>CM031239.1:764054300-764654300 GCA_018340775.1 Taxus wallichiana var. yunnanensis | reverse complement strand
AATTTGATGAGAAATTCTTTTGGAAATGTTCACATAACCATTCCTTACTCCACTAATAACGTGTTTGACAATTAATGAAATTAGAAAATAGAAAAATCAAGTGCGAGAGCGGGAAAAAATGCTCTCATCTATTTAATCCCGATGAGAAGAATGTTTTGTGAGCGGGTTAAATGAGTGAAGGATATGAAAAAGAACTAAAGGGAGTACAATCAAGCACTGGGGTACGAGAGATAGAAACAATGTATTTTCAATGAACTGTTGACTAGAGATGAACACAAAGACTCATAATCAATTCGAGACATGATGCATGATGACTGTGATAAAGTCGAAGAGTGTTTGAAGATGGAGAGAGAGAGAGAGTTATGGATATTTGTGAGTATAAATAGAAATAGAAAGGTGATTATAATCCATTGTGTAAGAAATATTAATACTATATGATCAATTTTTTTGTAATATATTCTTCTAAGTGGAATATTAGATTATAGGGGTGGTTTCTCCTTACAAGTTGTAGCTTGCTAAATTTGTTGAGTGGGTGCTTAGCTTTCTTCAAGTGGGTGCTTGAAGAATCTGAAGTGGGTGCTTCATAACTTTAGAAGTTGCTCAACGAAACCAATATCACTATATGCTTTGGAATTGGTGTTCCTAATAAAGCATTTGTTTCATAGTGCTTTTTCTTCCTTTAAGGGTTCACCACATAAATCATGTGTTACGTGTGTTTATCTCTTTGTATGTGTTTGATCAAATGCTCATGGTATATTACTACAATTAATTAAGGAAATGTGTATAGAATTGTTTAAAAGTTTTAATTTACACTTATTCACCCCCTCTCAATGATTGTGATCTCTAACAATTGGTATTAGAGTGCTGGTCCTTCTGGTGGAAGACTAACATATTCAAGGAGATTCTCTCTTCACAAGCATGGTAGAAAATCAAGAACAAGGTGAACTATCACTGTTAAGGTCACCTCTCTTCACTGGAACAAACTACGCATTCTAGAGAATAAGGATGAAGACATATCTCATTTCACTTGGTTTGACATATGGGAATGTGTTGAGAATTGCTATAATCTTTCACCACTCTAATCAATTCGTAGAAGAAAAAACATAATATGAATGCACTACTATGTGGCCTAACTAAAACTAAATTTGTTAAGGTAGTACCTCACCGATGATGAAATATGGACCAAGCTTCAAATCATCTATGAAGGAGATGTCAAGGTAAATCTAGCTAAATTACATACCTACAAAGATTAGTTTGAGAGTCTAAAGATGAAATAAGAGACTATTGCTTCCTACATACAGATGGTGGATGAAGCGATCAACATGATCAGAGGTCTAGGTGATAAGCTAGAGGAATCTGTCATAATCCAAAAGGTCCTAAGATATATAACTCCTAAGTATGATGCAAAGGTATCAAGCTGTTGAGGAATCTAAAGACATGAAAACCTTAACATTGGATGAATTACAAAGTATCTTATCTGCATATGAGATGAGAACAATTGGATCCAAATCTACTAAGAAGGAAGTTGCATTTAAAGCCAAGAAAGAAAAATAATAATCATATCGGAGGATGGATAATATGATGAGAATATTGAAGCAATGTTCGTGAGAAGACTAAGTAGAGGCTCAGGAAAATACAAAGGTAAGCTCCCATTTAAATGCTTTGATTGTGGACAAGTAGGTCATTTTGTTGCAAAATGTCCAAACAAGAACAAGTAAATCCATGAAGAAAGCCACAAACATAATAAGCAAAAGATGAACTTCATGAAAAAATATGGCAAGAAGAAGTTATTTAAGAACAAAAGAAACTTCTACTCAAAGGAGAATTCAAGTGAATTTGATTCAAGCAACTCTAGTAGCTCTGAAAATGAAGATGAAGAAAATCAACCTGAATGTTTGTTTATGGAAATGGATGTCACTGAAGAATAGGGATAAAAAGGAAAGAATGCAGTTGAGTATGAATATTTTGATGAATAATAATCAAACGTGAATCTAGAAGTCAAACTTGTATGTGCACTTGAAGAATTGAAACTATGCAAAAGAAAGAATCAAAAGTTGAGATGCACATTGAAAGACTATGAAGAACAAATTCTCATTTTTGAAAAGAGGCATAGCCTAAAGGAAGAGGAAGAAACAAATGAGCTCAAAGAACTTGAATCTCAACTTGAAAATATCTCTCAATCCTACAAGGCAAAGGAGGATGAATGCTTAAAATTGAAATCTAATTTAGAGAGCCTAAAGACTAAAAAGGAACAAATGAGTGAAAAACTCAAAGTGTATGAAAAGTTGGAAAAGAGATCAAAAGTTCTAACTGACTTTTAAGCACTCAAAGAGATACAAAATAAAAATATGGAATATGATTCATGGAAGGAGGTAAAGAAGGAGAACAAGACTGCACCTACACCAAACACCTCTTATGCTGCAAATAAATAAGTCACCAAAATTGCTAAGAAGAAGACAAATGCTCCTAAGATCACCTATGCTATGTTATTGTTTTTTGTGTAATCAATTTGGACACAAAGTTGCTAAATGTAGAAGATATGCTAGAGGCTATGGAAGAAACTATAGTTCACCATACACTAGAATGAATTATAGTGTTGTTTGCTACAAATGTCACAAGAATGGTCATGTAGCCACAATGTGTAATCAAGAACCCCCTAAATAAAAGAGATGGGTGTATGTGGTAAAGGAAGAACCCAAAAAAAGAAAAGAATCATGTTCAATAGTACAAACTGATTTTCATGTACAAGATGAAGATAAAATATGGTATTTAGATAGTGGCTGCTCCATTCATATGACAGGTGATAAAATTAAGTTCATTTCTTTATCAAACAATGCATCAAGAGCTGTTATATTTGGAGATAATAATTCAGCAAAAATTTTGGAAAAGGAACTCTGAGTCTTGATAATGGTAAAACAATCATAGAGAATGTCCTATATGTTGAAGGTCTCAAGCACAACCTATTAAGTGTGATTCAAATGTGTAAGAAAGGTTACAATCTGACATTTCATGACAAAGGTTGTGATATAATTAATGGAAAAATAGGAAAGAAAGTAGCTAAGGCTAAAAGGACCAAGAATAACATGTATGTTCTCAAGGAAATAAATAAAGAAAAATGTTTCACAAGTAAAGTTGATGACAATTGGTTATGGCACAGGATATTGGGACATATGAGATTTGAAAATCTAGTGAAATTAAGTGCAAAGGGTGGTGTGAGACATATGCCAAAGATTGTAAAACCAGCAGACACACTTTGTGCAAAGATTGCTTACATGGTAAACAAACAAGAAGATCATTCAAATCCAAGGAGTACTCTACCACTAGACCTTTGGAATTGATTCATATAGACCTTTTTGGGCCTACAAGAACTGAAAGTCTACAAGGAGATGTGTACTTCATGCTACTAATAGATGAATTCACCAGAATGACATGGGTAGCTTGTTTGAAGCACAAATCAGAAGCTCTAGAAATATTTAAGTCCTTTAAGGCACTTGTGGAGAATGAGAAGAACACCAAAATCAAATGCTTAAGATCAGATAGAGGTGGAGAATTTTGGTCTAATGAATTTGATGAGTTTTGTGAGAAACATGGGATTCAAAGACAATTTTCATCTGCAAAACACCTCAACAAAATGGGGTTGTTGAAAGAAAGAAAAAAATTGTACAAGAAATGGAAAGAACTATGTTAAATGAATCTAAACTTCCTGATGGCTATTGGAGTGAGGCAGTCTACACATAGTTGTCTACATTCTAAACAAAGCTCAATTGAGAATTAACAGTGACAAGACACCCTATGAACTATGGAAAATAGGCTAGCAAATGTGAAACACATAAGAGTCTTCGGAAGAAAATGTTATATCAAGAGAGATGAAGACAACCTAGGAAAATTTGACTCTAGGTGTGATGAAGGAATATTTCTTGGCTACTCAACAATCAATGTAGCCTATAGATGCTACAATAAGAGGCTACAAAAGGTGATTGAGAGCACAAATGTAAAGGTTGATGAGTCCTGCTCTTCCAAATTCAACACTCAACTTGAGGACAGGAATGAAGATCAAGAAGATGATAAAGAAGTAGGACATGCACGTGAAGAAGTGGAAGAGGTAGAAGAGAGACAAGATACCAAAACACCCTCAAGACAAGTTAAGAGAGACCATCCATCAAATCAAATTATTGGAAACAAAGAAGGTGGTATTCTCACAAGAAGGAAGCTAAGAGAGAAAAAAACCATGAAGACATAACACTCTTATCCATGATTGAACCCAAGAATGTTGCAGAAGCTAGTAAGGATCAACATTGGGTGGATGCCATGAATGAGGAGCTTGATCAAATTGAAAATAATGAGACCTAGGAGCTGGTACCAAGACCAAAAGACAAGAACATGATAGGAACAAAATGGGTATTCAAAAAAATTGAATGAGAAAGGAGAGGTGACAAGAAACAAGGAAAGACTTGTATGCAAGGGCTATGCAAAAATGGAAGGAATTGAATTTGATGAAACTTTTGCACCAGTGGCAAGGATGGAAGAAATTAGATTGTTTCTGGCATATGTAGCTTACAAGAAAATTAAAGTTTTCTAGATGGATGTTAAATCAGCCTTCCTCAATGGCCACCTAAATGAAGAGGTATATATTGAGAAACCTGATGGATTTTCTCTAACCAATGATAAAGACTATGTGTGTAGGTTGAAAAAGGATTTGTATGGACTCAAACAAGCTCCTAGAGCTTGGTACAACATGCTAGATTCATACCTCATTAAGAAAGGATTTAGAAAAGGTGTTGCTAATAGTAATCTCTATATCAAAGAAGAAGGATATCATCTACTCATTTTCATTGTATATGTGGATGATATTATATTTGGAGGAGATCATGATAAGATGATGTATGAATTTTATATGATGAAAAAGAGTTTGAAATGTCCATGCTTGGGGATCTCTCATTCTTTCTAGGCTTACAAATCAGTCAATCAAACCAAGGTATCTTCATATCCCAAACCAAATACATCAAAGAAATTCTTAAAAGGTTTAGGATGGAATAATGTAGACCTATAGGAACACTAATGGAAGTGGGTTGTAAGTTGAGAAAAGAAGAAAACTCACCAAAAGTTGAAAAGACTCTGTATAGATCCATGATAGGCAGTCTTCTCTACTCCATGGTGTCAAGACCTGATATTATGCAAGTTGTGGGCCTTGTTGGAAGATTTCAAGAAGATCCAAGGGAAACACACTTCAAGGAAGTCAAAATAATTCTGAGATATCTCATGAGAACACTTGAATATGGACTTTGGTACCCAAAAGTAATGATTTCAACATAAAATCATATACGGATGTTGATTGTGTAGTTTCACAAACAAAGATGGAAGCTTTGTGTAATTTTATTAATGTGAAATCAACTAACATTACAATGGAGTGTTTCAATTCTTATAGGAATTGAACAACCATGTGCAGATAAATACAAGGTTGCACAAGTACAACCGAAATCATAACAGCTTCCAAAATACATCCGGGAAGCAATAACCAACTAAGTACAAACAAATATAGTTGCAGCAATAATGCAACAAATAAACAATACAAAAGGTTATAAATAAATATAACCAAATAACAATAATTAAATAATCTAACTATGCAATGCATAATTAATAATAATATATTTATCCTAACATTCCCCCCCTTAATTTTGCATTGTCTCAAGAGATGAGGAGAGGAACTCTCTGAACAACTCGAACTTGTCACGTGCAAGTAACTTTGTGAAGATATCTGCTTGTTGTTCAATTGTTGGAAAAAACTGAAGTTGTATATTGTTCTTTAAGACATGCTCGTGTATGAAATGAACCTATACCTCAATATGTTTTGTTCTTTCATGAAAAACTAGATTGTGAAGAAGTTTTAGAACACCTTCATTGTCAACATATGTGGTGGTCAGTTTTTCCTATGGTATTCCAAGTCCTTCAAGTATACGACATAGCCAAATCGCTTCATAGATAGCTTCTCCTATAGAATGATACTGGCAAACGTGGAAGAACGAGAAACAAAGTGTTGTTTCTTACTTCCCGTGATATTGGTCTAGATCCCATAAAGAACAAAAACCTTGAAGTGGATTTTATGTCATCAATATTGCCTGCATGATCTGAATCAAATATCCTAACAAGAAGAAGTTGTTGTTCTTCTTGTATTCTAGACCAAGATCCATTGATCCTTTGAGATATCTCAAGATGCACCTTTCTTATTTCCAATGACAAAATTTGGGTTCCTACATGAACTTGGATAGATAGCTTACTACAAAGTTGATATCTGGTCTAGTGTAAGTTAGGTAAATGAGACTCCCAATCAACTACTGATAGAGAGTGGCATTTACCTCAGGAGATGGATCTGAACAAGATAACTGCAATCTATTCTCCATAGGTGTAGTAATCAATGTGCAATCCATCATCCTAAATTTCTCGAGCGTTGTCTTGGTATATTTCATTTGAGAAACAAAATGTGATTCTCTTTCTACCATACTTCCAATCCAAGACAATAGTGCATTAGCCGAGATTTGTCATGTCGAACGATCGATTAATATATTTCTTCATTACATCGATCATCCTCACTGAACTACCAGTGATGACTAGATCATTGACATAGACAACGAAAATCACAATCTCCCCCTTGCTTTTTGAGGTAAAGATTGGGATCGTATGGATTTCTAAAAATCCATGTTATACGAGATGCTCATCAATTTTGATGTACCATGCCCAGGGTGCTTGTTTAAGGCCATACAAAGATTTCTTGAGTCTACATACCTTTTCTTCTTGACCAAGTACAACATATCCCTCAGGTTGAGTCATATAGACTTCTTCTTGTAAATCTCCATTCAGGAAGGCACTTTTAATGTCCATCTGATGGAATTTCCAACCAAACTGTGTATCTAGAGCAAAGATCATCCTGATCATCTTGATCTTAGAAAATGTCTCCTCATAGTCAATGCCTTCTTTTTGTGCATACTCCTTAGCTACTAGTATCGCTTTTTACTTTTCCATTGTCCCATCTACTTTGTAATTTATTTTTAATGTCCATCTACATCTAATGGGTTTCTTCCCTGGTGGAAGATCGACAAGCTACCAAGTGTTGTTTTTCATTACTGACTAATATTCAGAATCCATGGCATCTTTCCAAGATTTTAACTGTAGGGCTTCCTGGACTGTAGAGGGCTCATCAGATTCAATAACTCTACTCATCAAATAAAATTTAACTTCTTCTCTTGCTTTACTGTGAGTCTGTGGTCCAGGGGTGGATGTATCCAGTGAAGCATCCATTCTTGCATCTTGTAATGTGATAGTATGCCACTTGGGCATACGTTGAGCTGTTCCCATGGGTTTTGGTTCTATCATCAACACCATCATCCCCATTATCACTTTCATCATCTGTGGGAACATCAACTTTAGTTTTTACAACTAGTGAAGAATCTACATTAGGTGAGTCTAGAGGAGGAGACTCTGCTTCCTTCTTCTCAAAAAACACAACATCTCTGCTGGTGTAGACTTTTTTGGTCTTTGGATCCATCAATCTGTATCAACATTCTCTTCACTATACCCAATGAAGATGATTTTTTTTGACTTCATGTCCAATTTATTTCTATTCTCCTTGGGTATGTGCATACTTGCATTACACTTGAATACTCTAAGGTGTGCAACAGATGGTTTCCACTTTGACCATGCTTCATGTGGCGTTACTACATCAAGAGAAACTATGGGCACTCTATTCAATAAATACATTGTTGTCTTTGTTGCTTCTTCCCAGAATGTCTTTGCAAGTCCAGAGTCATTGATCATGCATCACACCATTTCCATAATAGTATGATTTCTTCTCTCAAAAAAACCATTTTATTGCGGTGTGTGTGGAGGAGGCATTTTTCGACGAATCCTATGAGTTTGTAGGTAGTCTTTGAACTCATTACTGGTGAATTCCCCCCCTCAATCTAAGAAGAGAGTTCTGATGTGACAACCAATTTTGTTCTCAACAGCTACTTTAAACTTTTTGAAGGTTTCAAAAGCTTCATTTTTCTTGAAAAAACAAAAAATACACATTTTTCTTGAATAGTCATCAACACAAAGCATGAAGTACTAAAATCCAGAATGACTTGGTTGCATCATACCGCAAAGATCAATATGAACCAGATCAAGCCATGAGCTTGATATGTACTTTTCTAGAACAAAGCTTTGTGTTATTTTCCTACTAAGAAGTGAGGACACTTATATGTATCCTTCTAAAGAGATGGTAGCCCATGTACCATATTGCGTCGACGAAGTGTCTTGAGATACTTGAAAATAACATGACCAAGTCTTTGATGCCATAATTGTGCTAAGGTAGAGTTCTTAGCCACAAGTTCTTGATCATCTTTGTGGACAAAATCAAACTGGAACATGCATCCCACATTGGAGGCTTTTTCAACTATTTTCGAGCCTTGTGATTTGTCTCAAATCAAACACGTTTTCTTGCTAGAATGACTATCAAATTCAATTTTTAAGTTGTGATCTAGGAGTTGACTGACTAAAAGAAAAATTTTAGTCAACCCAGAGACATATAAGACATCTGATAGTCTACAGTTACGTGAATTAAGGGGTAGAGAAATGTTCCCAATCCCCTGAACTTTATATGAAGAATCATCACCCAACGAAACATGTTTTTTCGAAGGCGTGTCCCTCATTGAGGTAAACTAGTCTCTATGGCTAGTCATGTGTCGAGTGGCTCTGAATCAACATACCAAACATCACTAGATGACATGGATGGTTCACTTGATCAAGAAGTGTATAAGAAGTCTTCATTATCTGAATGTTCTTCTTGCTTAGAAATATTTCCTTGTTGATGGGGTATTCTTTTCCAGTTCCCCTTTTTCTACCCTTGATTGTAATTTGTATGTCACTTGTGAGATTGTTGATGTTGAGGTCCAAAATTACTTGATAAAACTTTTTGTATGTATTATACCAACAATATTTCAACTCATGTCCTCTTTTACATATTGGACATTACTTCTTCTATTGTTTGTCCCCTTGATGTTGATATTGATTCTGATGTTGGGACTTTTGATAGGAATTAGGTTTTCCTTTACCTTATCCTTTCCATTTTTGATTTGAAGAAAGTATCTGCTCCTCTTCATCATCCTTAGTATGCATAGCTTCCTCTTGTTGTAGTAGGTTTACCAGTTTTCCAAAACTAACTGTTGTGTCTGACAAGTTTAGTCTTGTTACAAAAATATGATATGAAGGAGGGAGAGCTCTTTGAACAATGGGAATGAGAGCGTCATCTGTGACCAATTCTCCCAAGGCTAGAAGTGAAGCCCTCAACTCTACAAATCTTCTTAAGAAAGCTTCAATTTTCTCATTCTGTTTGAACTTCAGTGTGTGTAACTGACTCTGTAAAGTCAATATGACATTCTTGTTTTTGGCCTTGTAAACGATGCTCAACTTATCCCACGCTTCTTTGGTTGTTTTGGAATCTCGAATGTGGGGTTGCACATCGTCAGAAACTTCAAACAAGATGATGAGTTTTGCCTTTCGATCTAATCTATCAAAACTGTAGTTATATCGAGTAATTAACTGGTCGAGTACCAATCATAATAGGCGGATCTCTTCAAAATCAAGTTGTCTTTATTTTTGTCTTCCATGCAACATAGTTATTTCCTCTGAGTAGTTGTGAATCTAGAAGAAAACATTTGGGGGCATTGGTGCCCATTTTGCAGAAATCACTGATAGGGTTAGGCTCTTATCACTCTAGGTATAAGGTCTCCCAATCTATATACCGTCAATTCGATATACCGAACCTTTCTATATACGTGCCCTTCGATATACCCGGTGGTACATGGAAGAAGCTTGCCCTTTCTATATACCTAGAGGTATGTGAAAGAGGTGTTAACATATGTGAAAGAATTTGATATGTGGTACCAAGACAATACTGAAAGGGGTCTATGCGATTATTGACACCGGCTCAAAGAAATATCCTCATACGTGTGCGTAACTTTGCTATATACTCAGATAATTTCTCAATCTGGATTTATGTCGTGTAATCATTCACAAATGGATGGGATGGCTCATAGTGTGTACATTGTGACCTTATTACTCCCGTTGATTTAAAGGGTCGATGCCTAGATGACGTTGTTGTAGCTATATTAGGCATTAAGTGTAGTAGTAGTTGCGATGGCTTTACCCGTAAGCGCTTCCCAGGCAAGCCTTTGTATATACCAAACGGTGTGAATGAAATCTAGGATCTCGTGAGTGTTTTTGAACCATTTTTTTTTTTTTGAGTACAATATTTTTCGAGTTTCGAGTAGTTACAAAGTTTGATTGACTATGACAACCTGCAAATTAGTACAATTTATTGAAGCATACAATTACATTGAAAAATTTGGAAAAAATTGAATGGAAGGCATTTTTTTAGGTTTTCGAGCCCTAGTGGCCTCCAGAGTCCAATATGACCCTCTATGTAAACAACCGCAAACATATGGCTTAAAATGTAGTTTTTGATCACCCCTCCTTTGGCAAAAAATGCTTAGAATAAAAAAATAGGCTAAATGGGAGAAAATTTTGTTTTGACCCTTTTTAGGGTTTTTCTCGCTAAAAGTTTAGAAGCCTTTTTAGTTGTAACTAAGTTGTTTAGTGGAGGTTTTTCCACTAAATGCCCCTCCACAGTTGGTGGTTTCACCAGATTTTTGCTAAATTTCAAAATGAAATTTTTTTGTGTTGGGGGTGGGGTTTGAACCCCAAACCTTCTATCCCCAAGTCGTTCCCTCTAACCGCCTTAGCTCTATGAGCGCTTGTGTATTAAAATGAAGCAATTGAATTTTAAATAAACTCAAAAATTGCTAACCTTTGAAAAATGTGACTGACAGTCGACTTAATGGCAGCCTCCACTGGAGCTTGCGTGGTGATCTTGAGTTGGAGGTCGGTTAGGGTTTTCTACTTGAAAAATAGATTTCTCCTTCCCTATCTTCTTTCCTTCACTTGTTATTTGTTCTATTCCTTCCTTTTTCTGTCACCTCATTTTTTTATTATTGCAGAGGTATAATGTTCACCATTTTTTATTGATGCGGAGTCACTTAGACGTGGAGGTGAACACGGGGACATCGTTGGAGGATAGGTGGAGGAGTTAGTTTTCTCTACCTCTTTGCAAGATCCACTACTTGTTCTATGGTTACAAATTGCAATTTTGTGTAGGAGGGACGACTCAGCCTAGCAATGCATTTCCACCTTCTTTAAATGCTAATGTAGCTTTTGCAATGTGTTTCCACCATTTGACATGCCTTTGTAATTTTTGATTATCGTTTTTATTGAAAGCGTTTTTGTTTTTGTTTACGAGTGGGTCGCATATTTGGTTTGGCTTCAACATGATTGCTGGATCGGTTTGAATAGAGATGGGCTCTCATTTGGGCTTGAAAATGAAATGTAGAGTATCTCGGTCCTTCAATAGATGCAACTCGGATCCCCCAATTTAAATATCAATAAGGGAGGCAGCTCGGCTTGACTAAACTATATAGTTTGATGAATGGATCATTCAGAGCTCAAGTAGAAGCCTATGGATTCCTTCCTCCAAGTATAACAGACTGCTAAATGTAGTAGTAACCAAAATATCCTCTAATATTAGAGGTAAAACCCCTGATGGGGAAAAAGAATTTTTATTTATTTTTAAATAACATCAAAAGCAAATTTTGCACGGTGTAAGAGGCACCAAGGCAAAAAAATTCCTTACAAACACCTGGAGAATGGCGGTGGAGATGTAGAGCATTTTGGGAAGTTGCTGGAGGAAACACAGGCTCTCCTAGAGTGTAGAATCTCCTCCAAAATTGTATGCTTCCTCTCTCCAACCTTCTCTGCTTCACAGGTCCAGATTCTCACTCTGGTACCAAATGTAGTTTCACAAATAGGGATGGAAGCCTGTGTAATTTTATTAATGTGAAATCAAAACATTACAATGGAGTGTTACAATTCTTATAGGAATTGAACAACCATGTGCAGACAAATACAAGGTTGCACATGTACAAACAAAATCATAACAACTTTCAAATTACATCCAGGAAGCAATAACCAACTAATTACAAACAAATATAGTTACAACAATAATGCAACAAATAAACAATACAAAAGTTTATAAATAAATATAACCAAATAAAAATAATTAAATAATTTAACTATTCAATGCATAATTAATAATAATATATTTATCCTAACTGATTGGGTAGGAAGCGTTGATGATAGGAAGAGTACAAGTGGCAAGTGCATTCTTTGTTGGAAATTGTTCGATATCTTGGTTGAGTAAAAATCAATCATCATTGGCACTCTCAAAATGTGAGGCAACGTATATAGTTGTTGCAATGTGTTATACTCAAGTTCTTCGGATGAAGCAGACATTGAAGGATTACAAGTTAACATCTGATTGCCCAATTCTTTTTCTCTGTGATAGTACTAGTGCAATAAGTATCTGCAATAACTATGTGTTTCACTCAAAGACCAAACACATTCCAATTAGATATCACTTCTTGAGGGAAAAAGTGAATGATAGGAAAATTAGTCTTGAATATGTGAGCACAAAAGAAGAAATTGTTGATATCATGACAAAACCACTACCAAAAGCAACATTTGAACACCTGAGGAATGAATTGGGGGTCATTCTTGATCCCACCAACAACTAGAAAGTGTTAAGACAAGGTAAGGGAGAATTCTCATGCAATATCATCTCCTAAATCAGTGCAATGAAGTCTTCATTGAAGAGGAATCTAGTCTGCTAGTTCATTTCATCAAAATGTGCATCATCCTAGGGGGAGTAATTTTACAATTCATACTAGGTCACATGGAACAAATTTGTGAAAATGAAGGAAAAGGTGTGCCAAAATCTATACAACTAAGTGAGAAGCATTAGCCTAAGGGGGATTTTTTTAGGTAAGAACATGTATTTATCCAGTTTAATTATATCTTCATCATTATGTGGAAAAGATAGCCCTTTATCATAGATGTCAAAGGGGAGAGAGTGAATGAAATCATAAACTAGCTTGTAAATGTTTTTTCCGTCAAGGGTTCAATGTTTTTTAGAATGTTTCTCAAACAATTGCCATCAATGAAAAAGGGGGAGTTTTTTGGATCTTTTCATTATCATTAGTTTTGTCATTGATGTCAAGTTGCATTGATGGAAAAAGGTGTTGTGTAGGTGGAGTGTAAACTTCTCAAGGTCATTCAGGTGTGAAACAAGTGTTAACAAGTCTATAAAAAGCTTCAGGAAGTAGTTCAACAAAGACTGCAAGAGAAATGTGAAGGTTGATTGGTAGTGCCAGCTCTTAGAAAAGTTCTAGGTGATTGCATGATGATGGCATTGAAGGATAATATGTGTTTCAATTGTTCAGTGGTGTGTGGAAGTCTCAAACAAGTACATGGTGCATTCAGAGTGTTTACAAGATTATTCAAGGGTCATTTCCAGTTCAAATGGTGAGTTAGGAGCCTTCTAGAGAAATTAGATAAAGTCGTAGATTGAAGAAGGATCTTGCGTATAAAAGAAGAAACCCCAAATTCTAGAAGGAGCCACAGAGGGTTAGAGAAATCCATGGATATAAGAATGAAGCCATTGAAGTCTAAGAGGAATCCGCAAAGGATTAGAGAAAGACGCAAGTAAAAGAATAGAGTTGTCAATAGTAGAACTAAGCTACGAGAAAAGAAGGAAAGCCTTGGATAACTAGAAAGAGTCGCAAGTAAAGGAGGAAATCCATGGAACACATGATAAAGCCGTGATACAAAGAAGAAATCCAAAAACATCGTGAAATGGCACATCATGGATCAAATAGGATTTTTGGGAACAAGTCAATGAAAAGGATCAAAGGTAGGGTATTGTGGACTGAATGTGATGATATGGAATTTGTGCGCCATGAATAATTCAAAACCAATTTTTGAATATCTCGAGATCCAGGTGTCAGAATTTAATGTTCTTGGACTTTTTCATAAGATGATTACATTCTCTATGTCTTAAAATAGAAAAATCCTGATTTTAAGGTGAAATGAAATATCAAAGAGATATTTGTTTGGATTGTCCTTTTGAACATTTGAAAATCCTAGTTTGATGAGAAATTATTTTTGAAATTGTCTCATAACCATTCCTTGCTCCACTAATAACGTGTTGGACAATTAATGCACTTAGAAAATAGAAAAATCAAGTGCGAGAGCAGAAAAATAAAATACTCTCATCTATTTAATCCTGATGAGAAGAATGTTTAGTGAGTGGGTGAAATGAGTGAAGGATATGCAAAAGAACTGAAGGGGGTATAATCAAGCCAGAGGTGCAAAGAAGAAAACATAGACCAAAATGAATTTTCAATGAACTGCTGACTAGAGATAAAAAAAAATACTTAGAATCAATTCAGATGGATGCATGATGACTGAGATAGAGCCAAAGAGTGTTTGAAGATGGAGAGAGAGAGAGAGAGAGAGAGAGAGAGTTATAGATCCGTGAGTAAAAACATAAATAGAAAGGTGATTATAATCCATTGTGTAAGCAATATTGATACTATATGATCAATTTGTTTTGTAATATATTCTTCTAAGTGGAAGATTATATTATAGGGGTGGTTTCTCCTTGCAAGTTGCAACTTGCTAATTTTTTTAGTGGGTGCTTAGCTTTCTTCAAGTGGGTGCTTGAAGAATCTAAAGTGGGTGCTTCATAAGTTGAGTAGGTTCTCAATAGAAACAAAGATCACTATATGCTTTGGAATTAGTGTTCCTAATAAATCCTTGGTTTCACAAAGTGGTTTTTCTCCTTTTAAGGGTTTCCCACATAAATTTTGTGTTAAATGTGTTTATCTCTCTGTATGTGTTTGATCAAATGCTCATGGTATATTGCTGCAATTAATTAAGGAACTGTGTATCGAATTGTTTAAAACTTTTAATCTTCATTAATTGACCCCCCTCTTAGTGCTTGTGATCACTAACACTATGGGGATCCAAAGTTCCCCTTGTATTAGTATTGATACAATTGAAAACATGGGAACAAGTGTGGATGAGTGGAGTTGAGAAACACCTTTGTAGAGCATGGAGAGGTTGCATGGATGTCCATGGCTTAAGCTTGCTCATGGGTGAATTTTATTTTCCCCTTTTTCCCTTGACTATGGGGAAAATGGGTACATAAAATTACGTCCATGGTGAGGAGGTGAAGCAAGAGAGCAAGGATTGATGAGAGTTGGGGGGTGAGAAACAGTTTACGGAGCACAAAGAGGTCATATGGGTGTCTAGGGGCTTGGTTTGAGCATGGGGCGTGCTTTAATTTCAACCAAGTACCCTTGGTGACATGGGGGACATCAAAGACACAAAATTACACCCATTGTGAGGGAGTGATGGTGATGTTTTGTGTCCCTCATGGCCCCCTTGTCTCGGGGTCAAATGAGACACTTGGGACACTTAGTGCTCCAAAGTGTGCCTATAGGAGGAGGATGAGGGTACCCTTTTTTTCCTTCATGTCCCCCTTGTCCCCAATGGGACAATAGGGAGACAAGTAGGTCAAAATTTCACCCGAGCTATAAAAGGAAATCATTTTTTGCATATGATAACCAAAAATAGCCTGAAAACATACTTCTTCCACCCTGGAATCTTATCATGATGTTTTGGGATCAAAATTATAAATTTATGACTCTAAAATAATTCTAAGATCAATAGAATAGGCTTTAGAACTTGAATATACCCGAAACTCAAAAATTAGGCATCTTTATGTTTGGGACAATGACAGATAGTTGCACTGTTTGGAATTATTCATGGAACCTTCAAGCCTTTTGAGAAATATTAATATTACCAACTTGTGAAGAACTATCATACCTTTCCATTTCCTATTTTTTTCTCCTAACTCCTTACGGATATCCCATAATCATCTAGAGAAGTTAAGGTTTGTCATTAGATTATTTGTTCCCTACACCTAGAAAACCCATTGTTGATTTTAATGTCCCTCAATGATAAAACCTTTCCTAAATCTTCCTAAATTGGTCCCAAAAATTTAAATATTACCCAACACCACCTCGGATTCTTAATACCTTTTTAGACTCTCTCAAAGGATGTATACATACTCGAAATGGCCAAAATTAACCTCTATAAGATTCCAACAAGACTAGTCTTTCACCACACTTCAATGAATGAACTCGTGAACCTTTTGACACTTCTTTACACACAGCGACAAACGTTTACCAAATTCATTAGGACCATTTTCAAGACTAGGGTCAAGGTGTCACAGGATACAAGTTGGTTAGGAAAGGGATTCTAGAAGATTTGGAAGCAAGATTTCACATCATGGCTTATTTTACATGCCTTGAGTTTTGCATTTTTGGTTAGTTATTTTACATGATCTAACAACTTGATCTAGCTTGGGAAATTGAACCGTAAGAGGAAATAGAGAACCTTAGGCATCTCATGGGTAAAGCAGACCGAGTTTCTTGTCCAATTAGGCCATGGAGTCAGTTTTTGCAATACTATTACAAGCAATGAACACACCAAACTGAAAGGAAACACACCAAAACTAGAAAGGAAAGACACATCGAAAAGGTAAATTATAGTACATGGGGGAATTTATTGATTCGGGAGAAGAATGTAAACACACCTAGAAAATGGGTTGAGAGAAGTACGTACCATCATGGAATAGTGGGTTGAATTCATACTTTTGAATCTTGAAGATAATCATCGATCATGTCATGCTCTTATGATGTATCTGCATGGTTTGAGAAGAAGGAGAGAGACAAATTTTCCATCCTCATACTGATACCGCACATAAAACACTCTTTCATTCAATGACTACTTTTTTACTTGTTTGGAAGTTCTACTTGTTGATTAGAGAATACTTGTTAGAGAACACACAAGTAGTGCATGCGAGAGAAGGACAGGATCAAGGACGCGGAGGGGCGGGAAGGACCCATGCGGGAAGGCAAGTTCAACATTCAAGACTTAGCCAATTTTGAGCATGATGACCTATTTTTAGAAGATGGTGTGTAGAACACACCAATGATGCAGAGACATGCACACCATGCATTGTCTATCTTTGGAGGATCGGATCGAAGAGTTTTGCATGGAGATAAGCTAATAATAGGATTGACACTTCAATTAACTATAAGAGGTCTACAAATAGTAAACTTGCATGTGTGGCTATGCTCGTGAATGGCGCATGGCTATTAATAGCATGTAGCCTATTTCGGAATAGATAAGCGGTGAAGGGAAATTCCCACCCTATAATATATATATATATATATATATGATGAGGTACATAGTGGTATGATATAAGTGTGATGGATGTGTAGAGATATAGAGATATGTGCATATGACTAAATTATTATATCAAATCCATACACGCATTGATATAGATTAACATTATTGTAAGGAGCTTCTATGTTTATTAATAAATGGAAGATATTGGCTGAACCTAAGTGTTATTCTTGTGTGCAATTGAGTAGGACATGTTATTGATTCAATCATGATTATTATTTAAATATTGTTTTTTCATAGATCTGAATGTAGCATACATTGTAGAATGATAGATTAGTTATGAATATATATGTTTCTTCCTTCATCACACTAACATCCTGCTACAACAACCCTAAAGAGGGACTTGGTACCTTTGTGTGCTTCGAGTGAATGCTCAGTCTAGGCTGAGTGATGTGCCAGCACATCTAGGGTGTTATCTGGTAAAATGTAGGTTGCATCATGCCATGGTGATAATTGCAATCTTTATTCATATGCTAGCATCATTCCATGATATTGAGGATTTTCGATTGATTGGTCAGATCCAGGATGCTATAGACATTGGGGTATGATAGACAAGTGTAACAGATAATTCTAAGGGTAAGAATGAGCACCAAGATCGGGATCATAATCAAACGCACTATGATAGGAATGAGGGGAATTTTGAAGGAGGTCGTGGAAGGGGACATGGATATCGTGGTGGAGGAAGAGGTGAGTTCCCTTGTGGAACATGTTATACATGCGGATCTCCTGACCACTATAGGTGTGAATGTCCTCATAATATTACATGTTCTTTCTATGGGAAGAACCATAGCTATGAAGAGTTCCTAGACTTATATGAGAATCTGAGAAAGAAGCATAAGAAATAAAATAAAGGCATCGGGATGGTTAGAATCCCAAAGACGTGGTAGAAGATCATTGGATGCCCAAGATAGTAGAAGGACCGAGGAATTACCAATGAATATTACTACACACGCTGAAGTGGCATGCATAAGAGAAGCATTGCACCAGAAGCCTACGATCACCAAGGATGAGGTTTTACATGCAAGGTACTGTTATACATATTTCACCCTCGAGAAAATATTGGATCAGCCACGACCCCGCATAGAAAGAACCTGAGAAAACTCATTCAGATCTTGTAAATAGGTCACATGTAGACTCAACAATGGAATAACAGGTCGAAAAGAAGGGGGGCAAAGGCTGGAGAGGAACCGGGGAGAAAGAAGGGGAAAAAATGGTGAAGTTTCAAAGTTTTTGGGCTCAAAACCATTCAGGAAAGAGTCCAAAATTGGCTAAGTATAAAGTGCAAGCAGAGGTCACCAAGTGTTAGCTTGGCGCATCTCCAAGAGTTAGTTCTCTACGTGGCCTAGAGTCCAAAAGGATAAAAGGGATCGTTTGAAAAGTCTCTGACTGTGGGGCTACCAAGTGTCAACTCGATGCTCCTTCAAAGGAAAATTTTGAATCGGGATTTTATGCAAGCATGGTGCCTCCACATGTCTAGTCTCAAAAAGGGCAGACTAGTGGAGAGTGCCAAGTGTTCGAACGACGCTAATTCAAGGATCAAATTGAGAGAGGGTTTCCAAACCAACACCAGAGTGCCACGTGTCCCGGGTCAAGAAATATGACCCCACCGAGAAAATGACTTAACCAAAATATAGAAATTAGGTAGGCAAGCAGAGGAAGCGCCATGTGGCAAGCCTAAACTAGCAGCGCTAAAGCGGGCCATCGGGGGGAAAGTTGGTTTTTCGCCCTTGTTATTCCAAAGGTGTAAAAGTTACAAAATGGGCCACAACTCCACCCAAAGGAAAAATTCAGCGTTTGAGCCCGAGTCAAGGTCAAAGCAGGGAGTCGAAGGAAAAGGTGAAAATTTTCCTTTTGTCAAAAGACACAGAGATAAAAATTGAAGTACATCTCCCCAACCAACCAAAGGGTGCCACGTGTCCAAGTGGAAAGTTAGGGCCGCGGGAGTTTTTTGAGTTTTGCATTTTTTTGCATAAAGGGGGAAAAGATAAATCACAGACCTGCAAACCCGATTTTTCCCTAATCTAGCTACCACATGCCCCATATTAAAAAGGAGATCCATTTTTCAAACTATTTTCCCGCCCATTTGTATGGACTCGATACAAACTTCAAAGGGGCATATCTTTTGACTCAAGGCTCAAAATATTGCAAATATTACCTTGCATTGGAAGCATCTCGACATCCTCTATGCCATGAAAAGATTAAAAATATTTTTAGGCCTGGTAGGTGAAAAATGGAGAAACATCTTCAAGCCTTTAATGCAGGATCTTCTTGCCTCAACAACCAGATCAGATTCGATCTGCTCCACCGCTTCTTCCTCCTTCGAGGTGCCAAATAAGGATTTGATGTAGTCAAGATAGATTTGGAACAGATTTTATGGGAGACATTAAATAGTGGTGGTTGAGCTTGGAGCTATTTTCCCGCTTCTTTCTTTTTCTCCCGTCTGTATCAAATCTATAAATATAGGCTTGAGACTCATTGTAAAGGGTTGGACATTCTTTTGTTTTGCAGGCTCCCTTTTCCTTCTAGTAAAGGAATTTGTGGAGTTCAGGCCTTCCATTAAAATTGCAGTATGTTCTTACCTCCTAGCTATTTTGTAATGCATTGTATCAATCTGCAGAGCAATAAAACATGTTTTTGATCGATTCTAGATCCTTTCTATCTCTTCTTCTCACATCTAGTCTTTCATTATAAATCTGGTTATCTGTGCTTGATTATTGTATGTATTTTGTTGGTTTGTGTCTATCAACAAAACTAATGTTCATCATTCCTTCGGTGCATCACCTTGTAGTTTAGTCATTTCTTATTTCTTATATCCCTTTTTATCCCTATCTCCTTGGCAAATTTTAGATTAGGTATAGAGATAGATCCTCTGCAAGTTCTCACGTATGCACCTAAACCAAGGAATAGGAACCGGCCTTTAATGTAGAGAGTTTTTCCATTTACAAGGTCCCACACCTTGGGGAAAGTTCAATGTTATGTGGATCACACCAAATGACTTTGCCTTAGAAAAGTAGATCTATAGAACTCATTTGCGGGTGCTATGATTTTCACTAATAGTACCCAAATCTCGCTCATCGAAGGAAGGAGGTCTACCAGGATACCATGGAAGGGCTAAGGAATCTTCATGGTGAGATAAAATACTTAAAGGAGTATAAGAAAGCATCAGAGACAGTCCAAACTGATATCGATGATCTGTGAGAAGTGTGTAGAATGTTGCGCCAGGAGAACATTATCCCACTATTAGGAAGTTGGTTAAAGAGGAACACTCTGTGTGTAAGTCTTGAGACCAGATGGTAGATCCTACATGCAAATATTCCCCCTGATAGCATTGACTATGAAAAGGAAATTACTTTGAATGATGATGTGGATGGGTGGATGTTGAGCAACATATTGATTAATACATGTGTGGAAGTAAATGTGCTTACATTAGATGCTTGGCTACAAATGGGGAGGATTCCATTGCATCCATCATATAATGTGTTGTTTATGGAAAACCAAACTAAGGCCACTCCCATAGGAGTTTTGAAGGATGCATCTACAACCATACAAGTGGCCAAGTTAACTCAGGATTTTGAGGTATTAGCACTTGCAGAAGAAGACAATTTTCCAGCCTTGCTTGGACGCCCTTGGTGTTATGCGAATAATGTTGACTTGAGATTCAATAAGGGGTATATCAGCTTTGAGAACAAGGAGGAAAGGGTTGTGATACCATTGAAAGATGGGAAGTATACACCATATGTTGAACCTCTAAGTGAGGAGGACTTAAACCGAATTTATGTACATGCTATTCAGGACCCAGAGGTCAATGAGCCATCAAAAGAAGGCATCCTACAGTGGGAGGATTCTCATTATATTAGTGATACTACGAGTATTTCTTGTAATAATTGGGCTCATGGTACATATGAATTAGTAGGGCGTGAAGTAAAAACCACGGTTACGCGCAAGAATGGACTTCGTTCCGTCCAACAGATAGGTAGCACAGTACCTTGGTATACGAGGCGAGAGGATCTTCCTACATTTTGAAAGCCATGGAAACACATTGGACGAGATCAAATTAAGAGAAGAGCTATGTTAGTATAGTCCTTATGCGGAGACAACAACGTGTTAGTGGGTAGTCCACGAAATAATATTATAGAATGGGAAGCAATTGGAATCACCCTATCTATTAGGTTTGTAAGGAACAATGCACCTACACATATCTGCACTTATCATGGTGATCAACACTGTTTCAACATCATGTAAAATAAGAAATTGATAAAATGTTGAAATCTGGAATTATCAAACCCCTTGATGAGTCGGAATGGGTTATCCCAATGGTGATCGATGATCAAGAAGGATGGAAGAATTAGAATATGTGTGGACTATAGTGAGTTGAATGTTACATGTGTCACCGATACATTCCCTACACCATTTTCGAGGAAATACTAAAAGGCGTTACGGGGCATGAAATATGCTCCTTTATAGATGGGTTTTCCGGGTATCATTAGGTTAGGATTGCTCAGGAGGATCAAGAAAAGATAACATTTACTACTGAATGGGGCAGTTTTGCCTATATTGTGATGCCTTTTGGATTGAAAAATGTGCCTATTGTATTCTCACGCATAGTTGTTCAAGAATTCAAGGATTTTATTCACAACTTCTTACAGGTCTACCTAGATGATTGGACAATATATGGGCTTGTGAAAGATCATTATGACAATCTATTCTTAATGTTTGAATGGTGCATACATTTGAGTATCTCTTTGAACATCAATAAGTGCATATTTGCTACACCATTTGGAATATTGTTAGGACATATAATCTACAATGAAGGTTTGCTATCTGTGCTTAATGTTTGAATGGTGCAGACATTTGAGTATCTCTTTGAACATCAATAAGTGCATATTTGCTACACCATTTGGAATATTGTTAGGACATATAATCTACAATGAAGGTTTGCTCGTTGATCCAGCTAAGGTTGTATTCACTTTAGAACTTGAAACGCCTACCAATCAAAGTAAGGTGCGTGGATTTTTAGGTCATACAAGATATTATAGAAAATTCATCAAAGGGTATGCTAAAATTACTGCACCCTTGGAAGAGTTACTGAAGGAAAGGTACATTTTATTGGGGAGAACCACAGCAAGTGCGTGTTTGAGATATTAAAAGATAAAATTACTACCGTGCCCATTCTACACTTTCCCTCATGGGATAAACCATTTCATGTGCATGTGGATGCCTCTAGCATGGCCATTGGCACTATGTTAGCTCAACTTGGAGAAGGTATTGTAGATCATCCAATTTGTTTTGCTAGTAGGAAGTTGACTCTTGCTGAATGGAATTATACAACTACAGAGCGCAAAGATTTGTCCATGATCTATGCATTACACAAGTTTCAATAGTACTTGTTAGCAACACCATTTCTATTTTATACAGATCACATGGCATTGAAGTACTTGGTAAAACAATCTCGTCTTATAGGGGTGCATATGCAAATGGGTGCTCCTATTTGAAGAGTTTGATTTTCAGAGTTGTGGTGAAGCTAGGGAAAAGAAATTTTGGACCAAACCATTTATCTAGAATCAACTTAGGAGAGGAAGCATAGAAAATTGAAGAAACCATGTCATATGCACAGTTATATAGGTTACAATGCGCGCCATCGTAATTGGAAGACTTTTTTCTTTCGTGGTGGTATAGCACCAAAAGAGATGAAGGAATTAGACAAGAAACATACTATACGTGTGGCTCCATTTATGTTAATCAGTGGTGACCTCTACAAGTTAGGAAGAGATGAAGTATTACGACATTGTGTATTAAATCATGAGCACAAGGATATTATGTAATAAGCTCGTGGTGGTATTGGGGAAGCCATTATACGGGTGATACGACTTCCCGGAAGATCCTACTTGTTGGATTATGGTGGGAGACATTGTATAAAGATTGTAAAGAATATTGTAAGGCATGTGATCATTGTCAGCACCTAGGAAAACTAGGGAAAAGAGATGAGATGCCTTTGAGACCAATTACTAGTACGAACCATTTGAGAAATGGGCCATTGACTTTGTAGGACCTATTTTGCCAGCCACGTGCGGAACTGGATCATGCTATATCATTACTTGCACAAATTATCTCACATGGTGGGCAGAAGTAGCACCTACAAAGGACTATACAACAGCTATAATAGCTAGGTTTCTATGGGATAATGTTCTTAAAAGATATGAATGTCCTGTAAGCTTGACAAGTGATAGGGGTACAAACTTTTTGAATGAAACAATTAGGATCTATTAGATGAGTTTATGGTTGCACACCATAAAACTACACCCTACCATCCTTAGGAAAATGGAATTGTTAAGGCTTTCAACAAGATTTTGAGCCAGAATTTGACAAAAATTTGTGATGTTGGAAGAAAGGATTGGGATGACAAAGTGTCAGCTATTCTTTGGGCATATAAAACAACTTACAAGTGATTGAACAAAGCCACAATGTTTTAGCTAGTGTTTGACTTGAAAGCCATTCTCCCTATAGAATTTATGTTACCTTCTTTGCACATTGCACGCACTAGAGGTCTAGCTGATGAAAATGCTTTAGAAAAATGTATCAAGAATATGATTCAACTAGATGAGTGACGAGCCATAGCATGATGGAGTCAAAAGTAGGAAAAGGCCAAGCAGAAGGCATGGCATGATAGAAACATAAGGGATAAGAAGTTTGAGATTGGAAAAATGGTACTTCTTTATGACTCTAAGTTCTTGTGCCATCTAGGAAAGCTCAAAGTACATTGGTTGGGGTCATATGTCATCACTTACATACTTGAATCAGGTGCTTGCTAGTTAGAATCACTTGATAGAACACGGCTACCTAGTTACTTTAATGGGAGTAGGTTGAAGCCCTACTATAAATAAGACTTCTTGGTGTTTGTAATAAGGTAGTATTGCCATTTAGATTAGGTTTCCCTTATATATTTCCTTAATGTATTTCCTTCATTGTCACTATGCTTTGTCAATTTAGTTGTTGTTATTGTGTAATAAGCGCGCTTCCGCGCATGAAGCTAATTACTATATGATGCATGTTTATGCACAGAGGATTGTACATAATTTTAGTGTGGGGTGGTTGTAGTTATCAAAGTAAAAGACTATGAGAATTGAAAGGTGAAAGGAATAAGATGTTACGGGTGTTCTTTAATTCAAAAGAAGATTTCTTCTCACAAGTGACCAAGGATGGAGATGAATGAAAGAACAATATAACGCGAGGTAAGCGGAGGTCATAATAGCTACCAGGAGAAGGTACAATGACGAGGTGCTTGGGTGTAAGGGCACATGTTGAAGATAAGTCTATGACCAGAGGGTAGGAAGGCATGCTAGAAGGTTATAGCTAGGGCACGAAGATGTACTGCGTGGAACGAATGAATTTGGTCAATAAATGAGAGAATATTTGGTAGGTGAAGGAGTAATAAATGCATCAAAATTTGAAAAAAATTATATAAGGATGGGATGCAGATTCATTTTTACCATTGTAACTAAGAGAATTTGAGGAAAGATCCAATTGTAAAGAGCCGAGTGATCGGGTTAAGGTGCAAAGGGTGTGAAACCAAGCATGACAAACAGATCTATGTGAAAAGAAGCTTGTGTCCCCAGTGGTGAAAGGTTTCAAAGCAAAGTAAGGAGGTAGAGTGAAGTTAGGGCACAAAGTTTCCACCTAGGGTATAATTGAATCGAGCTCATGCTTGATTCATAAAGTTGCAGAGTTAAAGAGGATATGTTTGTAAGTGAAAAAAATGGCACCCAAGAAGGCATCTGCAGTAGCAACAAAAGGAAAGAAGAAGGTGGTCGTCGAGGAAGAAGAGATGGCACCCGAAAGTGAATTTTTAGAAATGAAATATCCAGAAGGAGTCATCATTGGCCAGGAGTGGGATTCATCCATCAGAAAAATCAAAGTGAGAAAATACAATCACAGGACTAGGGAGAACAAGAAGGAGCTCGATTCCTTACTCACTGCTAGGATGAACAAGCGTATGGTGGATGACATGTCAATTTATGATGATGTAGGTAAGAAGCTTCTAAAGATAATTGGGGTCTACCAATTATATGAGCTTCCATATTTCAGGAAGTATGAGCCCTTGTATCAGTGGCTCATGAGCAGAGTGCACGAGGACTTCTTCTACTTTGTAAGACGTAGAGTTAGAATCTCATTTTGCTTATCTCATCAGTTATAGGGTTGAAGGCCACAAGAGAGGACATAAAGAATGATCTCATAGATAAATCTATGATCTTAAAGACTAGACAGGAGTTGGGGTACTTGAAGGTTTGCATGCGGTATGGATATAGACAAATTGAAGAACTGTCTGGTTGTGCAAGCAACAGCACACCTTGTTACAAATTTGAATGATCATGAGCGGTGGTCACAGGTAAATAATATGTGGTTACACGTTGCACGAAATATGTCAGAAGGAGAAATCTACAACATTGCAGGCTATATTGTAGAACAAATAGTCGAGGAAGCATGCACAGGAGGGAAGATCATCTTTGGGGATGTTCTACTATCACTATTATTCATGGAAATTGGAGTACCGGGAAGGTGAAGGAAAAATTATGGGACTACCCCATGGAGAATAAGTCACCAGCTAAAAGGTTAAGTAAGTATCTATGTAAAGGGGTCATGATAGATGACATAAAGCAAAGGGCAGAGAAATGGTATGATAGGCTCCACGCGGAATTTGGAGAAGAGTGGTGCATCCCAAAGGACCTACCATCAGTAGTAGGGACACAAGTCTAGTTTGTTGTATATCAACATTTCTGCATCGTGCACTTCCCAATGAAAGATGGATTTTGGATCCCTTGGTGTAAATTTCCTTATGCATTCACTACAAGGTATTTCCAAGCATTTATTCACAGATTTACAAACATGCACCAAATGGTATTCAATGCAGATAAGGTAGACTGTGACTACCACACATTGAGAAAGAAGTATGTGTATCCTAGAAGAAGTGCCTTCACCGAGAGGATCATTTTAGAGGTGTTGAATATTAAGCCAATAAGTCTGGTTGTAGCAGATGTAGGGGCAACATTGGTGTATCTTCAGCTAAAGCCAAAGATGGAGAATAACAAGTATGTGGAAGGTGAGTTCACACTTCTAGCACCACCAAAGGGAAAGCATACAATGGAGAACATCCCAACACCTAAGCCCATAGAGCCAATTGAAGTGGAGGATGAGGAGGAGGAGCATGAAGATAGTGGTGGTTTGGAGCATAGAGGTAGGAGACATCCTATAAATAAGGGTGAAGCTGAGCACACCATTACACCACCTCAGCCACAAGAGGGGGATGATGAGGACTTGAATGCAGTCTAGGGGAGCACAGATTTAAGAGGGCATTTAGGAGAACAAGGACCCAATGTGCTACTCGACCATGGTGTGCGAGATCACCTAGAATCTCTCCATAGAAGGAGGCAACCGTGCAAAGAAGGAGGAAAATGAAGTTAAATGAGGAGGCGGAAGAGTCAGAGGAAAGCACGCCTAATTCTCCCACACTTCTAGAGAACATAGAAGAACATGGTGAGGGATCAAAGGGAAGAGAAGAGGACGAGAAGGGACTAGAGGAGATAGCTGCTAAGAATGTTCAGGATATGGAGACACAAGTCCCAAATTTGGAAGCTAAAGTCCCTAAGTAGCAATGGTCTAGAAGAACAAGTGGAGAGCACATTCCACTAGCCATGGGGTATGCAGAGGACACATGTAAAATTGTTTGTGCTTGCTTCCAGAGCACGATAGCACAGAAGGATTTATTTGGCTAGGAGCTAATGGATGAGGATATGGTGATTGTGTGCACTTGAAAGCAACTGTCATGGTCAATGCACACCCACATAGATGAGCCTGAATTTGATGTATGTGAAGAGTCATGCATTTTGAGATGGATGAAGAAGGCACCCCAAGCTAGACACATGACAAGTAAAGCCTACTATCATGTCAGATGAGCAGGTCAACAACACATTGGTGAAGGTTTCATTGAAGTGGCTAGAAGAAACATGGACAAAGCTGCAAGAATCGAGCACTTTTAGAGGAGATAAAGTTAAAGGATGCGAGAGATAGCATGTATAACACAAGAGAGGGACTTCATGTAGAATAAAAATGAATTATTTATCATTATCACAGAGGAGATTAGGGATAATGTCATCAGAGAAAGGCCACACTTGGAGGCCAAGGTACCACAAATGTTTCCTTCAGTGATACACTATGTAGGAAAGTTGGTGGACTTGGTACTTGAAGATGAACCTCTACGTATGATATCACCAATGAAGGCAAAGTGATATGTAGAATGAGAGAAAGCCTCGGTGATGCGAAATATTTGCATCTTATGACGTGTTGTTATAAGCGTTACAAGAAGTATTGAAGAAAGTAGACCAGGCTTTAAATATCTACACAGCTCCAGAGGTGCTCATCAGCATAAAGACCCTACAAGAAAACAATGAGGTCTAGAAAGTAATGAAGGATGAGACATTGGGCCATGCGGGAATATTGTCAATAGTTAAATAGAAGCGTGAGGCCACTGCAGCAACAAAGACAAGATCCACATAAGACTCGACAAGAAGAGCTTGGGAAGATAATTGCACAAAATATGGATCTTTTAGAAGGAAGAATGACATCAATGTCCAGCGTTGTGTTAGTTTTGCAGAATGAAAAGGGAGAGATTGCGAGGGATGAGTTAGAATCCATTGTTGTGGACATACCAAAAAAGCGGACAAGCACTCACTGAATGGTAGGTTTTGGAGGTTGAAATAAAGGAGGAGTATCTAGAATTGATACTTCAAATTGATACAAAGGAGGTTGTCTCATAACCTCATAAAAATTATTTATTTGTCTACATTCTTTCATTCTTATTCTTTCCATTATTCTATTCTTTACTTCAATTTTTAGAGGAATACCCATTTTCAAGATGACAATGAGATTAGTGTGGGGTAATGTTGATCAGAGAATACTTGTTAGAGAACACACAAGGAGTCTCGCATGGGAGAGAAGGCTAGGATCAAGGGCACAGAGGGACAAGAAGGACCCGTGCATGGAAGGCAAGTTCATCATGCGGGAATTAGCTGATTTTGAGCATGATAACCTAGTTTAAGAAGATAGCATGTGGAACACACTAACGATGCGAGATACATGCACACCATGCATTGTCTATCTTTGGAGGATCAGATTGAATCATTTTGCATTGAGATGAGCTAAGAATAGGATTGACACTTTAGTTAAGCGTAAGAGGTCTACGAGATAACACACTTACATGTGTGGCTATACTGTGAATGGCACATGGCTATTAATAGCATGCAGCCTATTTCTGAAATAGATAAGCGGTCAAGGGAAAGTCCCCACCCTATATATATGATGTGAGGTACATAGTGGTAAGATATGAGTGTGATGGATGTATGGAGATATAGAGATATACGCATATGACTGAATTATTGTATCAAATCCATATGCGCATTGGTATAGATTAACATTATTATAAGGAGCTTCTATGTTTATTAATAGATGGAAGATATTGGCTAAACCTAAGTGTCATTCCTATGTGGAATTGAGTAGTACATGTTATTGATTCAATCATGATTACTATTTAAAGTTTGTTATGTCATAGATCTGAATGTAGCATACATTGTAGAATGATAGATTAGTTATGAATCTATATGTTTCTTCCTTCATCACACTAACATCTTGTTGCATCAACCCTAAAGAGGGACCTGGTACCTTTGTGTGCTTCGAGTGAGTGCTTAGTCAAGGCTGAGTGATGTGCCAGCGCGACTAGGGTGTTCACTTTGTTAAATTATAGGTTGCAACACTACTTTCAATAGTCTCCACCCAATGCCTCATGACTATGAGAATCCATTCCTTCATGTTTTCAAAAATGGAGTATATGTTCTTGACATGAAGGCATTCATCATCCTTGAAGTTAATTTTACGGCATGGATTCCTATTCAAAATCAATAGGGGCTTTGGAAATGGTGAAAGCAAGCTGATTCTAACTCCATTCACAAGACTCTTGTATATTCTCATTCATTTGTTCCAAATGATTTCTCTCTGTGCCTATCAAATCATCATTGAATTTTATATCACTTTCTATGATAGAGTTGATATCTTCATGACTAAAGACATCTATAGGAGATTTAAGAATTTCCTTTCCCTTTGGTTCATCATGGATGCAATCTTCTTCACAAAATGGGAAATGGGAAGGGGAAGGATTTCCTTCACATTCATGCTCATCCACTAAGGCTTTGAAGAGAACATTGATATTACTTGTTTTTTCCATCTCATTGTTGAATTTTTGTGCATAAAAAAAAAAGGATCACAACCGAATCATACTTATCTTGCATAGTCATGGCATATGTCAGGATCTCAAGATTGAGTTGAGATCTTTGATTTCTTCAAGCAATCTTTAAAATTTGTTGACCGATTCCTCTTTCAAAGCTACCACATACTCACTTTCACTTTCATTTGAAGATTCTTAAATTTGGGTCTTGGGAGATAACTGGAAATATCATCTTCACATGTCTAGGTCTCATTTGAAAAATCCCCTTCTCTTGATCCACATTTATTGTCATTTGGGGTTACCTTCTTGCAAGTTTAGGCATATCCGGTCTTCATCATTTTCAAATAGAGAAGAGATCCATACTATATGGGAAGGGTACACCTTTCAATTCAAGATTCATCAAATCATCCTCATGACAGGAGGAAGAATACAATGTTGGGGCTACAACATGAGAATAATCCTTCACTCCATCTCGAACATCTCTTAGAAATTATTCTTCTTTATAGGGAAAAGGGAAGACTCCATACTCACTGTGGTGATTAGCATTACACTCCTTTGGTGATGATGGGGAAATAAACTCCTCAGAGAGGCCATGCTCTATTTGTTCATCCATAATTGTCTCAAGAAGGAAATTGGATTCTTCCATTTTCTCCATTTCATCATTGGTCATTTTGAATCAAAAGGAGAGCTAAAATGGGAAAGAAACCATCAATGATTACCTCAAAGTCATCTTCTTGAAGAACTTGTGGAAAAGGAAAGAGGATTCATTCCTTAAACATCTTCATGATCGGTGGAATTCTCAATAAGAACTACATCATCCATCAAGAGGTAATAATTATCATCTTTGGTGCATATTTATCCTCCAATAGATGGTGCCTTGAGCCAAAATGAAGATGTGAATGGAATTTCAAACTTAATTCTTTCTTCTTTATCCTCTAAGGTGTTGAGTTGACTTCTATCAAAATGTTTAAGAACATGATAGTCATGAGAAACACAAGTCTTTCAGGAAAAAAACCTCATAATATGGAGAATCATCATAATCTTCTTCTCGAAGGATGAATCTCTTCTTCCTCAACATTATGAAGTGCTTCAATCAAACAATAAAAGTTATATTTTGACAAAATAGAACAAATTACATTCTCAATGAGGGATTAGAATATATAGAGAAGATAAGGAAGAGAGATATGGAGAGAAGGGTTAACCAATCTAATGAAGATGAGGCTTCGTCTGATGGAGAATTTTTGATTTGAAACATGGTGATTACAATATTCCCCTTATGGTAGATGACTATAGGAATCACTCATGATGGTTCTTTCTTGATCTCACAGTGAGTTTGCGTCAAGGTAGGAGCCTTCCCTATTGCTTCTTTGATTTCTTCAAATTCCATTTTTCCTTCATTGTTTCATTTAAATTTTTCTTGTGGCTTCATCATGATAGTTATGTTCTTGGTCAACTCGAAAAAGTCTAAGACAAAGCATCGGAGGAAGTTTTCATTGCCAAAGAAGGAATGAACTCCTTTTTGCTTGTTGGAAATGACAATTCTTGAATGGATTTTATTCTTTGTGGATACATCTTTTCTCCCTCATTGTTCACAATGTGCCCAAGGAGTTTTCCTTCAGTAACCCCAAAGACACATTTCTTAGGATTGAAGGATATTTTGTGCTTCTTGCATCTGATGAGAACTTGTTCAAGGTGATGTATGTAGTCTCCTTGCTTCCTTAAGAATATTATAAGGTCATCTAGGTAAATTGCAATACAATGCTTGAGGTATTTAAATGCTAGGTCCATCTCCCTTTAGAAGTTGGCTCCCACATTGATCAAACCAAAATGCATTCTATTGTATGCAAAATTTGCCCCAAGGTGTTGTGAAGGCTATCTTGGTTTTATCCTCTTTTGCCACTTCAATTTGATTATACCGAGAAGTTCTCAATTAACAAGAGAATTTCAGACCCTATGACATCTTTCAAGATATGATCTATGATTGGGATTGGGTATTTTTCTTTCAATGATGCTTGGTTTAAAATGTGAAAGTCCACACAAATCCTTATCTCTCCATTTTTATTTCACAATGGGATGATGTTTGCTACCCACGTGGAATGGTGGATAAGAAATATGATCTTCACATTCAGCATCTTCAATACCTCCTCCTTGATGGTATCTACTATCTTTTGATTATAGGGCTAATGTTTTTCCTAAAGGGATTGGCTTGAGGATTTATCAAAATAGAGTGGTGCATTTCTTTGGATTGAAAATATTTGAGTTCATCATAATAATATGCAAAGACATCAAAGTACTTCCTCAATAGTGAGATAAACCTTATTTTTCTTCGGGAGAGAAACACTTGCCAATATTTACCATTATGGGTTGCTCTGCAATGCCAATGTTTTCTTTTTCAAACTTGGCAGTACATAGAGATGACTCATTTGTTATTTCTTTGATGAACCAGTCATGTTTGTCAAACAAGTCTTCTAGCAACACCAAGACATTTGGAATTTTGTTCCCTTTGAGCTCAATTACCCCCTATGAGTTAAATCCCTCTATTCCTTATTTTTCCTCTTCTACCATTGACTCCTGATGTGGATTTTCACTTCCCTCATAGAAGAGACTACTAAAGTTTTCTCTTTTCTCCAAGAAAGCGAGGAGTTAAGCGTCATCATTGAATAATTGCTAATGGTTTGCATTGTCGACACACTTGGACTAAAAACCATTTAAGCAAATCACTTTTTCATTATCAAAGGATGGATGTGGAGTAAACAACAAAGCTGATACTATGAGAGATTCAACCTTTTTATTTTTCTCATGAGGAATGGATTAAATGGAGAAAGCATCGAAAGACTCAATACTGAGTCCCAAACTATGTTTCTATAGTTCCTGAGTATTGGGTTTCTGACTTGATACTAGTCTCTCTCTTTCTTGACTATCAATTCGGCATCTCCGAGACACTTGAGATTCTTGATACCCATAGACTCAGTGGCATCCATTCTAAGGAGGAAAACCTCATACTCTATAATTTTGTTATTGTTTTCAAATTGCAGTTTTTATGCAAATGGGAAAAATTCACCTGAGGGAGAAGTCGATACAACGTCATCTCCGGACCATGCACTTGAATGGATTATAATGAATTCCATGGTCCACAATTGATCTTCTTTATCTTCGGTGAGGAGCATAAAATTTTCATGTATTTTGGAGGTGAGGAAGTAGTTCCCCATCCCATTGTCTTTGAACAAGATATTTTCTCTTATGTCCTTCAAATTTTAGACTGTGTACTTCACTTTCCACACGGGAAGAAAAATTTTCATTTCCCCCTTTCTTTGGGATGGTTGTGGAGGACCAATCCATTCATATGTCACCACCCAAGTCTCTACAAAAACTTCTACTCAAAATAATACCAAAGGATGTTGGGATGTCTACCACCAAGATTGTGAGCAACACCTTCTTATCCGAGAAGTCTGTCAAGGCCACTTTTGCATATTTGATCCTCCCCACTAATGGTACTTCCTTAGACTCCATAGAGTAAAAAGAACCATTTTCTTGTGTCAGAGTAAGTCCTAAGGATTTTCAACTTTGATGTGTTTGATGTTATCGAGGCTCCCGAGTCTATGATGCAAATTTTTAAATGGTATCCTTTTAATAGGAGGGATAGGTAGAAGGGTTCCACTCTATTGGTTTTATATGCACTAAGTGCCAACATGTTTTTTGTAGGAGGTGGGTTGGTATCAGAAATAGACCATTATGATTGTGGTTTACAGTGTTGGAATTTGGGCTACCACTCTGGATAAATTCAACAAACCTCTTGAATTCTCTGGGTGTGTTTACAAATATTTTGTTTTGGAAATATTAACTTTAGTCTTGTTTACATATTCGATGTAATCAAATGGAGCTAAGGTGGGTGAACTTGATGTCCCAAGGATAGTGGAAGTTTTTCATTACGGACATGGTGCTTCCTTGGAAGATTGGGAACTTTAAGTGGATGAGATAACAGGTTTGTAAGGATTCGTTGACTTCAATTACATATTATAATAATTTTCAAGACTATATTTGGGTGAAGGGTTAGCTTTAGGGGTAGATTTTGAGATAGGGGAAACACTAGAGGACTTACTTGTCACATCAATTAGCTTCTTGCTCGTTATTGGGTCTTGTTTCTCCTTTCTTGAATCAGCGATGGTTGGAGTGGGGATCCTCTGCTAATTATTTTATTTTGTGGGACTGCTATTAAAGGATCCTCATTTATCTTCTTTACAAGTGTGCATTGAGGAGGAAGCTCCCTTTCAAGACTAGGATTGGGTGAACACGGTGTATGAGAATTTTGATGCCTCTTCTTCATCTTCATCTTCATCTTTGAGTGGTACTCGATGAGACCATTCTAATCATCACCTTTAACCTCTTCAATATCAAGAACATTTCCATCTTTGTTTCCTTCTTCTTTTGGTTCCTCCACTTATTCTTCTTATTCTTCTACATTGCAGGGTTTCATTAATTGGCGGTGCCTCAAGGGAAATTCTACGAGGAGGTGGAGCTATCCACAACTTGTTTGGGATATTGGTCTTCTTTTGAACAATTCTCATGGTGCTTTGAGTGAGTTGCTTCTTGAGAGTGATTATATCATTGGTCATCTCTAAGAATGGAGCTAGAACTTTGACCCTTTTTTCTTGTCACTAGTATTCTTTACCTTTCTGGATAGAATTATATCACCTTCTGTCTTGATGATGTAGTCTTGAGCTTCTTTCAAAGTTCTAGGTTGGGACTTCCTAAAAATGAACCCAACTTCACATAGCTAATCATTAATGAAGAATATTTTGACGTTATCATCTGAGGGAATAGCTTCGATGGATATCCTCTTGATCAATCTATTATATCTAGCTACAAAATATCTCATGCTTTCATTGGATTCTTTCTTCATATGCACAATTTGTACTAAGAGGTCATAGCAATCTCGAGTAGACTTCAACCTTTCTTTGAAGCAAGTTTTTATATCGTCCCAACATGTGATTGATTTAGCGGGTAAGAGCTAGAACCATTATGCCACTTTTTCTTGTAAGGAATCCACAAACAATCGGATAGATACATCTTCATGTCAAACTCCTAGCACACCACAGGTAGTGATGAAGGCTGCCACATCTTCTTCTAGGATTTTTAGCCATCTCCTCCGAACTAGGGAAAGATTTTTCTCAAACCTTGTGATAACTCATGGAAAGGTTGTGGGAGTGCAAGTGGGCCTATGTTCCTTCCCCTGTGATACTATAGGTTGAAGTATCTCTTTTTCACCCATTATAAATTATGCTTTTGCTTCATCCCTTTCTCTTTCTTCCATTCTAGTTGTGGATCTTGCCTATGCTCTTTCTCTAGCTCTTGATTTTTCTTTGATTTCCACTGTTACTTCTACTTCATATCTTACCTTGGATTCCACTCTTTCTTCATCTTCTACTTCAGTTTCTACGTCACTAAAGTTTTCAAAATATTCACCGATATTTGGAAACTTTGTGTCCAATGGGTTGACACCATTTGGATTGTTGGTGAGATAAATTTAGTGACGAGGGGAGTGCCTTGAAATTTTGGCTAGTTCTTTCCTTCTTTGTTTCTCCTCAAATATTAGGTCAATAGGTGTATGTGATCAACTAACTTGTAAACTTGAGATGAACTTAATCTCTTCTTTGTTGCATTTGGGATTTTCTTGCTATGTCACGTTCTTCAAAGACATGTTTCTCTTGAGTATCCACCACTCTATTAGCTATGAAATAGTGTGAAAAATTATACGTGTTGTTCAGACAACTTCCTCAATTCAGGATACAATAAATTCTTAGATGTGGAAAATCAATTCAATCCTTTGGACAAGAGGGTTACCAAGAATAGCCATTTATTTGAGACATAAGGGTCTATGACTCTTCAAATTCCAAATTTTTTATTTTTAAGAATATTTGAATTTTTGTATTTTTTTATTCGTATTTGGGTGCAGATTTTTCCAAGTGTGCACCATGGTGGGTTCCAAAACTATTGGCGATAAAAAATTTCAGGTGGAAAAATTGGTGGGTATCTACCAACGCTTTGAGACTTTAGGTCCCTCTAAATTTAATAGTGCATCTCCATTTATTATGCATGAATGAAAATGAAATTAGTGATGGCCTAAAGGCTAGGGATCTAACAGGAACATTGCATCTTTGAACTTGTGGCAAAATCTTACAATTTCTTGCAAGGGAGGAATTTTCTGAGAATGTAGGAAAATGGAGTGGGAAAAAGGTAGGGGATAAATATCTTAGGTATAAAATCATATTCCTATAGACATTAATCAGAGTACTTCAACACACATATATGGAAAGAAAACAAATTTGTTACTAGCATCAAGACAAGGTAGAATTGGGAACACAAATTTTCAATAATTCTCTCATCAAGAAAAGAAAAATCTCATTTCTTCTTCATTGATATTTTGGCAAAGTTGTACATAGTGAGAAATAAAGGAACTCATGAGAGGGAGGAGAATGGAAGAAATAGTTATCTCTTTTTCTTTACTCCAAGTAGTAATCTCTCTTGAGAATGTAAAATTGACAACCCTTAAGAATGAGGATGTCATTACAATTTATAGACTTGATAATGACTCTTCACCTACCATCCACATGAATTTTCATTTGTCCCCTTACAACATGTGACTTTTCATATTCCTAGGAATAGGATTAAGTCCCCTTTTATTAATTAAGGGTGACTTTTTTATAGATAAATGCTTATGACAAGAGTTATGAGCGACTACAATCAACCAAGATATATCAATTAAGCTCAACAATTAGTGAACCACGAGCCACCACACTTGAACACATGTCTAGCGAATCATGAGCCACCATGCATGCACACACCACAAGCGAACCATGAGCCACCATGCTTGAACACACATCTCGCAAAGGTCTTCTCAATCCAGAAACTACCTTAGTGAAACCATCTTGCTAGTCATGCCACCTCGGACATTACCACCCCGAACAAGGATCATGCCTTAGTGGGATTTGAACTTGGGTGGAGCCGGAAACAACCATCCGACTTAACCACTCCACCCAAACCCCATCGGCAATTAAAGGTGATTTATTACATTATAAAATAAATTCATATTTAAATGAATAATATAAAATAGGAATAGGACAAAATGAAAAATTATAACCCCCAATGAAGGAATAGAACATGGAGGAGGGGGAAGGGGTAAAGAGAAGAGAGAGAAAGATAGAGAAAGAGAGAAAACTATGTTGATGAAGATGTTGCTCTACGATGATTCTACCTCACCCACCTTATTGATCCTGTCGATTTCCATTGGAAATATTTCCACTCCCTTGAAATATTTATTATATCAGGCTTCCATAGTACAACTTTATTCGCTTGAGGAATGTGAATGCAACTCATGGACCCGATCCATCCATCTCGAGATATCATTTTTTTCTTTACGAACCACGATTGGTTTTTCTCTCGAAATGTTCAAGATTATGGCTTTGATATTAGATAGAGACTCTAAGTGTATATTTTTGAAATAAAATGGGTCCCCGACCTTTTTCTAAACATACTCCTCAAATGGCCACAACAACTCATTTGTGGTATTGCTTTCATAAACAATGGAAAATTCAAGTTTTTGTGTTACGATATTAACATTATCTTGAGTCTTGAAGTCACATTATTCATTTGAGTCTAATTCATTAATGGTCTGATTCAACATTTCGTATCAAGAGGCAAGGGTTCTCGCCCATACATGCAACAAGTCCTTAGATGGAGAATTGAGTACTTTTCTTATCACCAACACCTACGAGCGAGCATCTCCCATCTCCATCACCAATGGATGAACTTGGTTCAAATTTTATTTTTCCTTTTGCAATCCTTCTCTTGTCATCTAGACCTTATTTGTAGTGGTGCACATGTACTTGTACTATGAGATCAACTCTCGAAGAAATATTTTTCCTTTCTTTATGATAATTCTTGTCCATTTGTCATTATCTCCTCCTTGCATGGTGAAGCACTTGTGTATTTTAGATGGAATCCAAGTCAAAGCTACTGATTGGGGTAACTTATTCAATTTGGAGTGATGACGAAGCATTCGGGTCCATGAGTGTTACACATACGAGGAAATTTTTTGCACATGGTCTTCCAACATATCAATTTTCACCTTATACTCATGGTTCCTCACCAGCAAGTGAGTGAAAGACTCCTAAAACATGTGTGCATATCCTTTATGAGTGGGTGGTCCTAGAGGAATGGTCTTCATTTCGTAGTCGGTGAGATTCATTTCTTTAATAGCTTGATTACCTTCAATCGGACTACTTCTACATACAGACTTCCTATGGCACCACCGAAAAACATAAAGTCACTTGAGTAAAAAAAATATTCTTCTCCTTGGCCAATGTTGATATCACTGAAACATCATGGATTATCACCTACTGGACTATACAAGCTTCCCTTTTGATCATTTCCTTCATCCAAGGAAATATCTCATATGTCTTGGACTCAAGAATCGATGTGATTATTGTCTCTGCTCAGGTGAGATGGTACATCTCGCATAAAAAGAGAAATAGATACGGTGGAAGGTGGAAAACTCTAGGGTCGCTGAGAATCTAAGAGTGAACTGACTCATTCTCTTAAATTTCTATTTATAATATAGGATCCTATGTCGATTTCAATTTCTTGTGTAATATCTTATATTAGGGGACTCGACGGCTCACTACTTTACACTTCAAACTCTCTCTAGAATGTATTGAGTTAGAAGTCTTCTCGAAGACCTTCAATGAAGAGTAGTGTGAGGACTATCTACGAAGGGTGGGGAAAACTTTCCAATGCAATAAAGGAAGCTTTCTTCTTCTTGAACCATTCTTTTAATCTTTTGATTACCGCCTTGAGTCTGCTCACTTATATCTCCAGTCTCACGGACACTCCATGTTACCTGTTGGAGAGGTGAAGCCTTCACTACTCGATATTTTGGATCATATAGCTCTATTTCATCATCTTAAATTACCTCTTTATACTAGTTGAACTTGAATTTCCTCATGTGTCTCGATCTTAGTCCACATATAGTCTCTTTCCCTGACATCAAATTCATCTATGCAATTCACCTAATAATCTTCTATCCGCGGTACATGATATGACTTTGGGAGATAGAAAGTGTTTGGATCACTTCGGATGTTAATGTTTTCCCTCGGTGTATATGCATACAAACTTAGGGGTGTGAAGGAAAATTTTAGGTGTGATGCATCATTGACACTCTTACAGGTGAAGATTCCAAGTGAGATAGGAAAAGAGACATTCTTCCTTTTCTAGTTCTTGAGCTTATTGTGAACATGGGAAAGTGGAAAATTACGTGAAATATGATCCATAATTTTTGCCAAGGAGGTCTCTAGTGATGACAACCTTGAGTGAAGATTCCCCAGTGTCACGATGAAAACATGGTGAAGGCATCATTTACCCTTTTGAAGTGTTGATTTCTCTCCTTTAAAACAAACTAAGGATATCTATCGAATGCTAATGCCTTGGGCGATATGTTTTCAGCTAGTGCCAATCCTTTGAAAGGTCTTGAGCTCGCAAGAGCATACACCAGATATGAATTCATTTTGAACTTCTTCAAGACATGTACCTAGAGCAATTGGTGGTGCATATCATCACCGATCATCTTCCCCAATCGATTCTTGGATTCCCTTTGATGATTTTGAGAATGAATAGAACCATCTAATCTGGGAAGTACCTTATAGTTTCCTCACCCATCACTCAAATGAGAATGGTGATAGAATTTGAATAGCCTTCGTGAAACTCACACCATGAGAGAGAATTTCGAACATAGGAAGGATTTCTTCCTTGCTTTAACCACGATCTCAATGCGATACCTTATAGGTAAGAATTTTTTTGTCCATTCTCTCATTGCAATCTCCTTTGAGATGATAGACATATTACTCCAAGTTGGAATCTACATCGAATGGGAGATGGATTAGGAGCGAGCACTCGCCACCCCGAGCCATCATCTGCTCAAATGGTTCTTGTTTCTAGTTCGTAGTGGTGAGAGCATGTCAACACCAATTTCATACTTTTCACTAACATGGGGTAACCACCTTCCATGTACAATTCACTCATGAAAACATTTTCCTCCATTGGTTCTCTCGGTCCTCCAAACATTTGATCTTTGAGATCTTCGAGGTCTATGTGGGTGACATCACTATCCCCCATAGCTGAATACTCAGTAGAGAGAGTTAAGACTAGTTTGAGACCTAAAATTATAACTTCATGTCCGACACTAGCACTTCTTTGTGTCTAGAATGGGAGTTTCTTGTTTTTAGTAAATTAAGATTTTTGACCATTGTTCACCTCTCTCGTTCCTCTGGATGTCCTCTATACACACTGCCTTTGAAAAAATTTCCTTTTGTGAAGATTTTCTATTTATAGTAAGTGCTTGTGTAGAGACTTACTAATTTGGGAAAGTGGATTTCCCTACCTCTATTTTCAATGAAATAATCTCTAGTGGGATATGTTGTCTCACGATCACTGTACAAATTTTCAGCTCAATCGGGTCTCCAGAATGGTGGGAAATAAAATTTTAAAATTATGTGTGTGAAGTTGGGGTTTCTTCACCATAAAAATACAAGAACATGCATGTAATTTCTTTCACTTGGGTGTTCAAAGCACTGTAAATGGTTAAGAATGCAAAAAAACTCACTTTAATTTGTGCCTTGGTTTTAAGATACGAAGATTTTCTCTTTGCGGGCCACAGAGTCAATCTGGTCATAAATTTGATTTTGTAGCTTTAAAGATTTGCACTTTTCTGAACACATGAAGGGATGAATGGATGAATGCAAGATGGAATATGAATGGAAAGGATTCGGAAAAATTTCACGAGTTTCGGTGAAAATGGAGCAAAGTGGGGGTGGAGCAAAAAATGACTAACTCCAAGTTTAAATAGCCATGAGGAAGAGGGGCACATTTTTATCCCCCTTTTACCCTTGGAAAGTGACTTAGGAGACACAAAAGTGTGCCTCGAACCATAAGATTTTCACTCATGCTCATGCTTTGAGAGATTTGTGAAAAGGGCTTAGTTTGGGCACCTAGGAGCTAGTTTCTAGGCACATGAGGAACTTGGCGAGAGAAACGTGGGGAGGAAAAAAATTGTCCCCCTTGTCCCCTTGGAAATGGATGGAGGGGACACAAAAGTGTGACTCCATCCTATGGTGACACTTGGCATGCATGCAAAGCGAGGAGAGGGAGCTCAAAATTGGTAAAATTGTTTAACGGGGTACCCGAGGTCATGTGAAGTGTTCATTAGCTCAAAGGAAAGGGGTGCATTTTACATACCCCTTATCCCCTTGGAAATTGAGGAAGTGGATACAAAATTGCACCTCTACCCTGGGTGACAAGTGTCCAACATGCGTGCGTTAAAGCGGGGCTAGAAAAACGACAAAACTTGATTATCGGAGCCTCTTGGGGTCATGTGGTGGGTCCACAAGACTTAAGGTGAGGGTGCATTTTTCTATCACCTTTTACCCTTGTAAATGGAAAAATGGAACACAAAAGTGTCCATCAACCTCATGTTTCCATGTGGCACTCAGAATTTTGACTAAGGACAAAGCTTGTACTTTAGAGAGGAGCTTGAAAATGACGTTGTCGGAGCTCTCGAAGGTATTTTTAGGCACTTCCTTATATTATATTGACTTGAAAAAACATTCTAAGAAGGATGGGATGGGTCCCAAGGTCTGATTCAGTTTAAAACCTTTTCAAAAATATTATTTTTATCAAGACCCCCAGTTCTTCCTACAAGGAATGAGTTTTGGGAAGAATTGTATGGGTGTTGTGAAAAATATAAGATTACCACCATGTAGGGAATTGAATTAAATTTTTATTGATATTTTGTTTAACCATCAACTCATTACAGAGCTCCGGAATCTTCTCCCAAAGCTTAGTTGTTTTTTTATGATGCGAGCTCCTTTGACCTCCGAAACCTTCTTTTGTTAAACTTCCTCCCGAATCTTTGAATATTCCATAAATCTTCCTAAATCACTTAAAAATGATCTAGGATCATGAATATATTTTCTCAAAGTGAATTTATGACATGAACTTAGCTCCAAAGAATGTGCACCTATATGAGAAAGGATAAAAATAGCCATTCCCAAGTTTGTCGAAAGATTCACCTTGAAATACAATGTCTCTAAATGATCCTTTGAACTTGTTTACCTATTTTTCAATACGTAGGTGAGGTTGGGACCACATATATAGACATTACACATATGAGGATATGCTTGATACGTGGGATGGGCTAACCTAGAGGGGTTTCGAGTAAGGTTTACAATGAACAATTTTGACACTCGAGGCATAGTTGTCCTCTTTTCAAGTGAATTTTTCCCTTACAAAAATATAGGATAAAATAAATGAAGGATATGGAAATGGGCCAAAAATGTCACTATTATATTCTCTTATTTCCACTTAACAGCTTATCTCGTGTCGACACCTCATTCAAATATATCGAATGCTCACCTAAAGTGTGTGAAGCTACAAGGTCCCTCCTTTATGATGCTTGTCAAGATGTTAGCATACAAATACATGATGATATATTAACCAAGTGTTCATTCAATCATAAGAACTCATTGCATACATTTAATTAGAAACACATGTAATAAGGAAACATATAGATCAAATAACAATTAATATCATATGCACCATGTAATCACCATATTCTAGACACATAAATTACCGAATCCATCCTCCATATTCCATCATAATAAATTATTACATAACATAAGTTGAATACATCCCCATAATTATGCATTGGAACATGTGCAAGTATCAAACCCCAAAGATTCAAACATAGCGATGATATCTAAAACAAGAGTATTCACAAGTACCCAAAACAATGACATACAATAGATATATATATAGAGGTGGGGACTTTCCCTTCACCATCTATGGACTCTCAAAATAGATTGCATGCTCAAAATAACCATGCATACATGAAAGAACAACCATAAATTGTGCATGCCTTTCTATCAATCCTAATAATAGATCAACCCTATAAATAAATTTTTCTTTAATCTTATTAATAGATCGATCCATGAATGACCTTTCATCTTCACTTTGCATGTGTTTTCTCCCAAAAAGGCATTCTTTGGCAGCTAAACCTCCTTGCTTTACTCTAGATCGAATCATTGCTTGTCAAGACTCTAACTCGGCCTTTCTATTTTTAGCCCATGGTTCACAAAATTGGCTAAGTCCTGGAAGTTTCTTGCTTAGGCACAAGCCTTCATGCATTATCCATTCGACTTGTGCACACCCCTTCAAGTCTCCTCATGTGCACCCTATATCCTCACGCACAATATGTACTTATTCAAAATAACCATGCAACATTACCCCACACTAAATTGGATTTTTGTCCTCAACAATAGCTCATCTACTTGTTCCTCCAAATAAATACTCGACAAAAGAGAAAAGAAATCAATTCCCAAAAAGAATCATCTCACCAAAATCAGATCAATTCTTAGCTTGATGAAGAAGTTCCAAAATCTCAGCATTCAATGTGCCCTCCACTTTCTTCCATTCATTTAATTCCTCCATTTTTTTTCCAGACACATCCCCCAAGATATTTGGTATTTGGTCATGCGCCAACTTTGTAGCCCTACTTTTGAGCTCTTAGACAACCTTAGTTATCTATGACAACACTCCTTCGATCCTATCCATGTGATCCATCACTACACTCTGAAAGTGGCTCATCCAAAGCTCCAATTTATCCTTTATAGCCTTTATAAAAAAATTTGCTTTGTCACCTCAGCCATTACCTTGGTGTGCTCTATCGTGTTAGTGAGTCTTTTCTTGGATAGCCCTAAGGTCCGCCTCCTCGTTATTTACCCTAACGTGAATGATAGGATTGTTCTTCTTACACCTGTTAAAATCCAAGTTATCTTTACTCCTTGATCCCTTAAGCTACGTGAATAAGTTCCCAAGCTTAGTTATCCTATCCTCAATAACTACTTTATTGGCTTCCTTATCCTTAGCTATTTCTTCAGCTATGGGTTATGTACTTCTCCCGATGTTTACCGAAACATCCCAACCAGTCTTCAACATATTCCATTTCATCATTATAATCACATCGGCCTAGCTAACCAAGGTTGGGCATTGATCTAAAATTTGTTTCACTAATGTGCATGCCCTGTCATATGCCTCCTTAGTTTTCTTCTTCTCCCTGAATATTCTTCTTCAAATCCTTAACCTCGTGCTCTTTCTCTTTTTATCACCACCATAACCCTCAGTTAGTAGCCCAAACATTCAAATTTCTACATTTAATGTTCATGGCCATAGTGTTCAATTCATTACATGCATGTTCATCTATCAAGTACATAAGGTCCATTATTTTGTACTTCGGCTCACTTTTTAATTCTATTACACGATGGAACTATTACTTACTTTGAACTCGGGATCCTCTATGGTTGTATGTAAGTTCCAGGACAATATCTTCCTTCTACGTGAGACCCCACCATGTTTATACATAAGGTCACAACCGTATAATCTCTTTGTGGGCATTGTACTCGAAACCACATTCTCATAACCTTTGTAGGATCATCTACAAAGTCAATATGTGGCGACACGGGAGTCCACTACTTCCCATCGCCTTCACCTTTATTTTTGCTTCTTCAAGGTAAAGGCACTTGTACTAGTTCCAAATTTGTGCCCTTATCTTCCCCGATGACATAGCAATCATAATTTTCCTTCTCCTTATTCACCCCTCCTACTTAGGTGTTTTATTCTTATGTGGGATTTTTTCTATTCTCCATCTATGTCACTCACCTAGTTCTATTGCTTAGCATTCTTCTTAGCCAATTGTTCATCTCATTCATGCTCAATATCCTCTAATAGAGTTTCATCTTGTTCATTCTCACTAGAATCCTCTTCACCTGGTAACCACCTATTCCCCATCATGCTTGACCTTAGTCTTTTCGAGTCATCCTTTGGTGGTTGAGAATTCCCCACACCATCACCACTCCTCCTCCTTGTATAGTAATTTTTCTTCATACATGAGTGGTAAAGTCCACCCTCTTCTTCTTACTCTTCTTTTGGAGTAGCTTCACAAGTTCTCTTGAGAGGTGGTACAACAGTTCTCCATAGTTACGAGAAGACAAGTATCGGTGATCTCCATTTCTACTCCTCCCCGGGTCTTTGGCTTTAGAACTAAAAATACTATCCATATCATAACCATTATTGTGGTGTTCAACTAAGGATTCAAGTTTAAAGTATCTGGATCCAACATCTCCAAATACGCATGCCTAGAGTCATACTTGTAGGTCACGCACAAAATATGCAAGTTAGAGTCTACCTTAGTAGCATCAAAGGTTAGCTTCTATGCATCCTTTATCTTTTTCACTACACACTCGAAATATCGGGAAGTGAATGTCAATGGCAGCTTATGCCATGAGCCCATCTCTTCCTCTTACATTCTAAAGCATGCAAGACTATATTTCTACATCACTACAAATTTTTCCTATTCCACTGACCTATGTTGATAACTCACACGGGATGCGTCATTCATTCTCAAAGGCCACACACAATCTGTTGTACCATTTATCTATCATGGCCTTATGTACATTGGATATCATGCCATCACAAGTGTAACCAAAGTGAACTAAATTGTAGGGGACTTGTTCACTAGTGGGTAGACCCACATGTCCTCATTCGGACCATCGGAACTCTAATTTCCCAAAAATAATAACTAGGAGGATCAAGCCCCAAGTTATATTGGCTCCTTCTTCATTCTACACCTTGGCCTCCTCAATGATACCATTTGCAATGTATTGTGTGATGTTGTAATAGGTTTTGTGTGTTATTCTATGTGTAATATACAAAAATTCTTCTTTACATCCATCCACCTCTCTAAAGCTCCCAATTTACAACTCACGTGCACCGGATGTAACCCTAGTTACAGGGTTTATGATTTTATCAAAGGTCATGGCCCTTCCTCCTTTTTCATATCAGGGTTCATTTTAAGAGACCTCTTAGAAATCGGAGGTGGAAAATACCTGGCAAATATCCTTGGAACCAGTTTCATGGGAAGGAAAATTTTTTGGGGGTCTGACAAAAAAATTCACCTAATTTTTAAGTGGTGGGACAGAAGGTTGCAGACGCACGATAGAGATTTTCTTATGCACATCAACAAGGTGGTTGATGCACATCAACAAACCTCATTAATGTGCATCAACAACCTTATTGATGCGCATCAATGGGGTTTTGACGCGCGCATCGGCCGAGGGTGTCGTCTCGACAAGCATCCTTCGCCGACGCATGTTAACAAGGTGGTTGACATGCATCAACAAACCCCATTGACGTGTGTCAACAAGGTTATTGATGTGCATCAATGAGGTTTGTTGACACACGTCAACCACCTTGTTGACATGCATTAGCAAATCTCTTTCGCATCATCGCAGCCTCCACCATCAACTAAGCGCAACAAAAAAATCTCCATGTCACGCATCAAAAACTCTATGTCGTATGTCTACTTCCTCCACACTCCTATCACATGTCAACAAACTCTTTTTACACATCTGCAACCTCCATCCTCCTGTCACATGTTTACTGTACTTGATAATACATATGCCCCCAAGTGGTATGAGTGAGCTAATAGTGTTCTACTTGGTGAATAATATAGGATTATATAGGGGATAGTTTCAAGGGTAGGTGAAGCCGACCCCCAAAAAAAATTAAACTATAATTTTTAGTCAAACAGTCACTAACCCGCTCTAGAAAATTCACCTTTTCAAATTTTTTAAAAAGGAATATTCACCATATTATGAATATTTTCCACTAAAATTATCACTATTTCATATTGTAGTTTGATGGCCAATTCGTTAATCTTCATATCGAACTTAGCTCTAGTTCCATAGCCTCCCTAATGCTTTGAAAACATATGACCTATTCAATGAGTGGGTTGTAATTCTCATTCTTTGGCCCATAAGATAAAAGAATTCCTTATGCGCCCTAGGCATGAACCACTAGAACGAGTGTGTGATATTGATAAATAAGGGTAGCTCAAACAACTGAAGGACCCATGTCTTCTCCGATTCCTCTTTCTTGAATCATCTACTAGTACCTTCCCTTATTTTTTTCTCCTTTGGTAGCTCCTGTAACATGTCCTCCTTCAATGTTGTTTCATTTCATAGAGCCATAGGTTGTATTCATTGATCTTACACTTGGTAAGCTGCAACTTCTAAGTCTAAACCCTAAACACACCAAGTGGGTACTACATTTTTGAATATATATCCTCCAATGGATCTTCTACTTTGACCTCGACCCTCTTAATATGGTGTTTTCCCCTTCCAATATTTGGTGCTATTAATCCTACAAGTTTGTGCCCTAGGTAATTTGCTTCACAACAATGTCTTAATTTACTATTCAAACATTGTGAAACCCATTGTTCAAATTCTTCCTATAAAACCTTATACTCATGCCCTAATGTTGCATTCAACTACTAGCTCAAACTTCTCTCTTCACAAGGATCCACACCCCACTTTGTATGTATGCTACTCTAGTTTGATTTTCACTTCTCTTGTTCTGTAGCAACAAGTCACTCAATAGCTCAATTACTCAAATTCTCTCAAATTCAAGGTAGTAAATTACTCAATTTGCCTCTTTTATAACTTTTCCATACTCCATCAACTTACTTTTTCCACTTTCAACATTCTTTCTCTTGCTTTGATGCTTTTAAATTATTTCCTTAACAAAGCACCTTTTCCACTTATTGCTTTATCACTTAACCTCCTTTCATGTCAGAGACGTAACCTTATGGCGCACCTTACTACTTCCTAAGCCACGAGACTCCTTACGCATGCTTCCCTACACCAAAGTGTATAATCCTCTATGTCATATACCAATTAGTTCATCATGTCACTTCCTAGCTCATGTTACACTGCGTGTTTTCTTTCTCTTCGTGTGATTTGAAACATTGAGCAATTTCCTTATGAACACCAACATTCCTAGCACTGTAACACCTTTTTATTTTGTTCGATCATTGAAAGCACCCTCAACTGTGATAACTTTTATATAACTCCTCCATGACCAGCTGATTTATTTTCCACACACTTGCACTTTCATCTAGTTTACTCCACACTAAAAGTATGTGTGATCATCTCGCTTATAGACTCAATAGATAGTAATCACCTTCGTGTGTGCAAGCACACTTATTAAAAAAAAAGAAATAAATCAAAATAAAATTGTATAGAAATGACTAGAAAGAAACATATGAAAAGGAAATCTAGTATAAATGGCAATACTACCTTATTACAAACAACAAGAAACCTTATTCATAGGAGGACTTCAGCCTACTCCCATTGAAGTAATCGGAAAGCATGGTATCATCTAGTTCCTACAATCGACATGCGTCTAATTCAAGTATCTTGGTTACTACAAAAGGTCCCAACCAATGCACCTTTAATTTCCCTAGATGACACGCAAACTTGGAGTCATAGAAAAGGACCATCTTTCCAACCTTGAATGTCTTGTTCTTAATATGCATATCATGTCATTCCTTCTGTCTTTCCTCTCTCGTATTATGGCTCCAATGAGAAATGACACTCCTCTCATCTATCTTCATTAGTTTATCAATGCACTCTTTAACAACTTTTTCATCATCAAGTCCTCCTGAGCACATAATACGTAGGGATGGAAACATGAATTCCACTCGTAGTACTACTTCGTGCCAAATGCAAACCGAAAAGGTGTGGCCTTGTTCTATATTTTATAAGTGTTCTTGTAAGCCCAAAGTATAGTGGACACTTTATCATCCCAACCTTTCCTTCTAACATCACAAAAAAATTCAAGGTTTTTCCTAAAATCTTATTGAATGATTCTATAGTGTCATTAGCTTGTGGGTGATAAGGAGTCGTTTTATGGTGTGCTACCATAAAAATTTTCAATAGGATTCTAATTATCTCATTTAAAAATGATTTCCTCTATCAATTGTCAAGCTTAACGGGCAGCCATACCTACTACTAATGGTTTCTCAAAGAAACCTTGTTGTTGTTATACAATCCTTTGTAGGTGTCACCTCTACCCACCTTGTAAGATAGTTTGTATAAGTAGTATTATAACATGTGTCAGTCCCTATGTGCGGGTGGTGAAATCAAACCTACAAAGTCAATAGCCCACTTTTTAAAAGGCTTTTTGCTTGCAATAGGTCACAACAGTATTTCATCTCTATATCTAGGTTTTCCAAGGTGGTGAAAATGATCACATGTTTTCACATACTCCTTATTATCCCTGTACAAAGTCTCCCACCAAATTCCAGCCATAAGGATCTTACGTGTTGTAGCATCTCCTACGTAATTCCCTCCTTCTATTCCACCATGAGGCTCCTCTATAATATCGTCATATTCCATAACATAATTGTGCAAGCCCTTGTCACGGCCTAACTTGTATAAATATCCACCAATAAATTGATAAGGTTCGCGCATATTACAAGTTACTTTTTCTCCAAAGTTTGCATCCCTTCTAAAGCACCATACCAATGAGTAAGAGGAAAGATATGTCTTCTAACTTGACGGGAACATGGTTCAACGTAAAAAAATTGTATCCGACATAGCATCTTCTATGTTTTGTGCATCCTCGCTAGATTTATTCCTTGATAAATGATCAGGCCCTGAATTACTCTTACCTAGTTTCACAACAACTGTGAAATCAAACTCCTAAAACATAAGTATCCACCTACATGTTTTCCCTTACAAAATAAGCTTATTGAATAAGTACTTGAGCAACATATGATCTGTTTAGAAAATAAACAGTGTTTCCAACAAGTATTGTCTAAACTTATGCAACACGTAGATCATAGAAAAACCTTTACACTCAGTAGTTCTATAATTTTTTCGTGCGATTGTCAACTTCTTGCTTGCAAAATAGATAGGATGGCCTACGATTCTCTCCCCTAGTTTTTCCAAAACTATGCTAATTTCCATGCTAGAGGCATCAACATGAACATGAAAAGGCTTATCCCATGAAGAAAAATGCAAAATAGGTGTAGTAGTTAGTCTTTCCTTCAAATTCTCAAACACTTGTTGCTACACGTCGCCCCAATAAAATTTTCCTTTATCTTTCAACAATTCTTCCAAGGGCATGAAAATATTTTCATATCCTTTGATTAACTTCATGTAGTACCCTATGTGTCCCAAGAATCCATGCACCTAACTTTTATTGGTAGGCTCTTCTAGGCCTAAGATCACAACTATCATGGTGGATCTACCAAAAATCCTTCTTTACAAATGATGTGTCCTAACAAGGTGCCAAAAGTTGTAACAAAGATGTACTTTTTAATGTTGAGAGAGATTCTTCTCTGATCGCACCTATCAAACATGAGTCTTAAGTTATCATAATGATCCTTGACTAAGCCATTTATTGTCCAATCATCGAAATACACCTATAAGAATTTGTGAATAAAACCCTAAAATATCTCTACAACAATGTGTGAGAACATTGTTGGTGCATTTTTAAATCCAAAGGGTATGACTATGTATACAAAACTACCCTACCGCATAGTAAAAAAATTCTTCTCCTAATCTTCTTTCGCAATACACACCTGGTGATAACCTAAAAAACCATCTATAAAATAATATATCTCACGCCCAATAACTCCTTCAAGGATCTCTTATGTGAAAGGGGTGGGAAATGGATCTATGACACATGAAGCATTCAAATATTTGTAGTCCACACAGATCCTTATCCTCCCATCCTTCTTAATGTTTATGACCATGGGGCTGACCCATTGATTCCTCAATAGGCTCAATAATTCTAGACTTGAGAATTTTATCAATTTCTTCCTTCACCTTCACATGCATTAGGATTCATCCTATAAGGCCTCTTCCTAACCATGCATGTTCCTTCCTTTAGCTTGATATTCATCTCACCTAATGAATGGTGCACTCCTTTTAACGCATGATAACCTCATGGAAATAGATGTTGAAATTCATGCAAGAGATCAATAAACTTGACTACTTCTTGTTCTGACCAGTAATCCTCAATAATTACTTCCTTGGGCTCATCTTCTATGCCAATTTTAACCTTATTTGTTTTCATGGGAGCATGGTATGTGCATGCCTTATAATCTACAAAATCCATTACCTCCCACACACCTTTAGTGTGGCTGATATCTAAATTATCAAATTCCTCGTCATCAATCATATAGACTAGTTTACCCTTCTCTTTGTCTTTCTAGGCACGAATCATCTGCACCTCTTATATTTCCTCAAGATCAAGGTACACCTCAAGATTAGGTTCTCCAAATATATCTATCATGATATCTTATTCCTTTGCACTATCCACTAATGTGATGCCCTTTCTCAAATTCAAAGGCATAATTGGATCTTATGTGTATCCCTTCTCCTTGGTCGAATTGAAGAAGATAAAGAGGAAGTTGATAATATATCTTTTTCCTTTAGCTTGATATTCATCTCACCTAATGAAGGGGCACTCCTTTTAACTCATGATAACCTCATGGAAATAGATGTTTAAATTCATGCAAGAGATCAATAAACTTGACTACTTCTTGTTCCGACTAGTAATCCTCAATAATTACTTCCTTGGACTCATCTTATGTGCCAATTTTAACCTTATTTGTTTTCATGGGTGGATGGTATGTGCATTCCTTCTAATCTACAAAATCCATTACCTCCCACACACCTTTAGTGTGGCTAACATCTAAATTGTCAAATTCCTTGTCATCAATCATATAGACCAGTTTACCCTTCTCTTTGTCTTTCTAGGCACGACTCATCCGTACCTCTTATATTTCCTCAAGATCAAGGTACACCTCAAGATCAGGTTCTCCAAATATCTCTAGCATGATATCTTATTCCTTCACACTATCCACTAATGTGATGCCCTTTCTCAAATTCAAAGGCATAATTGGATCTTCAGTGTATCCCTTCTCCTTGGTCGAATTGAAGAAGATAAAGAGGAAGTTGATAATATGTCTTTTATTATGTTATGAATATTTTAAAGTGTATTAGTGAAGACTATATGGTTCCGCCTTGTTTATTAAAGCATAATGAATGGTCATAAGGTAGCGGCCATGTATTTTCTATTTTGGTGCCAAGAAGGAAAATTATAAATAAGGGACTAAGGGCGGTCATTTGGATATATCGACTTTCATTTGTAAAATCATATTTTGAGATTGAACTCTCATTTCTCTCCACTTGGGACAAAATCCCCTTGTGAGGTCAATTGTGAGGGATAAAAACCTCTCACTTGTGACTTAACACAATTTATAATTGCATATTATTATTATTATATTAAGAATCAAATTGTGTCAAATCTGTTTTATATCATTTATTACAAAGGTTCAACTTGTTCTAATGAGATTTCTAAATTTTTGTATGATACAAGTATCATATAAAATTAATATTCTAAGTCAACTTGCATTATAAAGGACAAATCTACATTTTTGGGATTTCTTTACATATTTAATGGTCAAATCAAATAATTTATGGCAACTACAATTTCCATATTATCATAGTATTTTGCATTACCTGAGTCGATTTGGTTCTAGAAAATTAATAAAATAATATATCTTTCATCGGGAAATATTTTACTTGAACTTTGTAAAAAAATTTCTAACAATTTTCAAGGAAAATTTAATCACTACTGATCTAAATTTTAATCTACTCCATAATTCTGAATATTTTGATAAAACCCTCAAAAGGGGTTATTACAGTGGTATCAGAGCCGGATCTTCAAGGAAAAATAAGAGGAAAATGGTTGGAAAAGATGCTAATATGGAAAAACTCATTGAAAAGAAAGATAAATTAACATAAGCAATGAATCTTTTGGCACTATCACTCCAAAACATTGTGAAACCAAGAGCTCAACAAGATGAAGGAAGCTCAAGTTGAACGAGTAATGTTAGACAAATTAATCATTCCACTCAAGGATCGAGTTCGAAGACCAGAGTTAAAGTCCTATTGGATAAAGATCCAAGCACCAGGGGAAGATAAAATGTTGAAGCAAGCTATAAGGAGTATATGGATTTTCCCAAAGAAATCCGTGAAGCAATGTCATTCACAGAGTTCATGGAATTGGATAGTGGAAGATCTAGGCCTAAGCCTAGGCATGCCAAGCCACAAAAAGAGAAAGAGGAGAAGAACTTCCAAGTTGCATTGGTGGAGAAATTCGAAGAACAAGCACAAAGGGAGATGGACATTCCACCTGAAGGTGATGTGAATGGCCATAAAAACCTCCCTCAAAAGATAAGTGACACCAACATTAAAGATGAAAGAAAGGGTGGTGAACAAGAAGCAATGGTGTTAGGAATGAATGAAACTCATTTCCAAGATGAAAATGATAAAAGGCAGTCCATTTGTAGCAGCAGGCAATACAGAGCCCAAAGATGAAGAGTCAAAAGTGGACAAGAGCAACCAAGATATTCCAAGTATCAAAGAAGATGAAAGCCTTGTTGCAGGTCCGAGGATCGAAGACATCTCAGATTTATTTCTCTATAGCTTATCATCACAAAGAGTTGACCTTCATCATTAACTTGATTTAAATATGGGAAGCACTTGGAATAAAGAGCTATGGATTGTTAGTTTTTACGAAGGACATCATTTCTTGGGTAACAATAAGGATCATTGAATTATTTTATATTATGATGATGAGAATAGAACTAAGGATGAAATTAGGCGTGATGGCATTTTAGTAGGAGCACGAAATTACAACTCTTTATTTAAAGGTGATCTACATGGGTACATGGTAAACTCCGTATTTCCATTACATCGGTCATTTGACATAAATATTGTGTGTATAAATTTTGTATGGAATGAGTGTTGTTCCTTTGGTCCATGCCTAATAACTAAACTAAGTATGAAATATATGATTGAGATCCATAAAAGGGTTGGTTTATGGTGTCTTAAGCTTGCCTTTGTAAAATTACAAGTTGCTAACTTGGAACAATGGTCATAGCAGCTCCTTTCATTGGTCATCCATGATAAGAAGGATTACTTGCACCATATATTGCTTCAGCAGTTGCTCTGGGAGGCAAATCAAGAAAAACATTCTTTCTTACTATGGACTATATGTTTAAGGAACAATAGGAGTAGTACCAGAGAGTTTCAAAGTCATTTCTTCTCAACATGAAAAAACAGTTTTCAATTCTAGAGAGGTATGCATTTCTCAACTCCATGATTTAGTTAAGTTTCTACTCTAATGAATAAGATCATAAAGAAGAAACTAAAGAAGGTGGCAGTACCCTTATGTCACTCTCTGAAAACCACTCAAAAAATAAAAATACAAAGGGTAAGCTTGTTTGCATGTACATCACGAGTTGTTCATTTGAAGCTAATAAGTTTCTATCTCGAGTCATGATTCCCATGAATACTACATGCAAATACCAATCAAATAAATATGATTTTGATGCTCTCTTGAGTAGAAGAATCCAAAGGAAGAGGTCTGATCTCAACTCAAATTATGAGTTATGTTGGGAGAAGCCCAAGGTATGACTCTTTATATCTCACTTCTCTCTCCGTGTCAAGATCTCGATGAGTATGAAATTGAGAATGATGTGCAACATGGGGAATAATGGAAACATTTTTGTTGATACATTTGATTTTAAAATTTGGAAGCATCATTGGCACAAAGAAGGATGGATCACAGGGCTTAAACCTTGCATGGTAAGAAGTCCCTTTTCAAATTTTGAGCAGCAATTGTGGTCTTTGATTGATGTGTTTTCTTTCATATCCACAAACTTATGGGATATGGTATGAATTCTTAACTTTCATTTGTATATCTTATTCATTTTCAGTTTAATGCAATTGAGGATTAAGTTTCGAGACACATGGAAGTCATTGATATTCTTTCATATTGGGAAAGAAATTATAAAATGTACAATTTGTTTTCCCATCATTTCTATAATTGACATCACCATGATCAACTCTCCTATCATTTCCATAGCTCAGTCTTTAGCCATGCAATTGATGAATTCATTATTGGAGATTAATTTTGGCCCATGGGTGGACACTTGGGAAGGGAAACCATCCATTCCAATTCTGAATTTTGAAAGGAGAACACTTGATTACAATATTATACGAGGCATCCATCAAATGCATAAAGAATATGGATTTTTCACAAGCAAAAAGACAATTGCAATGATCATATGGGATCTAGGTGATTGTGATTGCTTGGGAAAAGCAATCTTGGGGGGGAGGACTGTAATGTTCCTTTTTCCCAAATTTGAAGGCATAATTGGATCTTCCGGGTATCCCTTCTCCTTGGTCGAATTGAAGAAGATAAAGAGGAAGATGATAATATGTCTTTTATTATTTTATGAATATTTTAAAGTGTATTAGTAGAAGACTATAAGGGTCAACCTTGTTTATTAAGGCATAATGAATGGTCATAAGGGAGAGGTGCGTCTTTTCTATTTTGGTGCCACGAAGGAAAAGTATTATTAGGTGACTAAGGGTAGCCATTTGGATATATTGACTTTCATTTGAAAAATCAGATTTTGAGAGTGAACTCTCATTTCTCTCCACTTGCATGACGAAACCCCTTTGTGAGGTTCATTTTGAGGGACGAAAACCTCTCACTTTGGACTTATAAAAATTTATAATTATAGATTATTATTATATTAAGGATCAAATTGTGTCCAATCTAATTTATGTCATTTATTACAAAGGTGCAACTTGTTCTAGTCATATTTCTGAATTTTTGGATGATATTAGCATCATATAAAATTAATATTTCAATTCGATTTGCATTATAAATTCCAAATATGCATTTGTGTGGATTTCTATACATATTAAATGGTCAAATCGAATTATTTATGACTACTGGAATTTCCGTATTATCATAATATTTCTATCAAAGAATTTTGCGATTAATGTTCGAGTCAATTTGGCTCCAGAAAATTAATAAAATAATATATCTTTCATTGCTTGCAATATTTTATTGAAGTTTGTGAAGAATTTCCAACAATTTTCAAGGATATTTTAGTCACTAAAATCTAAATTTTAATCTACTCCAGAATTCTAAATATTTTGATAAAACCCTCAAAAGGAGTTATTACGGTGGTATCAAAGTTGGATCTTCAAGGGAAAAAAAGAGGAAAATGGTGGAAAGGATGCTAAGATGGAAAAACTCATTGTTGGGCAAGAGAAATTAACAAAATCAATTAAGATTTTGGCACTATCACTCCAAAAATTTGTGGAACCAATAGCTCAACAAGATGAAGGAAGTTCAAGTGGAATGAGTAATGTCAGACAAACCAATAATTTCACCTGAGGATCGAGTCCAAAGACTAGAGTTGAAGTCCTACCGAGAAGAAGATCCAAGCACCACAGAAGAGAAAATGTTGAAGCAAGCTATAAGTAGTATATGGATTTGCCCAAATAAATCTCTGAAGTGATTTCAATCACATAGTTCATGGAATAGGATAGTGGAAGATCTAGGCTTAAGCCTAGGCATGCTAGACACAAAAAGAGAAAGAGGAGAAGAAATTCCAAGTTACGTTGGCTGAGAAATTCGAAGAACAAGCAAAAATGGAGATGGAAATTCCACCTAAAGGTGATGTGAATGGTCATAAAAACCTCCCTCAAAAGATAAGTGACACCGAAATTAAAGATGAAAGAAAGGGTGGTGAACAAGAAGCAGTGGTGTTAGGAACGAATGAAACTCATTTCCAAGATGAAAATGATAAAAGGCAGCTCGCTGGTCCGATTGTAGCAGCAGGCAATACAAATCCCAAAGATGAAGAGTCAAAAGTGGACAAGAGCAACCAAGATATTCCAAGTATCGAAGAAGATGAAAGCCTTGTTGCAGGTCCGAGGATCAAAGACATCTCAGATTTATTGCTCCATAGCTTATCATCACAAAGAGTTGACCTTCATCATCAGCTTGATTCAAATATGGGAAGCCCTTGGCATAAAGAGGCATGGAGTGTTATTTTTTGCGAAGGACATCATTGCTTGGGTAACGATAAGGATCATTGCATTAGAGTATTTTCATATTATGATGATGAGGATAGCAATAAGGATGAAATTAGGCATGATGGCATTTTAGTAGGAGCACCAAATTACAACTCTTTATTTAAAGGTGATCTACATGGGCACATGGTAAATTTTGCATTTCCATTACATCATTCATTTGACATAAATATTGTGTGCATAAAGTTGTTATGGAATGAGCGTTATTCCTTTGTTTTGGAAATAATAACTCAGCTAAGCATGAAAGATATGATCGAGAGCCATAAAAGGGTTGGTTTATGGTGTCTTAAGCTTGCCTTTGTGAAATTATATGTTGCTAACTTGGAACAACGGTCAAAACAGCTCCTTTCATTGGTCATCCATGATAAGAAGGATTCCTTGCACCATATATTACTTCAGCAGTTGCTTTGGGAGGAAAATCAGGAAAAAATTCCTTTCTTACTATGGCCTATATGTTCAAGGAAGGATAGGATTAGTACTGGATAATTTCAAATTCATTTCTTCTCACCATGACAAAACAGTTTGCAATTCTAGAGAGGTATGCATTGCTCGACTCCATGATTTGGTTAAGTTTCTACTCTAATGAATAGGCTCATAAAGAAGAAACCAAGGAAGGGGGCAGCACCCTTGTGTCACTCTCTAAAGACCACTCAAACAAATAAAAATACAAAGGGTAAACTTGTTGTCCTGTACATCACATCTATTCATTTGAATCCGGTAATTTTATATCTCGAGACATGATTCCCATGAATGCTTCATGTAAATACCAATCAAGGAAATATGATTTTGATGCTCTATTGAGTGGAAAATTCCAAAGGAAAAGGTCTGATTTCAAATTATAAGTTCTAAGTTATGTTGGGAGTAGCCCAAGGTATCACTCTTTATATCTCATTTCTATCTTTTATTGAGCTATGATGAGTATGAAATTGAACATGATAGGGAATTGAGAATGATGTGCAACATGGGGAATAATGACAACATTTTCATTTATGCATTTGCTTTTAACATTTGAAAACATCATTGGCACAAGGAAGGATGGATCATAGGGCTTACACCTTGCATGGTGAGAATTCCCTTTTTAGATTTTGAGCAACTTGATTATGGTGTTTGATTGATGTGTTTTCTTGCATATCCACAAACTTCTAGGCTTCAAGAAAAGGTTTGGAAAGAAATAAGGGATATGGTATGAATTCTTCACTTTCGGCTATATATCTGAGTCATTCTTAGTTTTCTACAATTGAGGGTGAAGTTTTAGACACATGGAAGTCATTGATGTTCTTTCATATTGGGAAATAATTTTTGAAATGTACAAGTTTTTGTCCCATCATTTTTACAATTGACATCACCATGATCAGCTCTCCTATCATTTCCATAGCTCAGTCTTTAGCCATGCAATTGATGAATTCCTTATTGGAGATTAATTTTGGCCCATGGGTGGACACTTGGGAAGGGAAACCAGCCATTCTAATTTTAATTTTTGAAATGAGAATGCTTGATTACAATATTGTATGGGGCATCCATCAAATGCATAAATTATATTGATTTTTCACAACCAAGAAGACAATCGCATGACCTAAAGGAGTGTTGTTAGAAACTCATGTTTTTTCTAAGGAGTTTACTTCTTGTGTAGATACAAAAATGAAGATTACAAGGATCATATGGGATCCAGGTGATTGTGATTGCTTGGGGACAAGAAATCTTGGGGAGGGAGGAATGTAATGTCCTTTTTCCCAAATTCGAAGGCATAATTGGATCTTCCGGGTATCCCTTCTCCTTAGTCGAATTGAAGAAGATAACAAGGAAGTTGATAATATGTATTTCATTATTGTGTGAATATTTTAAAGTGCAATGGTGAAGACTATATGGGTTGGCATTTTTATTAAGGCATAATGAATGGTCATAAGGAGCGGCCATGTCTTTTATATTTTGGTGCCAAGAAGGAAAATTACAAATAGGGGACTAAGTATAGCCATTTGGATATATCGAATTTTATTTTTAAAATCAGATTTTGAGAGTGAACTCTCATTTTTCTCCACTTGGGATGAAACCCCCTTGTGAGGTCCATTTTGATGGATGAAAACCTCTCACTTTTGACTTAAAACAATTTATAATTGCAGATTATTATTATATTGAGGATAAAATTGTCTCAAATCTTATTTATGTCATTTATTACAAAGGTACAACTTGTTCTAGCGAGATTTTTAAATTGTTGGATGATATTAGCATCATATAAAATTAATATTCCAAGTTGTCTTACATTATAAATGCCAAATCTGCATTTGTATGAATTTCTATACATATTTAATGGTCAAATCAAATTATTTATGATTGCTGCAATTTCAAGATTATCGAATATTTCTAGCGGGGTATTTTACATTGCCTAAGTCTATTTGGCTCTAGAAAATTAATAAAATAATATATCTTTCATTGGGCAATATTTTACTGAATTGTGTGAGAATTTCCAACAATTTTCAAGGATATTTTAGTCACTGCAATTTAAATTTTAATCTGCTCCAAAATTCTAAATATTTTGATAAAACCCTCAAAAAGGGTTATTACAATAATACTAGTAAACATCAAATTCCTCCTTTCCATCTGCTATTATAGGCAAGTTACTTGGTATGCACCACTCATGCTCGAAAGCCTCACACATTCTTCTATACCACATCTCCGGCTGATCTTGTATGCACCCAACATAAAATCACATGTGTAGTCCTCAAACCTTTGGTCAATGAATTCTTCTCTAATGGAGTCTTTGCAAATTTTGTCCTTAGGGCCATCTAGAACCCCAATCTCTTCAAACACTATGGATAAGAGGATCACGCCCCATAAAATATTATTGTCCACGCACACATCCTCCATAATGTCTTCTACGATGAATACAAAGTGAGATTGTATATTGTCCCTACCATCATTTTCTTCACAATGTGGAGCCATTTCTTGTTCACTTGGCTCCATATCTCCTTGTTATTCAACTTATTCAAAAGATGTGTGGAAATTTTAACAATAGGTTTAGTTACCTTTGAAATATCCGTCACACACCCTAATTTCGATATGCCATCTCAACTATAGTGGCCTCCACACCTTGTTCATCATCTATATCAAGGGAAATATTTTTGTTGGAGCTTCGTAATCCCGTAAGTCTCCCAATAAGTGGCGCAGTTGATTTGTACTCACCTTCCTACAAAGTAGAAGAAGTCCTCATGGACTTTTAACATGAGCCACCTACAAAGTCTCTCTTATTTTCAAAAATATGGCAACTCATAAATCTGTAAAACTCCTACTTTCTCCAACATTTTGTACCCTTTTTCATTGTAGATAGGTTTATCATCCTCAATTCACAAATTGGTCTTCTTTAATAACTCTTTCTTTATCTGATCCTTTTTGCATTCAAGCGCGATGATTATAATCATTCACCTTGCTTTTGTAGATGCGGGATTCCTAAACATGCCCCATAAGTACACCTATGGGGTACCGCATTTCGAATAATCTCTCTTCGATTGATTCTTCTACTTCCACCTCGGGTTCCTTCTACTTTTTCCTCATTATTACTTCTACATATTCTCTTTTGAGTTTCATATCTAACTTTCATAACTTATCCTTCTATTTTTCTTCCTTCTCTTACTTTTGTCTCCCAAAACTCGCGTGCCCTAGCTACGATTTCCTCCTTTCTAAACCCTATATCCTTGAACCCTATTATTCTCATGCCTTTACTTTCTCTCACACTCCTCTTGAAGGAGCTCCACTTTGGTCATGACCAAATTCCACCGATTCGATGGACTCCTAATTCGCACTCATTCATTGCTCTAGTTTAATTTTCACTTCTCTTTTCTATTGCACCAAGTCGCTTGGTATCTCAATTGCTCAAATTATCTCGAATGCAAGGTAGTAAATGACTTGATTTACCCCCTTTTATAACTTTTCCATACTCCACCAACTTCTACTTTAAACATGCTTTCTATTGCTTTGATGTTTTTAAATTATTTCCTTAATAAAGCACCTTTTCCACATCTTACTTTATCACTTAACCTCCTTTTGTGATGTAGTCATAACCTTCCAAAGCACACCTTACTACTCCCCAATCCATAGACCTCCTTCGTATGCTTCCCTACACTAAAGTGCATAACTCAAGAAATTGAATTCAATCATAATAACCCATTACATACATTCAATTGGAAACACATGTAATAAGGAAACATATAGATTAGATAATAATTAATGTCATATGCACCATGTAATCACCATATTCAGACACATCAATTACCAGAATCTATCCTCCATCTTCCATCGTAACAAAGCATTACAAAAACAGAAACTGAATACATCACCATAACTAGGTGCTAGAACATGTGCAAGTATCAAACCCTAGCACTCAGACATGACTAATGATCTCTAAAACAAGAGTATTTACGATACCCAAAACAATGACATACAATAGATTTAAATAGGGGTAGGGAATTTCCCTTCACCGCCTATGCACTCTCAAAATAGCCATACATACATGAAAGAATAGTCATAAAGTGTGCATGATTTTTTTATCAATCCTAATAAATAATCAACCCTATAAATAAACTCTATTTTAATCCTATTATTAGATCAATCCATGCATGACCTTTCATCTTCACTCTGCATGTGATTTATCCCAAAAATAGACATTCCTTGGCCATCAACCCTCCTTTCTTTACTCGGATCTGAATCATTGCTTAGTCGGTACTCTAACTCGACCTTTCTATTTTTAGTTTATGCTTCACAAAATTGGATAAGACCTAGAAGTTTCTTGTTTAGGTGTGAGCCTTCATGTGTTATCCATTTTGCTCTATGTACACCCCTTCACATCTTCCTCATGATGTCATAGATCCTCATGTGTGGAGTGTACTTAGTCAAAATGGTCATGAAAAAACTATGAATAAGATCCAAGGGGACGAGTAGATCTCAAGGATTTTCCTTTGTCAAAATTTTTCGAAGTGTTTCCCAAAGAAATAACCCTCATGAATACCCTTAGAAAATTTGGACGTAGGGTATCCCGTTGATCATTTCATTTTTCTCAAGTTTTCAAGGTAACAATAATTAAGATGCCAAAATGCTCATGTCATAGCTTAATAACCTCATATGCATGAGTGAGTAAGGTTGTTTGTGTCAAATTAGAAGTAAAGTGGGAAAAGGTATACAACCGTGAATGGTGATCTTCCTTTCCCTCAACCACTATGTAGTCAAAGTTAAGATCATGAATAATCTTTGAGTTACAATCAAATTCCACTCACATTCCTTCATCAAGGTGAGTGATTTTTTAAACTAAAAGGAGATTATTATAGATATTGGGAACACTCAACACTTGGTTAAACATTCAACCATCCATCTCTACTAATCCACTACTAGAAACTAACACTCTAGTGTCATCACTAAACATTATTTCGGACATAACACATGGTTCAATGTTTGAAATCAAAATTTGAAGAGGACATGTGATGCGGTATTTCCTTTCTTCTTCTTAGATTTAGAATCCTTTGCTTTAGAAGACTCGGCCTTTGGAGCATTTTGATTTATAGAGTCATGAACAATTGTTTTATTTTTCTCAAGTAAATGAGTTAAGTGATTGATATTTTTGTCATACATTGATTCTCTTCATGGCGGACACCTTGTAATAGGAAAATTTACACTTTTCCTTCTTCACTTTAGGATCGAAGTCAAAGCATTCATGTTAGGCTTGGTTGGTCTTGGTTTCCTTCTTGGGTTGATCCATTTTCTATTTCTTCTTCTTTTTTTCTTTCCCTTACCCTTACTTTCCACAAGGACATGTGACTTGGATTTTAGATTCCCTATTTGAATGAATTTTTCTTGTTTTTGGAATGAGTTGGGATGAAATATTGTCAAATGAGGGAATTTTCTAAGCACTTTCCAAGGAGGCTTTCATGGCATAGAAATTCGAAAGCAAGACAAGGTATTCGGGACCTAACTTAGAAAGAATCAAAAAGATCAACTGGGAGTATTTCTTCTTCACTTTACATTCATTTAGAAGCAATCAAGTGTGGGAAAACTTTGAGAAGGACTTTGGGTTTTCAAAGTCACTAGGATTTAATCCTAGTAGTTCTTTATGTAACTCATGTACTCTTATGTCATCTTGCTTCCCAAACATATTGTTGAGTGTTTTCCATACTTCAAGAGGTGTTGAGGAAGTTTCAATGTGGAAGAGAAATTTAGGAGAGATGGACATACAAAGAATTCCGAGGCTTCATCACAATGGTTAAACCACTTAGATTTTTCTAGTTCATCTTGGTTTAGTCTCTACTCCCATGGAAACATGGAATAACCCTTTATTGCGTAAAACCAAAGCAATTTTAGATCTTCATTTGAAGAAATTGAAAGGTGTGAGAAAAAGTACCTTGGAGGAATCCATAGTGAAGAGAGAGAAATAAGGAATAGAAAAGGAAAGAGAAACAAACACAACCACCCAAAAATAATATTAACACCCCCTCTAAGTTTGGCACTTTATAGTTTAGTGTGTTGATTTCAATCGAATGTGACGGTGCATCGAGAACTAGTCAAACACTCACCTTACAATTAGTGTTATAATTTGCAAGAGCGGAGACAACAATAAAGGTCATTGATCACGAAGTTTGACACCATAAGCAAGCACAAAGCGAGCAAAAAGAAAGAGAAGTGGAGAAAATACGAGTCTGCGTGAGAAATAGTGTCTCACGTTGTAGAAAAACACCCTCTTTTTTTGCAATACAATGGTAGACGCGCTCGGTAGTCCACAAGAAATAACAAGGGTTATTACAATGCAAAATATGACTCGAAGTGAGTTCGGATGACCTCTAGGATGCAGCAAGGGCTCCCAGAAGGCAAAAAATGCTAGAAATGCTACAAAACACTTGACACATGATTAGCATAAAATATCATCTAATATGTTTAAAAATCACACTTTTAGAAAATGCCAATAAGCCTAATTTTAAATATATAAAGGCCTAAAATGGTGATTTACAAACGATAATTTGAATGATAATAGTTTTCTCCTAATCTAAAATATTAAAGAGGTTTAAAAAAATTAGATACCTAATTTTACTATTATTAAGGCTCTTGAAAGGAAATTAATTAAATTAATCCTACTTGAAAATAAATTAGATCCTAAAATAATTAAAGAACTAACTTATATTAAAAATCCACCTTTATTTTAATCTTATCCCTTATATTATCTTGACCGCTTTAAGAATTAAATCCCACCGTTTCACTAAATAGTTACGTACGTATGAGAAAAATAGATAAGGTAAAGGTGAGGAGGAATACATGTGAAATGAAGGTGGAAGGTAGAGTGCACGCATTCTAATTTCTTGATCCAGTGTTGATTGCGAGAACTTCCTTTTTGCTAGGAGGAACTACCTATGAATGCAAAACAAGACCACAAGAAGAATATTAAACAATATATGTCAGTGGACTACCTAGCGTGTGCTAGATCCGGGAAGTGTGATACTCCTAGATGGTCTGTCAATCCACTATTTAATATAATTTAATGCAAGAAGTAATGTAAACAAATAACATCCTACTATAGTTGATATGATTTAGGTATCTCATTCAAATACAATAAGAAAATCTAATCTAATAGGTAAGGTTATGATTAGATCTAGAGGTTGGGCAGGTAGCCAAGGTGACTAGAACAGTCAAGATCATGTTTTGGGTGGTTTTGGGTTATTTGAGTGAAGGTTATGAGGTTGTTGTTACAAGAAGAATTACCAGATACAAAGACCGACGTTGTTCGGATATGACCGATTCTAGTTGAGAGGGAAATCGACGATTGTTTAGGTTAACCAGCATCGGTACAGGAAGACTGGTAGAAACTCAATAAAATTTGGTTTTGGAGGTTCTCTGTGATTACACAGAGAATGGAAGAAGGATGGATAGGTTTCCAAAGAAGCTGAGAATGCTCAGAGATTCTTCGGGTTGGATGTGAGGAGATAAAATTTTATGGATGGTCAGATGGGTGGATTGACAGGAAGATGAGGATGATAGGATATAAAGGAGAATAGGATTTAAAGGTGAAAGTTAAAGAAATGATGATCTAAATAAGTATGGAATGATGCAGATCCAAATGCACTTACTTATATTTGCAGACCTAGTGGTTGGATGAGGGTGATGGTTGATCTGTGAAACTAGTGGTCAATGTCACGGCAGTGCTTCCTGGAATGCTATCGTGAATGCCAATGTCTTCAAATCATTCTTGGTGTTGATTGGGGTGTGTCTAGATGTGTGAGAGGGCTCTGGTTTATGCTTGCATGCAAATATCTCTCTCTCCCAACTTGAATAATTCTTCCAACCTTGAACAAAGATTACCAAAATGAATATATGGTAACCGATGACGGTTAGGGTGACCGACATCGGTTTAGGGTTAACGGGCGTTAGTTAAGGCATGAAATCCTAGGTTTCCAAAATGGCGAGATATTGACTATATTTTGCCCTGTTCTATCCATTTTTGTGGATCTAAAATGGTATCTTGCACTTAGATAAGTGGGCATACTATTAGAAAAATAATAGGCATGTGATTTTAGGGTTAAACTAAGTCTCAGTCAGTTAAGGTAAGTAGAACTGAGTCTTAGTTAAAAGGAAACATGTTAGGAATAGGTCTATGATGAGGTGTCTAGGTGATGTAGCTAGGTGAGGTGGTCAAGTGAGGATATTTATTGAAATAATTACTTCAATTATTCATGTGCACTATGGGATACGAATATCTATGGTATAGCTAATTTAATTAACGAGGCTATAAGGGTGGTATGACCTAATTTTGGTGTCTACATTTTTCCCATTTTTGTCATGGAGCTTGAATTGGTAAGCGATGATGAAAAAAACATGAATTGATTGCCCCATGTGTAGGTGATTGCAGGGTTGCCCCATTTGTAGGTGAGAGCGAGGTTTCCCAAAGTTTGGGTGAAGGTGATCCCCCTCAAACTAGGAACTGATGAGGTGTTATTGGAAGCGGTGAGTCGTTTGATAAATGTGTAGTTGGTGTGAGTTAAGGTAGGTGGGGAAGAGTATAGGTGTTTTAAGAAAGGGTAGTGGTCAACTTGGTTAATAGGTAAGGGGTTGGGATCAAATTGGGTAATAGGTAATGGAAATTGAATGCACACACACGTATAGACTGCAACACGGTACTAGGTTGAGGAGCTTGTAAACTCTACATCATCCAAGGTTGATAGGTTTATCCCAACAAGGGTGAAGTGATTTAGGTATCCAAGGTATATGATATTATATGGAAACACAACGTAGGTCAAGTGCAGGAACGTTTAGGTATGTTCTAGTACACCAAAGGTTGGGTTGGGATAAATGGCATGGAAATAGGCAAGGTAAGGTCATTAGGCCAAACAACATGGGTAACGACATCACAAGGTATAGTGAGTACACAAGGTCAATGGTCACACAAAGTAGGTCAGGTCTAGGTAAATAGGTCACGGCATGAGTAAGGCCAAGTTAGAGGTAAAATAACAAATCCCTAAAAATAACTAAGGGAATATAGGGGTAGTGTTGGCTTGTAGATAGGTTGTAATAAGTGTGGGTAAGGTCAAAGGGTATCGAGAAATAATGAGTTGAGGTCAAAAATGGGAAATTTGGGGTGGAAATGGTAATGGCAGGTGACTCGATGCGGTTATAAAGTAACTCGATGTTAGTTTGGTATGACCGACGTTGGTCATGTCAGGTTAGGGTTAATAAAAAGAAAAATCTATATTTTATGGATTCATTTTAACATATTGCTATTTGGGAAAATGACAGAGCGGTGAAGTAAGAGTAGAAAGTGATGGTATGAGGTGTTTGAGCTGAGTTGGTGAGTGACTAGCGCGTGATTGGCGTTTGGTAGGTGGGTCCATGAGATTGATTAGAGAAGTTTGATTAGTGCGTAAGGTGAGGAGTTGATTTGGCGATGGATGAGGTAGGAGAGAGGTCTAGTGGACCCCGGCGTAGCGACCAAATGTGCCACCACAAAGACGGCACCGAGATGAGGTAGGATTTTATCCAATCTTTGCATTTGTTTAAAAATAGGGTGTGGAAATTGGTTTGGGGAAAAGGTTTTGGGTGGGAGTTGAATTTTGTAATTTTTGGGTAAAAGGAATGAAATGAGGGAGGGGGAGGTCCAATGTAGTGTAAATAGGGGTGTAAATGATGGTAGGCTAGGTTTGGGTAGTGTAGGGTGGGTGTTTAGGGTGTTTTTTTCAATTTTTGAGAGGGAGGGTATGGGTTTTTGGGTTTTGATGTCGCGACAGAGACCGATGTTGGTCAGGGGTTGGTTGACATCGGTTGGCCTTGGCTAGCATCGATCAAGACTTAGGTGACAGACACTGGTGAAATTGAAGTCGGTCAAGGAAAAATGCTAAGGGTTAAGGCAACCAGCACTGCTTAGGGATAATGAGAAACATGTGTAAGGGATGGGTAACAGGATGGAAAATAGTTAAGGAAGGGATAAGGGAAGGTGTATGTAGGGAAAAGATAATAAAAGGGGGCATTTGGGTGATGGTGGGGGCATGGAAAATAGATCAAATGGACTAAGATGGCTAAGGATGATAAGATCGAATAGGTGTAACAAAGACACTAGGAAAAAAGGGCGATCGATAGGGTTGTGGTTTAGGTAGGGTGTGGTGGGAAATAGCTATGTCATGTAATAGGTGTGTTGGGTAAAAGGTATGTTGGGTATGGTCAAGGCTAAACAATGTTGTGTTTGATTGGTGCAGGTGAGAGAGTAGTTACGGATGTGGGACAGAGTACCACTTATGTTCTTCAGTGATACATCCAAGCATGAATGTGAATGAGTGGAGCACGTGACATATGTAGGATTGATTGGGATCTGATGTTACCGGTGTGTAGCTTGAGATCCAAGTTTTATGGTCACACTCATCAATAGATGGGATTCAATGACCAAAACTTTTTGTTTACCAACGGTGAGATTATTGTCACCCTAGATGATATATATAGAATCATGTGGCTATCAATAGTTTGGGATTAGGTCTATTCTTTACCTCGAGGCTCTCAAGGAGGAGAGGACCTATTTTTCCGGGCACCAGCATTTTGGTGCAACAGTATAGAGAGTTGTGGGCCTATGGGAGGCTACAGAGGTTCAGTTTGTGTTGTACCTTCCTTCTTCACTATTGGGCATACGAGCACATTATATGTGTGTGTCTAGTTGGTTTTCCCGACTGATGCATTCAAGGTGGGATTGGTCTAAGTTGGTTATAGGCATTGGGTACCTATTGGGGGAGATCACAGAATAACTAGGGATGCACATGATGTGGCATATTACAGGCACGTGCTAGAGGGATTGTCAGGGGTTGACATTATTTAGAGGCCATATATTGGCTTCCCTTCCTATAGACACATGGAAGTGGAGTTGGAGCAACTACACTGCTCAGGTGGATAGAGGGGTGTCGTGCGGTGAGCACGAGATGATACCTATTGATAGGGTCAAATGACAGTTTGGGCTACCCAGGATGTGCCTCCACCATTCCCACAAAGTATAAGAGAGATGATGTGGAGAGGCCTATGCCTCTACCACAACCAATTATGCTAAGATGATAGGATGAGCGGGCGGTGGACGGGAGGGTTGATGATGTTAGGGTCACTAATAGATACAGCGGTGGTGGGTGGCCCGGGTAAAGGCAACACCACCAAGGCCAGGGTAGCATGACTTAGCCACTATTACAGTTCAGAGTGACACATTGCAGGAGGATGTGACTAACCTTTTGACATATCTTAGAGTATTGCATGGGCAGTTCATAGGATCAGAGGCATAGGTTTTCACTTTACTAGCATAGGTGGTAGCCATGTAAGCCTAGGTTGCCGCGGGGACATGTACCTACACAAGGTGGTGACGGAGATGGGGGATAAGTAGCCACCTTACAAGCACAAATAGTAGGTTTTTGGGGTCGGGTTGTCCATTGCACAAGCTCACAGTATAGGGGCCGAGGCCATCATTAGTAGGATAGAGCTCGTAGGTTGTTGTGAGACCTATGGCACCACCATAGACGGTGTCGATGGTAAGATTCAGGGATGCCTTTAATGAGTCCAGATATTACCAAGATCGGTGATGACCGCAAGGATAGATGTCAATCTTATTCCAAGTACAAGGCATAGTGGGAAGCGAGTGAGAGGACAAGCTCTCGACACATAGCTCGAGAGAGCATAGGGGCTGGTGTGCCCCGAGATAGGTTCAGGGTGAAACCACGAGTTCACGGAGGCTAGACCCAGCTACAAGCCAGGTAGAGACGAGACCTAGGTGAGGTGGAGAGATGTTGGGAGGGTGTCGGGATGAAGGAGAGGAGGAGGAGACAAATGAGAGTGGCATGGACATCAGATTGGATGATGATTGATGTCTCTATATATCGTCATTTTGATTATATATATATATATATATATATATATATATATATGTATGTATATGTATGTATGTATGTATGTATGTATGTATGTATGTATGTATGTATGTATGTATGTATGTATGTATGTATATATATATCGGCTTGCATGTTGATGATAGTGAGGTTGTACATGAGAGTTTTTGTGAGTTGATTATTATAGTAGCCTACGTGTAAGATTTTAAGGTTGTCACACGAGATATACGTGTATTATTTTGTATCGTTGTATATTTGATGGATAATTAGAATTTCATTTATAGATGGTGACATTGATGGTATGGATGATGTATTTATGTTTTGTAATTTCTATTATTATTTATGTATGGATGGAAACTAGGTATATTAAGCATGGTGGAATCAGTACAGTGCATAGTTGAGTTAGGTTAGTTTATGCATGGTTGAGTTAGTTCAATTAGGCATGGTTGAGTTAAGTCAGTTAGGCATGGTTGAGTTAGGTCAGTTAGGGATGGTTGATCATGTGTTTAGTTTTGACTTAATTTCCAAGTTATTGGTAACATGGGAAATAAATGATGAGTTATATGTATGTTATGGTGTAAATTTCCAAGGTTTGTGATGTTATAGAAATGTGGAACGATTTATTAGATGTTTTTATGGTGTGATAAAATTGTAGATATGTAAGAATGGGAAATTTCCAAATGCTATGAAAAATGGAAACTACTTAAGGGTGAATGTTAATAGAAAACATGTCGAGAAAAATGGGTTAGGGTAAAGAGTGGTTGAGCTAACCTCTAAGGGCCCCATGCCCTTGAAGTGCTACCTACAAAGCCCCAGTAAAAAAGAGGCCTCAGGCTGATGTAGTTCTCCCATAAGCTAGGGAAGAATATGATGAGGTAGAGGAATGGCTTGGTAGGTTTCAGGCATGATTGATTCTATGTCATAGGCATGGTTGAGTCTAGGTCATAGGCATGGTTGAGTATTAGGTGAAAGTGGAGATCTTTAAAATGTAGTTGTCGATGGTCTGGTCTTGTATAGGAGAATCAATAGGTGATGAAGAAGGTAGAATGGTAAGAGGTGAAAAAAAGAGCTACCTAATTGTCAAGAACCATAACAAGGCTACCATACCAAAGATTGGCTTCTAAACATAAGACCCTAAAAATGGTGCATGATTGACTATGATAAGGGTGAAGAAAGTCACATGATCACGAAATTTCATTTTTACAGCAAGTCCCTTGAGAAGATAGGAAATTAGGGTGAAAAGGTAATGAGGTGAAAATGGTTGGTTTTAGCGTAACTTAGTGTAAGATGGCATGTTTACCTGAGAAGAAACCCATGATCAAAATAGGCACATCCATGATGAAAAATTTATCATTTTCACTTTGTGCTTTTGTGTTTGACAAATCGATCAATGCGGGAAGTCTACGTGGAATGATTATATTATATCCTTGAGTTCTTTTTGAATATGATCGATGTGGGAAGCTTTTACATATTTTTTTTTCTTTGCGAGATAGTCCCTTTTATGATTGACTATGTGCAAAGTATGGCTAGTTTTTGTATAGTTGCCCTTCAAGGAGCAGTCTATTTATAGCGATAAAAGCGAGATAGAGTGAAGAGATGTCCCTTTTGAGGGAGTCATATCTTTCTTTGGAAGTTTGAATCAAGGAGTTGAATCCCATTTTTCTTTTGAAATTATTTTTCTTTTTGGACGTTTTAAGTCATGGACAAGACTATAGTGGAAGATTAGGCTCTTGTTTAGAAGACAAAAACCATAGCACACAGAGGTTAACTATGAAAGAGATGGTTTCAAATGATGAATGACCATGGGATTCCATCTTGAAAAATATGAAAAGTATCCATGAAAATCATGCCATGAGTAGAGTCGTGGTACTCATATTGAAGATAAGGCTAAAAGGTGATGGGTAATCACATGATTTTTGTTTAGTCGTTGACCACAAGAATAGGTGATATGAAAGGTGAAGGGTGCTCAAGGGACAAGCTTAAAATAGATAGAAAGTGATATAGGATTTGATTCAACAATAGAATGGTCAAAGATGCAATGCGTTCAGGGGTTTTGGTTTGGGTTTACCTTCAAGTGAAGACAAGCGATAAGCACCTGATCCATAGGTATGAGTAATGATATAGGGTCCAAGCCAATTAGGAGAAAAATTTCCCGTTTACTTTTCTCTTCTTTGGTTACATGTTGATTTTCCTTCAGGATGATTTTGTCGACCTAGAAGGTTCGCTCATGGACATGTTTATCATAGGCATGTTTGATACGTTTTTGGTAGATTTGGAGATGATCAAGAGCATTGAGATGATGCTCATCTAATAACTCAAGTTGTGCTAAATGATCTTGGTGAAAGTCATCATCATTGAGCATGTCTTGGAGTGAGATGCGGAGAGATGGAATCTAGACTTTGAGAGGCAAGACAACCTTGGTACCATAGACCGAGAGAAAGGTGTGGCAGCATTCGAAGTGTGAATACTAGTGTGGTAAGCCCACAAGGTGAAAGGAATGTGCGTATGCCAATCCTTCCCAGTATCATCAACTACTTTCATAAGAATTTTTTCAAATTTTTATTGGTTGATTTTGCTTGGCCATTTGTTTGTGGGTAGTAAGGGAAGAGAAATTAGTTGAATGCCAAAGGCAAAGACAAATTTTTGTAAGGTTTTTTTAGTTGTTTTCCATTATCGGTGATGAGATGGTGAGGAACACCAAAGCAAAAAAAATGTGGTGGTTTATGAATTCACAAATTTTCTTATCTTTTGTAGAAATGAGGGGAATGGATTCTACCCATTTAGTGTAGTATTCAAGTAGTGGTTATAATCCATTGATGCCATTGTGAAGAATGAGGATTGATCTCTCTAACAAGATCTAAACCCCATTGAGAGAAATGTCAAAGGTATCGCGACTGTAAGGCATGAATAGGTGTGTGATTAAGATTAACATGTTGCTAGCATTTCACATAACATTTTACATAACCACAATGGTCACGGTTTAGGGTTTGCCAATAATATCCTAGGTGAATAATGCATTTATCGACAAATTTGAACCACTAAAGTGACCTCCACAAATTTCGTCATGAAATTCCTTGATGGTGTAGGAAATTTCAGAACTTATAAGGCATCATAAGAGAATAATGTCGAGTTGCATTTATAAAGAAGACCACACATGATGACATAGTAGGAGACACCTTTAAGAAACGTGTGTTTTCCATTATGAGTAATATTGGGAGGTAAAATGGAAAGGGAAAGGTAGTCTGAAAACTGCTTATACCAAAGGTCACGTGGGTCAGGTGCAATGGTTTTGATGGATTTGACATCTCAAGATAAATAAGAAGGTGATTACAACCTTTATATTGTGACAAATATTTTGGAGTTAGAAGGCAAATTGGGTATCTAAGAAGCCAGGTAGGCCATGGTATCCAAAAATTTATTAGTAGAATGTGGGGTGGTTTAAAGTTCATAATGGTCAAAGGTAGTCAAAAGTATGTCGACATGGTGTTTGTACTTTTGGGATATTTTGTTACGACACTGGTATATACCATTGACTTGAATTACAACTATTGAGAGTCACCAAATATATTAATTGATTTGACATCTAAGGCGATGGAAATTTTAAGGCCTAATATGAGTGCTTCATATTTGGTGATTTTGTTAGTGTAATCAAAATCTAGTTTGAATGACAATGGCATAGGTTCCCTGTAAAAAATAATGAGGATAAAACCTACACCACCCCCATGTTGACATTTGGAACCATCGAAGAATAAGGTCATTTGATAAAAAGAGTATCATCTAAAGAGAGGGTAGAAAAGGATTCATCGGAAAATCAAAGTTAGAGGATTGATTTCCAAAAAGGGGTGCATCCACAAGTTGGTCGCGATGGATTAGCCCTTGATAGATTTTTTATGGATGAATTCAAATTCAAGGTCTACAAGAAGCATGATCCAACATGCATCACGTTGATGCTAGTATGGTTTGGCATACATGTAATGTAAGGGGTCAATGTTAGTGATGAAAAAGGTTTTGTGGTTGAGTAGATAATGATGAATTTTAGTGGCGAAAAAAACTAAGGGTAAGTAGAGTTTTTCGGCGTGGGTATATCTAGTTTCATAGTCCAAAATGGTACAGCTTGTGTAGTAAACCTCTTTCTCCTAGTGTTGCTCATCACGATGAGTGAGCATGGCCCCCAATGAATGGTCAGTATCAAAAATGTAAAGGTAAAATAGTTTTTCATCCTTAGGAGGAATGAGCAAAATGGGTTGGAGAAGGTATTGTTTTAAGGCATTAAAGGATTTATGGCATTCATTATCCCATTTGAAGGAGACTTCCTTTTTAGGAGATGATGAAATGGTTGGTAGTGGTCAGAAAGTTGCAAAATAAACTGACAAATAGATTATAGCTTACCTTGAAAACTTTGAAGTTGGCAGAGATTAGTAGGCAAAGGCATTTCGAGAATAGCCTTTACTTTAGTAGGATCGACTTCTATGTCATGCAAAGAAATGATGAAACCAAGGATTTTTCCTAAAAGAACAACGAAGACACACTTCTTAGGTTGAAGGTGAACACAATACTTGATGAGACGGTCAAAGATGACCTTCAATATTGTGATATGTTTGGCCAACATTTGGATTTGGAAAGAAGATCATCTATGTAGTATTCCAATATGTGATGCATTATTCCATGGAAGATATAAGTCACAACCCGTTGATATGTAGCACAAAGTGTTTTTAAGGCCAAAAGACATGACTCGATAGCAAAAGGTCTCCTAAGGATTGATGAAGGTGATTTTGTGTTGATCTTCCGGGGTGAGTAATATTTGGTTATAACCCCAAAAACCAACCATGAGTGATAACATCTCATGACCAGCGGTAGATCAACCATCCGGTCAATACCTGGTAGAGGAAAGTCATCTTTGGGGCAAGCTAAGTTGAGGTTATAGAAATCTGTACAAATACAAAGTCCCCCTGTCACTTTTGTGATAGGAATGATATTATAAATCCATTAGGGATAGTCAATGGGTAGGATGAAGAAAAGCGAGAGAAGGCATGAAGTTCCTTTTGACAAGAAGGGTAACGTGAGGATACATTTTCCGCAGCTTGTTTTATGGGTTTGGCTTCGGTAATGGTTACGTTATTGTAGACCATAATATTTAGGTCAATACCAGGCATATTATCATAGGACCAAGCAAAGGCGTTGCTATGATCCCGGAGGAAAGAAGTAAAAGCTCCATATTTAGCAATATCTAAATATTGGCCTATCTTTAGAACGTGTGAGTCATCCCGAGTGTGAATGTTGATTCCAACAATCGATTCATTCAACATGGTTTTTGTCTCGAAGGTAATTACCGATGAGTATAATAATATTCCGCACCAAGGTAGGTGAGGATAGACTCATCATCTTAACAAAGGAACGAAGTTAATAGAAAGTACATCATCATCGATCATGTTAGGATACATGAAGGGAAGAGAATAGGGACCCTCGCCATTACATTGATAAGTCAAAGGTCCTAGGAAATTGTGATCACAAAAAAGTTAAGAGGAATAGATTCAAGATCTATGGACTCTATGGGTGAAGGTGGTGACGTTGGTGAATGGGGTGGAGAAGGTTTTTCATCCTTAATGAGGTCGATGCGGGCCTTCTTGGAAGATGGTATGGCAAAGCCAATGCCACTGCGATCTTTGTGTTTACATTTGGTACACAGGATGATGGTATGATGACCTTGTTTGTAAAAACCAAAGCCAAATCCTTTCCATGCACAATGGTGAAGGAAAGTGTGGGCGAAGCGGCAATTAGTGAGAGATTGGAGGTCAGATGAAAATGGTTGTGTTTGGGATGGAGGTTCTGGGTGAATAGGTGGAAGTATCAAGTCCCCCATACATTAAGTTGGTGCGAAGGTGGGGAGGACCATAAGGGAAAACCTCTCTTATGTGATAGTCATAATGAGGATGTTAGCGTAGGTTGTCATACTCTTGCGGAGTGAGGAATGTGTTGATATTATAGAGGTGGTATTCCCTAGGGTGAAGCATTAAAAACACATTCTAAGGTATCGATAGTAGATGTGTGGTTGGTGGGGATAGAATAATTACTAGGTGATTGGGCAAGGGAGAGGTATCAGTTGGTTGGGAAGTAGATGGGCCAGCTACAGAGGCTGTGGAAGTAATAGGAATAGGAGAGTTAGTGTGGGAGAGGTGACGATAGCATTGGTGGATGGGGTTGTGGTGAAGGAGAAGTGGGAGTAGTGATAGATTCCTTAACTAGTATAAGGACATCATTAGGTTGGTACAACATGTTACAAGTTTTGAACGGTGGCGGGTCAAGTTGGGATGGTATAGTTATGCCCTTCATGTTTGAATTTTACATAGTGGTGTAAAGTTGAAGGAACACAACCCATGACTCAAATCCAAGGTCAGCAGAGAAACAAGTTATACTAGAACTCCCCTCTAAGATGTAGAATAATTTTGGGACAATGTAAGGGCCTACACAAACGTGAAGAATAATGGTGCCAAGGGTGGAAGTGATGGCGTCATTGAAGGATCACAACATAACTGGGTTATTATGCATGTAATTTGAAGGAATGCACATTTGATTATATGCGTGGGAGGAGATGATGTTGATGCTAGCACCACCATCGATCATAACGCATTGTACACGTATATTATTGATATAGATAGAGATAAAAAGGGTGGGATCAAGATCATCTGATTAGAGAGGTATGATCTCCTCATCAAAAAAATTGATGGCGACTAATTGATGAGTGGGCTTGGGGGTAGAGTGAGGATATGATTTGGTAAGAGAGGCCATGTGATGAGGGGTGATAATGGAAGCTACTGGTGTGGGTTCATTAGGTAAAACTTTGATGGATTGTAAAACCTCCATAAGGGCTTGTTGATGAGATTCAGAGGTTTGGATGAGATCATACAAAGAAATTTTTAGAGGGGATTGATGTAATTATTTTATCATAGTACGATGGGTGACCCCATCAAAAATAGGGTATGTAGGTCCCGAATCGTGATTTTGGGTGTGGGTGCGGGTGGTATATTGGGCACGAGATTGGTTGATGGGTTAGTTGCTTTTTCTTTTCCTTTGTCCTCTTGGGCATGAGTAAAGAACTTGGATCATGTTAATCTAAGGTAAAAAGGTAAATGGAGAAGGTATGTCATGAGTAGTATAATGCCATGATGGACAAAAACCTAATGCAGGTAAGAACCTTGTGAAATGAGTAGGGCACGCTAGCATTTAGGTGGTCTCTTGGCCAACTCTCTGATACAGACCATGTTGATCTCAAATTTTACGGTGGATAAAAGGGGTGTGGGAGTGGAGATGGAGGTCATTGAAGAAGCAAGGGATGATGATGTGTGGTGACAGGTGAAGGTGGAATAGGGTCCTCATCAAGAAGATCATCATCACAAAATTTTCTTCAGGAGGACATAATTAGAGGAGAATGGTTTTGAGAGCCTTACAACCTTCTACATCATGTCTTGGCACACAATGGTAGGCACAAATTTTAGTTTCATCAAACCATTTTGGTTTTGGTTTGAGGGGGTCGTAAGGTCGAACTAGTGGTAATGTGATGACTGAGGTATCTAAGTGGTTGGCTAGAATGTGTACGTAGGACCGTGCCAATGGATCACAATAGGAAGTGAGTGTGGGTTTGGGTAAAGGTGTGGATAATTGTGGTGAACGAGGCATTATAGGAGGGGAAATTTGTTGGACCACTAGTTTGGTAGGTGGTACTATCTTAGGTTTTGATGGTATACGATTGGGTAAAGGTGTGGTAGAAGAGCTAGCAATGGAAGGTGTTGTTGGTTTAACTACCTTGTTGGAGGGTAATGGGTTCTTGTCTTTGGATTGCACCTTCTTGGGTAAAGGTGAGATGAGAGTACGTGATGCAAAAGGGAAAGTAGATGGTGGAAGAGGATAGGTTACCCATGGGGACAATAGAGTTGCGGTGGAAGTGGTTGGTAGAGGGGTGGATAGTATGGGTTGAAGTCGTATAGGAAAATTTGGGGTTATAGTAATTGGTGGAGGTATAGGTGGTAAGAAATGTACAAGTGAGGGTGAGGGTGTTTGTTGTGCAGGTAAATTGGATGTAACAAAGGATCATGATGACGAGGTAGGTTGCTTAGATTTTGATTGGCCTTGGGTAGGAATTTTTTTGCCAAGGTTGATGGGTGAAGTCCTAGGATGGATGAAAGGGACAAAGAGGACAAAGATGTGGTAGGTGAGATTGGTGTATGTGGCCTATAAGGTTAGGTCTTTTCTTTAGGCAAAGGGAAAATTTTGGTGCCGGTTTGGAAGACATGGCTAAATCTAATTTGTGCTGTGGATGGGTAAGGCTTGACGTCGGTATAACACCCAAGGTAGTGATGGGTCTAGATATGGACGAAGATATAGGTGTGGGTAGGTTCTTAGGCATAGGAATGATTTTAGTCATGGGTAAAGGTTCGGATGTAGGTAAAGGTGATGAAGAAGAGGCCATTTTGATAGGCATGGTCGTGGTCGATCTAGTTCTTTGGAAATACCTTTGGATAGATCGTGGAGGTATTTGTAGGAAACATTTTCATTTGAGTCAAAAAGGGGATCCAAAGACATCCCCAAAGCATGGAATTATCAATGTAATCCAAGTTATCAGCCACCTATGAAAACATGACCATTATAAGAGGAGGTTTTGTTGGTTTAGTGGAAATCCCTGTAAAATATGTCTTTGAGACAGGGTATTGGATATCCTTGGACTCTATAGGTAAAAGAGTCAAGACCAGTCAACGGGATCCTAGAATGTTGATGGATAATTGTCCCCAATAGGTAGTGACGTGTCTGAAGAATCTCCCATGGGTAGGAGAGATGGTAGGTGGGGTGAGGTAGACTTCTCTTTTGGTGGAGGAGAAAGCGATGATGACCGGTGTCCCCAAATTTCACCCTAAAATTTGAGACAACCCCATGTTAAAAAAATAATTTTTTTAAAATAATGGGTCGTTGTGTGTTTTTATTGCCAAAAAGGGTTTGTACTTATGTCGGGATAATCTAGAGAATCATATTAGCCAATTTCATGAATACCTAAATGCCCGAAATCATTATATTTTTCCACCGGGTTTTACCTATGGTAAATTTGTATTTAATTATTTTGAGCCCCGCTTGAGGCAAATTATGCTCCGGTTTAACCTGTTGTGATCGTACATGTCAATTTTCCCATATACCAGTAGGGTTTTAACCAGGATTGGATCCTGGGCTTTATTTGTGACTTCTGGCAACGTTTTGTGTTTTTGGTGTTTTTTCGTTTCGTTTAATGTGAAATTTCTCTAGATTAATTCCTTTGTTGGTTTGGTCTAATTATTTTCTTGGAGTATCTTGAGATCACCTATACACGTTATGCCGAAGGAATTTGCCACCTGGAGGTCCGGTCTCTCGTAAAAGACGAAGTCGTGCACAAAAAGCTTCTTCTAAGTGGCCACATTTCGGAAAAAGAGAGTTTGAAGTGAATCATGGGATTTTTGGAAGTAGCAGGCAGGTGAGAATTTTGTACCTACCTAGCAGGGTACTTTTTCCCATGGAAGCAACGTCACTTAAGTCACAATGGGAAAATTAGAGGCAGTAGGCAGGCGGGAATTTCTTACCTGCCTTACAGGTAAAAATTCCCATTGTGAAATAAAAGAAAAATCACTTAAGGCATTGATGGGATTTTATTACCGCTTGCGGGGTAAATAATCCTATTATAAAATGCAAACAACTTAAGTGGATCGGGGATTTTGGAGCTGTGGTGCAAGGTGAATAATCCTATTGTTAATTAGATTTTAAAAATAGAATTCACACTTGCAAAAAGTGCGACCCACCTTGGGTGAATAATAATGCATTTAATAATATTTGTTCACCCAATGTTGGTGCTCAAGCATGAGGAAAAGTCAACAAGGGAAAAGTGGATAAAGGAAATTGGAATTAGAAATTCTAAAATTAAATAAATATGATTTATTTAATGCAGCCCCTTCATGACAAAAAAGTGCGCCCCATTTGGGAGAGAAATAATATTTTTTTAAGTATTAATTGATTTAATTAATTCCTATTTTCAGTGGCTAAGGTCAAAGCATATTGTGAGGCTTGAGTTAACTAGAAGCAGAAGTCTAAAATTAAATAAATTTAATTTATTTAATGGTAGCCATGAGCATGCACAAAATAGGTGCCCCATTTGAAGAGTAAAGCTTATTAAATAATTAATTAATTGCCAGGAATAGGAAAGGCATTAATTAATTATAGAATTATGAGGATTATATAAGTAGGGGCTGCCATAAGGATTAATTAATTAATTCAAAAGTAGAGAAGTGCAGCCTAGACAAAAAGTGCGCCCCATTTGGAGAGGAATTTTGCTCAGAAGAAGGTGTAATTAATGTTGGAAGCTTCCAAATTTGGCGCCTAGGTTTGAAGGAGGTTGATTTGTGTCTAAATAATTGTTTGCATAAGTGATACAGGTGCTCAGGTGAAGTTGGTAAAATTCATGCTTGCTTTGCATGTAGATAAAGCATCAAATTTTGGGGCAGAAAGCTTGATGTGTGCAGATTTTTATGATTAAAATCCATTATTCATGTTCGATTGCCATCTTTATCGAATTAATTGCAAGAACTCATCACAACTACTTTTATAAGAGAAAGAGAGCTTAAATCAATGTCCAATACATTGAACATATCCTCCGAATCTGAAGAATTATCCAGATCTGCACCGGTTGTGAAGAATTTCAGCCGAATAAAGAGGAAAAGAATTGTTCAGACAAAGATTGCTCCAGCCATGGCAAAGTGGGATGAACAAGAAAGCTCAGTGGAATCATGCATTACTTCTAGATTTCTGACATCGGAGACACAAATCGAGGCCCAGATCTAGATCTCATAATTGTAAAAGCTTCCGGCAAAAATTCATCCTCTTGTTTCTGATGCATCCCGTGTAGAAATCAATACGTGAAAAATTTCTTCCATGATCTTGTGCATGTGCTCCCAATCTTCTAGTTAAAGCCTTTATTGAATTTGCATTCACCTAGAGTGCTTTCCATAATTTTTAATTGAAACATTACACTGATGCATGTACTGGAGAAGAACTGCAAAAGCTTCAAGGATAAGAGGGAAGACAAGGCAAAGGCAACACCCATAAGCAAGTTTCCAGATCCAGCCGCTTCCAGATCCAGCTCCTCCCAAATCTAGTTTGGTGAGAATCAAAGGAAAAAGACTCACTGCATGCAAAATATGAAAAAGGACAAGACTGCAGCTTTCCTCTTTCTTCTTCTTTCTCTTATTTCCTCCGACAAAGTAATTAAGTGATCAATTAAATTATACAACTTAAGTGATTGGTTTAAAAGCCATTACTTGAAGAAGTCAACTACTTGGAGATAGGTGGCAGACATGTAAAATAGAAGGTTCTATTTTCAGTTACAAATCATGCATGTCATGCAAAGAGGAATTCCAGGAGGGAGATTGCCAGTTGTTTCTTTCCCACTTCCACATGTGTTAGTTCAACTAAAAGCTTCCAACTTGTAATTTCCCCTCTACATTCTATAAGTAGAGGAAGAACCTTTAGGTTAAGGATCATAATTTGTAAGTAGCATTCTTGTGTTCCAGACTTTGTGCTGAAACCCCGATAGCCACTTGAAGCAAAGAAATATAAAGGAGCAGGTTTCAGAGAACTTTGTGTCACAGTGCAATTTGTTTCTAGCTTTCTATCTTAGATCTTCTAATAAACTTTGTGTTATTTTAGATCTAGATCTAGAGTTGCCTTTACTTATAATTTTGTGTGTTGATATCTATTGGTTTCTTCTATGTGCATGCAATCAACTCTGTTATCTATTGATTGGGTTGCACATCTTCCCCATTTCTTCCCTGTGTTTTATTATTTCCTTCTTTTATAAATATTTCCTTTCTTAAACAATTGTTTACTTGTTGCAGAGCTATACAACTATGGTTCATGAGCTGAATAGTTAAAGTAAAACCCCCATATAGATACTAGCATTTTTTTGACAAATCTAACATGGGAGCCTCTTTGGTAAATAAGGGAGATTTATCTCATGTCTCGCCTAGGTTTTCAGCTATGCAGAAAATTTAGTTAACAATGACTCTCCTATAATTAGGAGAGTTAATACCATTGATTATTTGATAGGTTGCGAGGTAGATAGTGAAATGACATCGGTAGAAGTCGTGGACTCCCCTATGGGTGAAGGAGGAGATGAAGTGGACTCCTTTGATGGTGAAGGAGTGGGAGAGGTATGCTCCACTATGGGTATAGGAGTTCGTGCTGAGAATTTCCTCGATAGACGGAATTGGTGGAAATTGACAAACATCCAAGATGACGAAATCAAAAATAGTGTGGACTTCATAGCCATTTCTTGTTCACTTAGTTCCATATCTCTGGTTATTCAAATTAGTCAAAATATGTGCAGCAATTTTAACAATAGGTTGATTACCTTTGAAATATCCATCGGGCACACTCCTTTCTAATATGCCATCTTAGCTACAAAGTGGCCTCCACACCTAGTTCATCATCTATATCAAGGGAAATATTTTTTCTCGAGCTTCATCATCCTGTAAGTCTCCCAATAAGTGGTGTATTGACTTGTACTCACCTTCCTATGAAGTAGAAGAAGTCCTCATATACTCTTTACATGAGCCACCTATAAATTCTCTCTTATTTTCCAATATATGGAAACTTATAAATCTGAAAAACTCCTACTTTCCAAGGTTTTGTACCCTTTGTCATTATAGATAGGTTAATCATCCTTGGTTCGTAAATTGATCTTCTTTAACAACTCTTTCTCTATCTCGATCCTCGTTTTCATTGGTGCAATGATTGTAATCGTTCACCTTGTTTTTGAGGACTTGGTATTCCCAAACATGCCCCATATGTACACCTATGGGGTACTATATTTCAAATAATCACTCTTCAATTGATTCTTCTCCTTCCACCTCATGTTCCTTCTAATTTTTTTCTCCTTATGGTTATTGCATGGGTGCTCTTTTCGATTTCATATCTAACTTCCATAACTTACCCTTACATTTTTCTTCCTTCGCTACTTTTGTCTCCCTAAACGTGTGTGCCCTAGCTATGATTTCCTCCTTTCTAAACCCTAGCTCCTCAAACCCTACTCTTCGCATGCCTTTACTTTTTCTCATAATTCTCTTGAAGGAGCTCCACTTCGGTGATGACCAAATTCCACTGCTTGATGGACTCGCAATTTGCACTCATTCACCGCTTTAGTTTACTTTTCACTTTTCTTTCTCTATTGCACCAAGTCACTCGATATCTCAATTGCTCAAATTATCTCGAATGTAAGCTAGTAATGACTTGATTTACCCCCTTTTATAACGTTTCCATACTCCACTAACTTAGGTTTTCCACTTTCAACATGCTTTCTCTTGCTTTGATGTTTTTAAATTATTTCCTTAATAAATCACCTTTTCTTCATCTTGCTTTATCACTTAACCTTATTTTACACTGCGGTTGTAACCTTCCAACACACCTTACTACTCCCCAATCCATAGACCTCCTTATGCATGCTTCCCTATACTAAAGTGCATAACTCAAGTAATTGAATTCAATCATAATAACCCATTACATACATTCAATGGAAACACATGTAATAACGAAACATATAGATTAGATAACAATTAATATCATATGCACCATGTAATCACCATATTCAGACACATCAATTACAGAATCTATCCTCCATCTTCCATTGTAACAAAGCATTACATAACAGAAGCTGAATACATCACCATAACTAGGTGTTAGAACATGCGCAAGTATCAAACCCTAGCACTCGGACATGACCTGATGATCTCCAAAACAAGAGTATTTATGGTACCCAAAACAATGACATACAATAGATTTAAATAGAGGTGGGGACTTTCCCTTCACTACCTATGCACTCTCAAAATAGACTGCATGCTCAAAATAGCCATACATACACAAAAGAATAGTCATAAAGTGTGCATGATTTTCTATAAATCCTAATAAATAATAAACCCTATAAATAAACTATATTTTAATCCTATTATTAGATCAATCCATGCATGACCTTTCATCTTCACTCTGCATTTTTTTCTCCCAACAATAGACATTCCTGGCCATCAAGCCTCCTTTCTTTACTCGGATCTGAATCATTTCTTGGTCGAGTTGATGAGGGGATCAATTTCAATGTCAAAAGTTCCCTAAACTTCCCTAAACCATACTAGTGTAGTATATCTTTCAAAGAGATTTCCTATGATGTGTAAGAACGTGAAAAATAGACACTCGAGCTCAAGATATGTCTTGTCAAAGTTCGGATCAACGATAAAGCCAACTTCGGTCAACATGTCAACAAGTGGACCAATGGCAAGGTGACACGTGGAAATTGGTGACAAGGAAAAATTGATGGTCTTATATATTTTTAAATTAGTTCCATGGTATAGAGCTCATTGCAAGCTTTCTGATGCATTTTGAACGGACCAAATTTGAGTTTGTATGTGAAAGATATGCATAGTCAAATTTTTGGTCAAATGATGACGTAGACAAATGTCATATTATGGACGTGACACTTGGCAGGTTTTTAGTGGCTTTGGATTTAAAATAATAATAATAATTTATTTAATCCATTCCATGGGAATAAGCCTAATCCCATGGGATAAGGAGGATTTTTTGGACAAAAGTTATTTAAAAGCTTATCCTAACCCTTTCCCACCCAATGTGGGGTCAATGGCTAAATTGGGCACCTAAACCTTTGGAAGGGGATTTGAACCCAACACCTCATCTAAAAAGATAAGAGGCCTTACTAACTCGCCACCGTCTTACAAGTGGTATAAATAAAGCCCACTTATATTTGTAATGGACAAGGGCTAAGTCCGTGTATTGGCGTAATAGGGGTACTTGGAAGAAAATGCAATTTTGAGGCACTTCTTCTCACTTCCAGATCTCGAGTTACATATGAAAGTTGCTTTTGTGACAGAGTTATTTTCTATTAAAGTCACACAAAGGTGTAGAACCAAAGAAAGACACTACTGCAAGTGGATCAAGAAGGTGAAGGACATAGGATGAGCTCCATTAACATCCTTCGAAAGTCTGAAACACAGTTTTGTAAGTTTTTTATTCATTATTGGTTAATGTAAAGGTTATTGTATTTACATTTTTAACATTATTAATGGATCGGTTCACCACGAACTCAAGGACATAGGAATTCGAACCCCGTAAACAATCTGGTGTTGTGTTCTATTTTTTATTTTCAGTTTTCTAATAACTGCAAGTAATTTAAATTCCAAAAATGAATGTGGATGCAACTATAATCAGAGTTGATAAAGATGGAAAAATCAATTAAATCTGAAACAATGATTTTTGGGGCTTCAAACGAACAGTGAAATTTTGAGTAAATTGCAAACTTAATTTTAATTTCAATTTTGTCCTAAATCAGATTCTAATCAATTTTTGGAAGTCTAAAATCCTTTTAAGTTGATTAAAATTGAATATCCTTTGAAACGATTAAAAGAGTTAATTTCAAGCACCCGTTTTTGGATCAAGTTTTGGTATCATAGCAGTTATATTTTCATATTAGCTTCTAATTTTGTTTAAAAATTTGGCTTGATTTCATATTTGCGAGACATTTTGGACTTACTTTCTATTGTGCAGATTCGCTTATGTGGAAGGAAAGTTGTGTTTGCGGGGAAAATGGAAATCATGATAAATCTATCTAAGTAAGAGAAGCTTGATGAGTTGGAAGCCATAAACCGCCAACTCCGGGAAGAAAACTCTTTCTTAAGAGATAATTTTTATCCTTAGAAGAGGAAATGGTTCAATGTTTTTGAAATCAAAATTTTAAGAGGACATGTGATGTGAGGCATTGGAATCGATAATCCACGTTGATGAAGGAGTTGTTCTAGATACAAGGGTCTTTCCTTTCTTATTCTTATATTTATAATCCTTTGCTTTGCAAGACTCAACCTTTGGAGCATTCTGATTTATAGAGTCATGAACAATTGTTTTATTTTTCTCAAGTAAATGAGTTAAGTGATTGATTTTTTTCTCATACATTGATTCTCTTCATGGCCAGACTTCTTGTAATAGGAACACTTACACTTTTCCTTCTTCACTTTAGGCTCATAAGTTGAAGCATTCATGTTAGGCTTGGTTGGTCTTGGTTTCCTTCTTGGGTTGATCCATTTTCTATTTCTTCTTCTTTTTTCTTTTCCTTACCCTTACTTTCCATAATGGCATGTGACTTGGATTTTAGAGTCCCCATTGGAATGGGTTTGTCATTTTCTTGCAATGAGTTGGAATGAAAAAATGTCAAAAGAGGGAATTTTCCAAGCACTTCCCAAGGAGGCTTTTGTGGCATGGAAATTCAAAATGAAGACAGGGTATTTGGCACCTAACTCAGAGAAAGAATCGTAAAGATCAACTGAGACTCTTTCTTCTCCACTTTACATTCCTTTAGAAGCAACCAAGTGTGGACAAACTTTGAGAAGGACTTTAGGTTTTCAAATTCACTAGGATTTAATCCTAGTAAGTTCTTTATGTAACTCATGTACTCTTATGTCATCTTTCTTCCCAAACATATTGTTGATTGTTTTCCATACTTCAAGTAGGTGTTGAGGAAGTTTCAATGTGGAAGAGAAATTTAGGAGAGACGGACATACAAAGAATTCTTGAGGCTTCATCACAATGGTTAAACCACTTATATTTTTTGAGTTCATCTTCAGGTTTAGTCTCTACTCCCATGGAAACATGGAATAACCCTTTACTTTGTGTAAAACCATAGAAATTTTAGATCTCCATTCAAAGAAATTGAATGGTGTGAGAAAAGGTACTTTGGAGGAATCCATAGCAAAGAGAGAGAAAGAAGGAATGCAAAAGGAAAGAGAAAGAAACACAACCACCCCAAAATAATATTAACACCCCCCTAAGTTTGGCACTTTATAGTTTAGTGTGTTGATTACAATCAAATGCGACGGTGCGTCGAGAACTAGTAAAACACTCACCTTGCAATCGGTGTTATAATGCACAAGAGTGGAGACCACAATAAAGTTTCATTGATCACGAAGTTTGACGTTGTAAGCAAGCACAAAATGAGCAAAAAGTAAGAGAAGGGGAGAAAATATAGTCTTGTGTGAGAAATAGTGTCTCACGTTGTAGAAAAACACCCTCTTTCCACAATATAGTGGTAGAAACGCTCACTAGTCCACAAGAAATAACAAGGGTTATTACAATGCAAAATATGACTCAAGTGAGTTCGGATGACCTCAGGATGCAGCAAGGGCTCCAGGAAGGCAAAAATGCTAGAAATGCTACAAAACACTTCAAAGACACATGATTAAGCATAAAATATCATCTAATATGTTTAAAAATCACACTTTTAGAAAATGCCAATAAGCCTAATTTTAAATATATAAAGGCATAAAATGGTGATTTAAAAATGATAATTTGAATGATAATAATTTTCTCCTAATCTAAAATATTAAAGAGGTTTTAAAAAATTAGATACCTAATTTTACTATTATTAAGGCTCTTCAAAGGAAATTAATTAAATTAATCCTACTTGAAAATAAATTAGATCCTAAAATAATTAAAGAACTAACTTATATTAAAAATCCACCTTTATTTTAATCTTATCCCTTATATTATCTTGACCGCTTTAAGAATTAAATCCCACTATTTCACTAAATAGTTACGCACGTATGAGAAAAATAGATAAGGTAAAGGTGAGGAGGAATACCTGTGAAATGAAGGTGGAAGGTGGTGTGTGCATTCTAATTTCTTGATTAGTGTTGATTGCGAGTACTACCTTTTTTTAATAGGAGGAACTACCTATGAATGCAAAACAAGACCACAAGAAGAATATTAAACAATATATGTCGGCTGGTCTACCTAGCGTGTTCTAGATCCGAGGAAGTGTGACACTCCCTAGATGGTTGTCAATCCATTGTTTAACACAATTTAATGTGAGAAGTAATGTAAACAAATAACATCCTACTATTTTTGATATGATTTAGGTATTTCATTCAAATACAATAAGAAGATCTAATCTAATAGGTAAGGTTATAATTAGATCCGGAGGTTGGGCAGTGGCAAGTAGTCAAGGTGACCGTAATGGTTAGGATCATGTTTTGGGTTATTTGAGTGAAGGTTATGAAGTTGTTCTTGCAAGAAGAATTACCAGGATACAAATACTAACGTTGATCGAGATATGACCGATTTTGGTTGAGAGGAAACCGACAATTTTTAGGTTAACCAACGTCGGAGAGGAAGACTGGTAAAAACTCAATAAAATTGATTTGTTATTTTACCTCTACCTTAGCCTTACTCATGTCGTGACCTATTTTCCTAGACATGACCTACTTTATGTGACCATTGACCTTGTGTGGATGGTCAGATGGGTGGATTGACAAGAAGGTGAGGATGATAGGATATAAAGGAGAATAGGATTTAAAGGTGAAAGTTAAAGAAATGATGATCTAAATAAGTATGGAATGATGCAGATCCAAATGCACTTACTTGTATTTGCAGACCTAGTGGTTGGATAAGGGTGATGGTTGATATGTGAAAGTGGTGGTCAGTGTCACGACAAAGGCTGCCTAGGAATGCTATAGTGAATGGCAATGTCTTCGATCATTCTTGGTGCATATTAGGGTGTGTCTGGATGTGTGAGAGGGCTTTGGTTTATGCTTGCATGTAGATATCTCTCTCTCCCAACTCGAATAATTCTTCCAACCTCGAACAAAGGTTACCAAAATGAATATATGTTAACCGATGACGGTTAGGGTGACCGCATCATTTTAGGGTTAACCGACGTCATTTAAGGTAGGAAATTCTAGGTTTCCAAAATGGCAGATCTTGGCTATCTTTTGGCCCCTTTTTTGTCATTGTTGTGGATCTAAAATGGTATCTTGTGCTTAGATAAGTAGGCATGTTGTTAGAGAAATAATAGGCATGTGATTTTAGGGTTAAACTAAGTCTCAGTTAGTTAAGGTAAGTAGAACTGAGTCTTAGTTAAAAGGAAACATGTTAGGAATAGGTCTATGATGAGGTGTCTAGGTGATGTGGCTAGGTGAGGTGGTCAAGTGAGGATATTTATTAAATTAATTAAAATAATTAATTCAATTAATCATGTGCACTATGGGATATGAATATGTAAGGTATAGCTAATTTAATTAATGGGGCTATAAGGGTGGTACAACCTAATTTTGGTGTCTACAACCACCTAACTATTAAACACTGGACCTACATTATTAATCCCCACCTTATGAATATTAAAATTTCACCCCACATTTAATATTAAAACCAGCCACTTAAGATTAAGGCCCAACCTTTAATTTAACTCACCCCTCGTAGTTTTAAAAAAATAGCTTATATTTTAAAATATCTTTGAAAAAACAAATGAGTGGGATTTAGATGGGTCAACAACCAAGATGGGGTAGAAAAAAAAACCATGTGGAGATAGGTAGAAAAAATGCATGCAGCGCGCAAGGGCAAAAATGGTGAGGAAGGTGGAGTTAACACTGGCAGGATGGTGAAGACGAAGGAAGGAGGCCCGAGGTATGGGTTATGGCATAGAGGGGCACCTGCAAACCCAAAGAAAATGTAGACAGTAAATGCAAGGAGATACGAGCTTGACTCGAGATCAAGGAAACAAAGCAAACACTACAAGGGCAAAGTAACCCAAGTATGGGCATAACAATGCCAACAGAGCAAAGTACTCGCATGCATGGTAAACACAAGCTAAAGACAAAGTAATACAATGTTCAAAACATGGCAATGTAAGTAAATGGCTCGACCATGCAAGGAGGTTTGAATGTAATACAAAAAGGTAAAAAAATGGTATTGCAAATAAGTCGCATCTAATAAACCATGTAAAGTAAGGAAACCCCATGCAAACAAAGCAAAGGCAGCCCTGAGGTAAAAATAACTCAATGCAAACCCAACCAAGTAACTTTCCCACTAACTCACCGAGTTGACCTAAGAGGAGGGCGGGGAAAATGAAAAAGAGCAACAACAGTGGTACCAAATAGGTGAATTAGGCAAGAAGGAGGCCGGAACAGGCCTAAAACCGTAAATTTTTAAAAAATCACTTTTATTTAAAAATTTATGATAAGACCGAAAATGTAAAACCAACCTCTAAAAAGTGTTTTCCCACCAAATGTGACCGTGACTAGTTAAATGAGGTGGTGAAAGTCACAAACCCTCACATGCACAAACCCAAAGGAATGCATAAACTCCAAAGAACAATTGTTAAAAACTAGTTAGCAAGATTTTAAGATAAAATAAATGAAAAATTACACAAGGAACGATAAAACTGAAACCGGAAGTAATCAGCAACCCAAAAATGACAAGTGCATGTTTACCAAACCTCAAGGTCTAATACCATGCAAGAGTGTTCATGAAAACCGATATAGAAACTTGTGCATCTTTGTAATGAATTTGCACTCCAACGGTAATGTGATAGCTCCAATGTAATCAACAAGAATTGAACAATGGAAAATCATGCATAAGAAAAATAGGTTTTCTCATTCTCATAGATCAAAAAAGGAGGGTACATATAGGAGTGTTGTGTAACTCTCATGCCTGGAAAATCAATCTCTATAAGAGGGGAGGAGGAGTTACAATTCTAAATAGGGAATGTAACTCCTATGATGCCACTTACACATATGACAATGACATATTCTATGATGGAATCTTCCACTTGTCATATAACTCATAAGACCTATGAACTCACTAGGCAAGATGACTCACCATGTGATGTGGACGAGACCCCAAGGATGACAAGGAAAGTCACACACACCAACAAATCTTAGTGCACCACCTTCTTGCAAAACCTCCACACATGATTATGTAGTTTCCCATATATTTTTCCACGCTTTCTTCTCATTTCTAGCCTTTATAATCCTCATGCACAATCCAACATAGTCAAAATTTTCAAAAGATATGCAGTCTCAAATTATTCCGTGATACTCTTGTATCAAGTTGAGATCGTGCTTCTTATATTAAAAAACACCCACATTCTAGCCCTATTCAATACATCGTGTCATATCTTTCCTAACTTTTTAATTCCCACACAATCATGTGTTGAAAAATTCTGAATAAAAATACATAAAACTAGTGTTGAAACCCTTCTTTTTGTTCTATAATTTCTAAAAAAATCACTATATCTATATCCAAAACCATATAGATTGATCAAAGTTATATAATTTGGTCATGACCAACCTATGTGTTCTGAACCGATGATCTTCTAACTCTATTTTTGTTGTAATATCATGTATGGGTCTTTTCATCTTCTTGGGTCAACCTTATCATGAAAATTTACCTTCGGAACCCTATATAAGCAAGTTAACATCACCTCATTTACTCACTTGATACTCTATTGACACAGTCATTTGCAACACTCACAAAAGGCACTCAAGGATCCCTAAATCTTCCCAAATCTGATGCATATCCATTAGGGTAACCACTACTATAGTTTTGAAGCACTCAACTAAGTCAAGGATTATATCTTCCCTCAATTCTAAGCACACCGAGTTCCCTACTTCAAATTCTTAAAGAAGAGCACAATCCTATCAAACATTTTCAAAGTGGTTCAAGTTTCTAACTAGATGAATTCATATAGATGTTACATGCTAGGTGGATAACTATGTGTGGTTTTAGGCCTCTTTGGATTAGTATTAATGTAAGATGTGCATGAATTGTGCTTCAACCCAAACACTAACCTTATTATAGGGTCTTCCACCTATGGTTAGGTTTTGGCATGATTTTTCTTACTAGATATGGTTTTAGGATTATTTGACAACTAGGGTTTGATAGTGAGGCATAGTTCCAGTCCACGAAGGATCCAAGACATTATAGATCCCCATTTAAAAGGCACCCAAGACCATACCATATGGGTAAGACCAAATTCTACATCTCGACCAAGATGTATGATCTTATACTGGGAACATGAAAATCACATTATCAAATATGAAGCATCTCTAGTCTTTACACTCCCATTATCCAATCTATACATTAATATTTCTTCTTTATAGTTCTATATAGCTAAGTTTATCTTCCCTTTTGTTTTTCTTTCATGTATCATATTGTAACCATTTATTGTAAGAACCATTATGTTATTATGACATTGTATCAAAATATTTTTGGAAGTTAATTGATCATAATTAATCCTATTTTCCTCACCTTACACTCCTTTTTAATGTTGTATAAATGTATAATGTATTAAAACCCACTAAGGTTAAAAAGGGTGTAAACATTTTGGTGAACCCGAATTTTGAATCAAACAGTTTTGGATCAAAGCCTAGTTTCCCAAGGGTTCAATTTTTAATGATTATCTATCTTGGTTATGTTTGTATCTTTTTATTGTCTCTCACCATGATTAATCCTCAACTCATCTACAATCTTTACCTTAATCATAGTGGTTTTCAATCTTTAGATACCACGTGATAATATTCCCCTTATGTTGTACACACCATGACATTATGGTCCCTACTATTGGCTCATATTCTACTATTGATATCTTTGCTAATTATGTTTTGAATATTATCATTGATCATGTACAAGGTGAAGGGTCTAATGCTAACTCTAACAATCATTCCCATGCCCTTCCCAAGGATAAGGCACAACATATGGAATATTTCTTATAAGATAATCTCGCCCATATTGACATCCTTCTATATGTTTCATGAGAACAACTTAAGTATAGATCTCATTGATCTCATATAGAGACATATACTATTCCTACTTCTATTGTGCCTCAAACTATGGAGGAACCTTATATTACAATGCATCATGTCTCTATGTCTATTCCTACATCACTTGTTATTCCTACTTGTAATCATAGTGCTTCACATGTTTCTTCCACTACAAAATTTAGATTGAAATAAGTTGACGAGCATTTTGATACTCGTACTTTAATCATTCAATAATTTTCAATACCAGGCAAAGGTTCGAGGCTATTTGCAATAAAGCATGGTTGAAATTGTATTGAGCATGCATCTAAATTAATTAAAATATTTAACCAACTACTATTCCTAAAAACTTGTTCTATCTGATCAAAGCTTGATGAAAAAACATAGACTCCTAAATCTATGAATTAAAAGAATTAAAACATACTGAAACAGAATGATAGTCTTAAATGTTGTAAATATTATAATGCTTGAAAGTAATCAACTACTAAATAATCAAAAATTAAACAAACATATAATACTTCCCTTCACATTAGGGAGGAGTGGCCCTTGCTCCTTCCCTCTAAGTGGTTGTAATGTTTTAATTACATAATAAAAATTTAACTCAGAATCATGCCCTTTTATTGATCAATAATAGTTTGATATAATCCTTTTCTTCTCAAAATGCTAACCTCTTCTAATCTTAATACATACGCCTTATATACCAGGTGAAGTCAAGTTCTTCTTCAAGAGAACTTGTTATTCTAAAAATAATGCAAAAGTTACCTAAATAATTAACTAACATATTTGTATGAGAACAACAACATATTTGGGATTCAAATATTGAATTAACAATTGTATCCACTTATTGATCATATTTGTTCTTTTAAATACGATTGGATACCCCTTAACAACCTTTAGCGATACTTTAGAGATAAATAGAGTTGAAACAACTCAAGTAATTTAGTTATTTGCATAGTATTGGATATCAATATTGAAGGATATAATCTATTTGTTTAAAAGTAATTTGCCACCCAAATAACCTAAGTCACCAACTAAACGATGTTGATTAGGAATTACACTAATTATGTAACTCATGCGCTAACCGGATGTTGATGCTAATTAGGTGCTCCTTAAATTATACAACTCATATGCTGACTAGATAATCTCCTCGTTGTGTTATGCGAGTCTTGTGCTCCTTGTGCAAGTCTTGCGCTCCATCGCACAAGTCCTATGCTCCATTATATGAGTCTTGTTTTGGGCTTTATGTGAGTCATGTGTTAGGATTTATGTAAGTTCGCATTAGGATTTATGTGACCTAAGCTAGGCTTATACAAGGTCTTTCATTCACACTTGTTAGTGTAAAAATAAAAGTATATCAACCCATCTTATTGGAAGCATAACCACTCGAGATGGGGGTTGAATCAATGTATTCAAAACTTTTATTTCAATTATGTTAACTTGCAAGAATCATCAAAGCAACCATTCAACATTCATTAACCAATGTGAGCTTATTAAGTATGAAACAACCATCCACAAGAACATGAAACAAGAGAGAACACATGAACACCATATTTATGTGGGAAACCCTCAAGGGGAAGAAAACCCATTGATCATTGTATTAATAGACAACAATCAAGATTTAGTGAAGCACCAACTCCACAAGGAGCACCAACCCCTAATTTATCTAGCACCAACTAGACTTTAGCAAGCACCAACTTGCAAGGAGGCACCAACCCCTAGGGTTTTAGTGAAGCACCAACTCCACAAGGAATACCAAGCACCAACTCAGCCACCTAAGAAATTTTTCCACCTCTTCTTGTTGCTCACTCAACAAATGATGGACTTATTTTCTCTTATTCTCTCTTATTCTTGATCTACTCTCTATCTCTGATATGCCAATATCACTCAGGCCTCTTGAACACTCTCTGATCCTCAATCATCAGCAACTCTTCATACTCAAGCTCATATGCACTTGAAAACACTCAAAATTGCCTCCTTTGCTAACTCGCTCTTCTTCTTCTTCACCATCATTGGGGTCATTGATGAAATTCCTTTACACAAGTTGATAAATTTATATATTCAATATAAATTCATTCTTCATGGTTCTTAGGACCGCATATATCTCATTCAAGCCCTCATATGTCACACTTTTTCTCCTCAAGACTCCAACACAAAAATTATTTTTACATGCTTATATATGTGTCTCAAGACACAAACCAACACAAGGTCAGTTTTACATCAAGTAGTTCAGACATGCCAAGACCAAAAACATTTTAAAATCATAGAAAACTTCGTGATAACCTTCTCAAGGACTCACATGACTCAAATCATGTTTTTACATCATTTTTGGACTTGAGAAACCTACTCAAACTATCTCTACAAACATAGCTTTACAACTTGACACTTCTTGATCAAATACAGTCTTAAACAAGGATTGAAACTCTTCAAGGAAATTTTCCATGACCTCCTTTAACCCACCAAGCTTATAAATCATTGTAACATGCATTTTCACCATGAAACCATCTCAAAACCAAGACTGTCCTATTAGGACTGCATACCCAGAAAATTTTTCTTGCAAGATGAAGCTTGTACAACCTTAAAAAACTCAACCATGCCAAATAAAACACATTTAAAAGTAATAAAAGACTCCAAAAACATCATCATATGCATTAACGACCTCAAATCAAGGCATAAGGTCTCAAGAACATCACTTATCCAAGCACTTTGTCAAACTGTCCCAATACCTCAAAACTAGTCATGAAAGGTTGACTTGGTTAGGCCACCTAATGACTTAATATTATCTGTAAATAATCATAAGAATGTATTATAGGTCCACGACATCATGAAACATCCATTTTTTCACTTTTTCCTTTGCAAAACTTGAGAGACACAACAACATCTTCATAAAAAGCAGTCTTTTTTATGGGACCACTAACTCATCTCGAACATAAAAAACCACTGGATATATCTAAGAGAGTAGTATATATTATCCAATCATAAAACTATTAAAAAAATCACTTTTGGGCATGTATAAAAATTTCTTTCCAATTGACTTCAAACTAGGGTTTAGGAGGGTTTCTAACCTATTTTGGTTTTAACAATTGTTCATGCAATTTTGGACCTTAAAACCAAAAAATAATGACACGGATTCTTAGGTAGGACATATACCAACATCTAAAAATATATCTTAAGTTCCCATGCATAATATTAACATACCAACGAGCATCTCAAAGTTAACTTACAGCTAGGAAACACCATTTCCAAAAACCTAGTTTTACCAAAAACTCAATATCTTGCAAAATACTTCAAAACATGACCTGAAATTTTTTCCACATACTTGTATCAACATGAAAAAAATCCCATACTCACATTTTTATACTAGCACTAAAAAATTTTCAAGCTACCTCATTAGGATAGGCAATTCTCAAGAATTTCTCTAGGTTCAGACCACAAACACACTTTCATGCTTTCTTCTTCACATCCCGACCTCAAAAACTTGTATGCATTCCTAGGAAAACATGTTACACCTATAACAATACTTGCATTATCATTCTTATCTTGTAAATTGACACACACACCTCATTAAGACCTTCTCTCTCTCTCTCTCTCTCTCTCTCTCTCTCTCTCTCTCTCTCTCTCTCTCTCTCTCTCTCTCTCTCTCTCTCTCTCTCTCTCTCTCTCTCTCTCTCTCTCTCTCTCTCTCTCTCTCTCTCTCTCTCTCTCTCTCTCTCTCTCTCTCTCTCTCTCTCTCTCTCTCTCTCTCTCTCTCTCTCTCTCTCTCTCTCTCTCTCTCTCTCTCTCTCTCTCTCTCTCTCTCTCTCTCTCTCTCTCTCACTCTCTATCTCTCTCTCTATCTCTCTCTCTCTATATCTCACTCTTCACTCTCTCTCTCTCTCTCTTTCTCTCTCTCTCTCAAAACTCTCTCTCTCTCTCTCTCATGTTCTCTCTCTCTCTCTCTCTCTCTCTCTCTCTCTCTCTCTCTCTCTCTCTCTCTCTCTCTCTCTCTCTCTCTCTCTCTCTCTCTCTCTCTCTCTCTCTCTCTCTCTCTCTCTCTCTCTCTCTCTCTCTCTCTCTCTCTCTCTCTCTCTCTCTCTCTCTCTCTCTCTCTCTCTCTCGAAAATCAACTAAAATCAACCATACAAACCTTGAAAACATCATTAAGCATCATTTGACATCATTTGTCATCAATGACAACTCACAACAAGCTCTCCACATCACTCTCTAGCATCAACAAGGCACAAACTCCATTTTGACATCAATGACAACACTCCAAACTCACCTTGACCAACTTGTGAACTCAATAAACTTTAAGCAAAGCAATTCAAAACCTAAACTAACACCAAGTAGTTTAGAGCTAAGCTAATAAATTCATCAATGAACCATCAAGATCAAAGCTTAATGGAATGCAAAAGGAAATCTAAATGAATTTAACCATTTAAACTACAAGCATTCCTACTATGTTTAATTAATTGTTGAAATAATTAAATGTATGAAGATTTAAAAACAATCAAAATGTGTGTTGTTGCTACTTCATTGAAGGTGAAAGGACCTCTCTAAAAATGGCTACAAGGCCATATTAGATATTCCTTTACTAACCAACTTGAAGAAATGGATGCAAATGGGGATGCAAGATATTCCAACAATGGAGTAAGGCTCATATGTTTTATATGATTAATGTTATTCAAAACATGGTATAATTTGTGAAGGTAGGAGATTGGTCCTTTTTATAGCTTTCTATTTGGAGAAAGTTTGCATCTTGGTGCATGTGGGACTAATGATAAAGTAACTCTAGGTTAATTAACCATAGATAGGTGAGTTAACAAGTGAGTTAACACTTTATGGGAGTTGAGGGTGCTTTAATTAATCAATTAGGATTAATTAATAGGCTAGAATAAGATTTTTAGGCTAATTGGAGGTGTTTGAAGAGGAATTTGATAATATTGGAAGCATTTGAAAGCAGGATTTAGCCAATAAAAGGGTTTATTGATTAAATTCTTGTTAAAAAGGCTTAATTAGCTAATTAATAGCTAATTATTAATTTGAAGAGGATTATAACTAATGAAGTGTCGTTAATTGGCATCCGAATGTGATAGAAGCTAGTTAATTAATGAAATGTCATTAATTGAAAAAATAGAGGGAAATGTTAGTTAATTAGCGGAAATCACTAATTATAACAAAAATGGTGAAATAGAGGATAATGAGTACCACTTTAGCATTAAAATTATGGAAGCGGATTTTAGGTGTCTACATTTTCCCCTCTTTGGGGTGGCGTAAGTGACGTCACTGCAAAGAAAGTAGACAAACATAAATAAACCATTTTTGAAAAAAATAGTAGAATGGAGGATTCCCCCTTAAGTGTTGATGGGGTGATAGAAGAAGTTGATCGACGATCAAAAATTGGAAGGAAATAGATAGAATAAACCTTGAATAGTAATGAGAATTGATAGATGAAAGTGGGAATAGATTTTTGCATCCATTTCGTTCAATCAACACCTTTGTTTCATCACTTTTCTTAAATGATCAACATCATCGGCCCTTATTAAAATATATGCATACAACAAAAGTGTAAAATAACATTGAAATTTATAATACGAACAATTGTTCATTGCTAAAAATGCTTAACTCCATGCAACATACATAATGCAATGCAATACGAGAAAGTAAAATATGCTTAACACCATACAACATGCATAATGAAATTTAATATGAGAAATTAAACAAGCTAACCTGACAGGGAAAAAAGTACAGACACACATACTTAAATAAACAATGTTCAAGACAGTTGTACTAATGTTTTTGTTATCAAGTTTCAGTTCCTCGAATGTTCGTATTTAATGACAAGGGTTGAAAATGGTGCCCCAAGCAAAGATACATTCAAGGGAAATAATGGAGGACACAAATAGTCACATGAAAAAGCATTCATGCGCTACTATGACATAGTACTAGCAACTTGTTGTGCCAAAGTGTGTACAGACATAGCAAGAAAACTAGATTTTGTTAATGTAGGTAGATCAGAATGATTTGTGAGTCGTTACATGAGAACAAACAAAATCTGAAGAAAGATGATTTTGTGAGAAAAATTTTGATGTTTGAGGAAAATGCATTTGAAACACGCTTTAGCTGCATGCAAGCCTTTTACCAATTTTCGTAAAATTTTGAATCTTACAATTTTTTGGATTTTTGATTGATTTTACCAAAAAAATTGGGTGTTTTGTGATTTTTTTGAATTTTTTGTTTTTTAAGTTTTATGAGAATAAAATGATTTAAAAGAATGAAAATATCGTAGGATATCACTAAATAATGTTGAAAGAAAAAATATGCCCTAGGCAAAGATAAAGGGTCATCGGGAAGCAAAAACATGCCCCAACGTAGCAAAAACAGTGAAAATGATTATTTATGAAAAATAATCATCGCGGTGAGTGCTAGAAGAAGTCAAGAATCATGATAGTTCCAAAGTGCTTTGGGGGCAAGAGATGTGATATGAGGGGTCACAACAGGTATATAAACCAAGCCACATGGGTAAAAACCATCACGGCTAGTTATTTGATATTTACCCTTACCATTTTTATTGGTAATTTTCCTCCGACATTCGAGGGAAATGGTGAGGATTCATAACCATACACACTACATGAATAAGTCTCGAGACTACATGAGGCTTCTTGAGGATGGCTTACAGTACACAAAGCTAAAAATTTGAATTTAAGCTTCATTTATTAGCATTTAATGTAATTAGAAAAGTGTGCATGAGCACCAGCGTGGCCCTTGGGGTGCGTAGGTGTTATCGGGGGCGTGCGGCATAAAAACACATAGCGGATGCGCTGGTGTGTAAAAGGTCACACTAGCATGGGAAAACATGGACTCATCCATGCTTGCATGGAAAACACATGCGCGTGCATAGGCATGAAAATGAGTGCGCCAATGTCAAGACAGAGATGTGATACTATGAACTAGGGTTTGGGAGGGGATAGGGTCACACTTACATGAAAACGTAGGTGTTGATGTGCGGGTGGCGCTAGCATTTGGGGTGCACTAGCATCAAAATGGGTGCACTGGCACAGAGGGGCCAATTCGTATGGCCTTAGAAGATTTTAGAAAAAAATTAGAAAAACTTAGATGATGAATAGAAGAACTTAATGATGTTTTCTAGAAGAAAATGATGATGACAAGTGTTTTGCCCCATTTTGCAGATTGGCCTACCCCGATTAGAGACATGAGAGTAAAGATGGGTGGTTGAGGGCCTATGAGGCTACCTTCTCATGGTGTGATCACATTTTTGGAGATTACGCTCGAGGTGATAGGTATTTTACATGTGGCTTACATGCCAAAGATTACTTTGGACCACAACCTTCTTATAGCCTTAGCTATGAGTCGTACACATGAAAGTCAAACGTTTCACCTTCTAACAGCAAGATGAGCATTACACTAAAGGATGTCCGGCACATTTTGAGTGTCAATTTAGGGCCAGCTAGTTACTTATGATGGCCACCATGGTCGTATTCTTCAAAGTATTTCCGAAATGTTTGGAGTAGTAGGCATACCTCGTCAAAGCTATGTCAATTGACATTACTAGGTGTTTCACAAATCAACAGACTACACGAGTGTCAGATATCTTATGGCTCTTTGTCAAAGCACCATATTGCTACCTGAAAATATTGGTGCTTAATTTTCTTTGGGCCTAACTGGAGTGATACATGGACTTATCTACAGAGAAGTCTATTTCTTGGGATAGTGTCTACTAGCCCATTTGTACACAAATTTGTACTTGATAGCTTATCACGGTCAAAATACCATGGGTCGGTGACTTTACTTTAGGTATGGGCCTAGGATCATATCACCATTGGATGCCCAAAGAGGAGCATTGTGAGCCTAGGATCTTGGTGAGCCATCTATTATGGGTTGGGTTTTAGATGGTGATGACATTTGTGGGCATATGGGAGATACATTATACTAGAGGTGAGATTTTGATGAGATATAGCCTCGTATGATTACATGACGGCCATATAGGTTGTATTAATGCCCTGAGGATGTGGTTGAGCTCACCATAGTGGAAGTAGAGCACTTCATCATTGGGAGTAGGGATCACATACTTGAGTGGTACAAACTGGATAGGGTTCAGTGGCAGTTTGGTCTCATCTAGGGATTCTTGGTGATGAGATGTGGTATGGAAGAAGGTCTACAGAGACCTTTATATTGAGCCTCAAATCAGATTACGACGAGTAGGTGACAATTTTTATCGGGTGGTCCCCAGCCTTGGGTCCAATGACCACATCTATTAGATCTAAGGGATACCGGGATTATCCAGATGGTATGCTACGGTGTTGTCACAAAGGTTGATGATACCATAGGCAATGATAGATGTAGGGATTACATGGCTTAGATCTTAGAGTACAGGATCACGAAGGTCCACATGCATTAGCCTAGGAAATTCCATAGGTAGGTTCACGGGCATAGGGCCATGGAAGACTTGGTGTCGATATACAAATACAAATTCTAGCATAGCCGCAAGTATAGGTTTAGATTCCTACATAGCCACAGTGCCTCTTCTTGAATTTGTTTCGAGCTCAAATTATAAAACACACGATAATATTAATTTTGTATATTACATAAATATATAGGAGGATGAACTCCTAACATGGAGCATTCACATTTTAACTCGTACAAAAACCACCATATTATGTAATTTGTTCAAACAACTCACGTAACACTAATAACTTATATTAGTGTATTGTTACACTAATATATTCCACACATTAACATGACATTTACCCATACAATATTAATGAAGCACTAATATTCCTAACATTCCCCCCTTAGTGCGAACATGGGGAAAACACCATCTTCAACCAAGCAACATGTCGCTCCATAGCTTACACATGGTCTCGATCCTCAACACTGACTATGGGAACTACATCATCCATGAATAGGGGCCCATCAACCTATCCAGGTGAATACATGAATTGGGACCGTTCAACCAATTCACATCAACCATCAATTCAATATGATCAAGAACACTTCCTACTATAGTATCAATGGTACAAATCGACTCAACATTAAATTCTAATACTAACCTCTAAACAAACTCTAGACATAAGTAAATCTTTCCAAATTTTGATCGGATCTTCCTTGAGCCACAAGTATGCATACATGTGAGTAGGATTTACACATACTCATAATGTGTTGATCAAATGAATCAGTTAGAAGAGGTATTTTCTAAATGCACATGAATCGGAACAGAACATTTGAAGATTGTGATGAATAGAAACTTTTTCTCGTGATACTTTGGAAGATAAAAACAAGGAACACTCATATACCTCAAAAAATTGATTTGCATGGATATTCATGTGGAATAGATTGAAGATGATTTCGATCCACGTATGTTACAGGTAATTGTTCTGACATATGTCTGATATGAAATCTAAAGGATCTTGTTATCCAAATAAATCTCCTATTTGTTTGCATAATTTGTGTGCATCTTCGGCTCTAAGCTCTTCATTGCAAGGCGCACGTACTAAAGTTCACTTGGCACATTCCCCTGGTTGGATTTTCCCATGCATTTCCCCTTGTCCCCTTTCATTTTTCTTTTTTTTCTTTGTCCCACTCCTCCTCGCATGCATCCTCTATGATTTTTATTCTTCCTAATATCTATTCACCCCATGTGCGCACCTCACACTTGCTTCAATCAGCCAAGTCCCTAGCCTTCTCGCACACCCACACATCATCTTGTAATAGTTGTTCCTTGACCATGCATTCTTCACTCAATAGTTTTCCTTATTTCCTCATTTGAGTTGTGCGCGCCTTCCTTTTGTCTTCTTCATGCACCTCTTTCTTCAGCGTGCATATCTTTATGCCCTCCTTTGTGCCCTTCTGTGACAAGTTATACTCTGATAAGCTTGAGTGTGCCACACATGACCAGTTAAAGCATGCCAATAGGGCACTAGATCCTTACAACAAATCAATGAGTAACACGTGGCGTAGAAATGACAAAACATTTGCACATTTTTTCATCCTTTCAGCCAATCCGTGTGCGCCATGTGTCTTGCGTATACGTATAGCTCGACATCTTCGACATTCCTATATTTTGCTACAAAGCTCTAATTAGCATGCACCTGGACTTTTCAGATAGCTGCTAACCTAGACTACAATGTTAGACATTCAAATTCAAATTCTTGGTGGATCTGGTAGGTGAGAAATGGGAAATCATCTTTCTGAGCATTAATGAGCATATCTAATTTCTACAACCACCCAATCTTTGTTGATTCACCCTCTTTCCTTCTTCAACACACCAAATAGACTTGGGGAAACATATTTGATAGATTTGCAAGTGGATTTATAGGCATTAAATGCTTCTTAATGGTGGTTATATTTCAAATTTAGGTTTTCCCTCCTCTTCTTCCTCCATGAACTCATCTATAAATGTAAGAGCTAGGCTCATTTGTTATGTTAGACACTTTGGATCCTTACACACTTTGATAAGGACTTCAGTTTTCTATATTTTGAGTTGCAGACCTTTAGATTTGTCTCTTGCATGTGGATATCGGCCTCTTTCACCATTATAACAACTTTGTGCATTTCTATAAGTAATAGAAGCATAATTTTATGACTATTCTCTATCCTAATGTGTTTTCATTCCTTCTTCTTTCTTTTTCTTTTTTTCATTGCGTGCTCGTTGTGTTATTCTATGTCTCTTGTAGCTCCTTATTTAGTTATGTTCCATGAAACTGATCTAGTAAATACATTTTAAGTTGTGATACATGTGCCTAGCCTTCTTTCACGCATTTCCCTTAATTTTCACTCATAAGAGATAGTATTGATCCATCTTTTCTGGTGCTATCACCTTTTAGTGTAGGTTTCCTTTCATGTTATCCTTCTATCCCTGGTCCCTTGGTATTATTAGCTTAGCTTTCCCTTTCAGCACTAGGAGTAGCGGCAGATAGTAGAACCTTCGACCTTCTCCTGAGATCTGTCCTAATGTGCAAGGTCCCGCAACTTGGGGATGGTTCCATTGCTGTCACAAATGACTTAGTTCTTCCATATCTAAGACCTAGGTGCAAGTTTGACGACCAATAGTTTATAGTATGCCCGGTGGGACCAGCAATGAAAGCTTAAATTTCATATTGCTAAGTTTGGTGTATAGACTTAGTATTTCAACCTTTGGAGGCTCATTTTAACACATCTGATGACTCCCAACATTTTTAGATCTCTATTTTAGTAGCCCTGAGCACCTTTCATGAGAAGAGTGCATACAAGGAGAAGTGCTAGCTCAATATTATTTTGAATACCTCTAGCTATCCCCGAGAGGATTTCATTCCGTAAAGCCAAAGACACCCATCTCCATCTCCAAAGTGTGTCACGTCCATTCAACTCATCCTCACAATAGACAACCAAAGTGTGCCCTTTGATGGTGCATCATCCATCTCCTCCACTAAGGAAATTTGCTAAATTCTCGAAGGAAGTCCCCTAGTTCTAGTCGTGCAACATGATATGCCAAATGGCGTGCTCAAAAGTATTCCATACTTTACTGGTGAGAATCAAGTCACCCCTCAGGAGCATATCTAGGATGTAGCAAACATATGTTCACTCTATTTGATCACACATGACGATGTAGTAGGCAGGATACTTGCGGCCTCTTTTAAAGGAAAAGTGCTTTAATGGTACTAAGGTTTGAGACTTAGATCTATTTCCACCTAGGATGAGCTTGGAATATTTCTTTGTAATTACTTTAAAGATAAGTCAGATCACCTATCTCTAGTGAAGTAACTGAAAACAACAAAGAGGGCACCCAACGAGCAGATGATTGATTTCAACATCAGATTTTAGAAGACTTAGGACATAATTCCTCTTGTGGTAAGACCTACAACCCAACATGTTTTTCTGTATTATCTAAAAGCACTAAAAAATGATATCTCAGTCATGATTTAATCTGTGGGAGGTAGGAATTTACCAACTACATATAATATTGCGGTAAGTAAGGGTAGAAAATAGCCATATTCAGGTGGGAAAGATAGCTCTCAGACCACTTATACCCTTGTTCCTAGAAATTTCACAAGCATGCTAACCTTCAATTTCCCCTGTTACATTATTCCCCGAGCAAAACATGTAACATGCCGCATCAACATCCTACTCTTTAGAGCGGAGAAAGAAGATGAAGATTTGAAGACCCTGATTAGAAATTTGTCAAATAAGGTCATATCATTAGAAAAAAATAGGCACAAGCCTATAGAGGCATTTCTAATCAGGAACATAGCCAAAGTTTTCATCCTTGGTAGAATCAATATAGAAACTAAAGATACATGCCCAACCAGCAGAATGACAGATGGCATGCTAACGCACATCTTCCCTTGCAATTTGTTCCTCTCACGCCTCAATTCCAGCACCCGGTGTAAGTTAGGCACTTGTTTCAATTCAAAACAATTAAGTGAAGGATTCGAGTGGTTTTTCCTTTCAATATGCCTCACAATAATCATTGTGCCAATGTTGTGTGTGCACAAGCCTACATGATTCGAGAACACTTCCAGTTTTGAACCTTTAACAAGTGCCCCCGATGTAGAAAACCAAGGAATGTCAGAAGCTCCTCTAGAGGAAAACTTGATGTTCTTTGGCGCTGAGGACTTATGTGTAATCAACCAAGTTGTAGAGGATGCAAGAAGACCGTGCACCCAAGTTACATGCATAACACAAGATACAAAAATAGAATGCTTGATTCGGCATCAGAGACACCTATAATTTAACCGAAGAAATTTAAATACTTAAATTATGCTAATAATCCTCTTTCCCGCAAATTGACAACATATCTTCAATATAACACACTTCCTCTTATATCATCGTTAATTAGGAACATTATAATAGTTAATTAACTCTTCTATCCAACCAATACACCATTAACGACCTTCCGTTAATCAGCTCCCCTTTTCTATCTAGATTTATTAATTATTTCTAATTAATAAATCTCCCCATTCTATCTATATTAATTAATTATTTCTAATTAATTAATCCCCCTTTCTATCTAAACTAATTATTTATTATTAATTAATTAGCTTCCTCTTCCATTAAATCAATATATCATCATTTATTTGATTAAATCCCTCTCATAGTCTAAATTATGTTGATTATTCCTCTAAAAACTTCTTAAGCCCCTCAAACCCCATGGGTCACTAAAGGACAAACTAAATTCTCTTAAGGTTGACTCAACCCTTTCTAAACCTTCCTTATCCACAACTAACCCAACCTCTCCATTTATCCCACATGAAGGAGGATGTAGAGATTCTTCTATCCATTGGGCTATATAAAGAGCCCTCCTCCTACCTTTACACTTACACCTTTACACATCTAAATGAGCATAGAGCCTAAGCTATAGCCATTTATCATCTTTGAGCATTCTTCATTGGAGAAGCTAGCTACTTTCATTTCTTGTATTCATCCATCCAAGTTTTGAAGTCATATGGGGATATGTCAAATGGTCTTGTAGCCATGGATTGACAAGACCCCATTCTTGAAAACCTTGGGATTCAAACATACAATCAAAACCTTTGATTGCTAAGGATCTAAATAGGTTCATTTCATTTTATTAGCATTCAATAGAGATAGATATTAATGGATTAACATGTTAGTTTGAATATTTTTCATGTTGCAAGGATGTCGGTAGATTATTCTTGCTTAAGCTCTAAGCATGATGATGCATTGATTTTGATTTAGTTTTGTTTTAGGACTACTAGGTGTTAGTTCTAATTATTTTTGCATTGCTAACAAATTCATGCACACAGATGCGCAGGTCACAATTCCAGCAACACAAGTAGACCCTCAAAAGTAGAAATATGCAGCCAGGGGATCCAATAGTAAAAATGCTCAAATTCCTATACTTGAGGCTCGCAAAGCTCCTCCTGAAGTAGCATGTGCCCCTCCTTTGGTAGGTCAAGCCTCAGCTTTGGCTAAAGCCCTTGCTTCCATGCCTGAACAGTCAAGAAAGGATGTTGTTGTCCCTTAAATGCACAAAATAGTGGGTTTTCCATTCAGCATTGTGGACTAGATGAAGAAGACAAATATAAATGTCACAATGTGGGATGCTCTAACCATTCCATCTCAACAGATCTGCTACATGAGGCCTTGTCCCAACTTCCACACGTTGATCCAACTATTCACAAACCATGTGTTTCTATCAACATCTGTCAAGAAGAGGAGAAGAAAGTAAGTAAATTTTTTAAAACCCCACCCTTCTATATGTCCTTGATCATAGGAAAACACCTAGTACATAATTGCATGATAGACTCGAGTGCTAGTACCTCTATCATGCCTAATAAGATTGTTGATGTCTTAGGTCTTAAGTATAGCCCCTTGAAAAAGGAGTCCTACAACTTGATGGCTCAATTGTTACTACCTTAGGAGTCATCAAGGATCTTGAGTTGACCCTTCATGCATGTCCAAGCCTCACCATAACTCAAGATGTATCTATCATTGACTTACCTCCTTTGTTTTCCCTATGTCTATCAAGAGAATTTACTACAAAAGTGGGTGGTTACTTGTCTTCTAATTGGTCTCATATGTTACTCAAGACAAGGTATGGTACCCGGTTTACCATACAAGTTGAACCAATATTTTCTTATCATGTAGAGTCATATGTCCCATCCTCTCTCCAAGCCAATTGTTTAATCCAAGAAGAACCAACTTCAGTTCCTAAAGAGCATCCTCTTCCACCTTCTATTCCTGATCTAGTACTTGATGAATGGGAAGAGAGGCACCATAAATTTGACCCATATGTTGAAGAATTGGAAGCCTATAAAACTGGGCTTGGTACTTACTACATTCTTGAAGAAGAAGTTGTGCTACCATGTGCGCTCAAGAAAGACCAAGTTGAACCTGGTCTATGGAAATTATACTTTGATGGATCTAGAAGAAAAAATGGTGCAGGAGCAAGATTTGTTCTCATTTCTCCTAAGGATGAGAAATTCTTCTTTGCTCACAGGTTATAGTTTACATGTTCTAACAATGTGGCAGAGTATGAGGTATTGGTGTATGGTCTGCTTATTGCTAAAAAGAAGAAGATTAAGGCACTGCAAATATTTAGGGATACAAAATTGGTTATCCACTAGGTTACCAACAAGTTCCAGGAAAATAATAAGCTTCTCAAATATTATAAGCATAGAGTTTGGTAGCTCCTTATTATCTTTAATGATCCGAACCTGCAGGTGGTGCCACAAAAAATGAATAAGGAAGTTGATCAAATGGTTGCGCTTAGTTTGCAGTTCTCTCTTGCTCAAAACTTTGTCAAAGAAAACACTCAACACATTAAGATGGTGATCATACCATCCATTCTAGACAACAACACTAGCTAACAAGTGTTTAAAAGTGATGTGCAGATCATCTAGTTCATTCAAAATGAAGTTGAGTTCTCATCAAGCATGCAAGTTGATTTGCATAACAGCTATGGTGACCAAGTGATTCAACTAAAGTCAAATAAGTTTCCTAAAATTTTGGTCACCTTAGAGAAAAAATTTAGCCATGATGATGAGTTCAAGAGTGAATAAAAATATATGTGCATTGCGTAAGAAGATTTTTCCCTAGTCACTATTGTGAGCGGAAAAGAGTTGTTTGCTCAAGTAAGACTTGCGCGCACAATGAAAAGCAAGCCTTCATCTCTCTCTATCAAAAATACATTGATATCTTGTCATGGGAGTATTAAGACCTTAAATTTTTTTATCCAAGTGTTGTTCAACACTCCATTGACCTTGATCATGGTATCAAGCCCATCAAGCAAAAAAAAGAAAGGATAATCCAAAGATAGATCCCCTCATGAGAAAGGAATTATCCAAATGCATTGAGGTGGAAATTATTTTTCCCATCAAGTACTCTACTTAGGTCATGAATCGAGTACTAGTGCATAAGAATAACAATGAAATCAGAATCTCTGTTGATTTGAGAGATATAAACAAGGCTTCTCTAAAGGATCATTGTCTTTTACCTTCAATGGAGAAAATTCTATAGACTATGGCCAGCGCGCAAAGATTCTCAATGTTAGATGGGTATTTAGGTTTCAATCATATCATGGTCAAGGAAGAGGATCAATTAAAATAGATTTTACAACTAAGTGGGGAACATATGCATATCAAAATATGCCCTTTGGTTAATTAAATGGAAGCACTACATTTTAGCATGTCATGGAAATTACCTTCAAAGGATATATCAATGAGTTCATCTTGGTTTACCTTTATTACATAACCATATTCTCAAAGCGAGTGAGGATAATACCTATAGAAAGTCTTTAAAAGATGCAAAAAAATGGAGTATCCCTTAACCCCAATAACTGAAATTTTGTAGTGGCATAGGAAAGCTTTTGGGCCATGTGGTTTCGAATGATGGCATCATAATTGATCCTGAGCACATTTCATCAATCACAGCTCTTTCCTTATTGGCTCACAAAAAGACCTTGTAATCCTTCCTCGGTAAGATAAAAAAATTAGGCACTTTATTCCTAACTTTGAAGGACTAGTTCGGCCCATCACCCTGATTCTCAAGAAGGATATAGCCCTCATATGGATAGTAGAAGGGAGAGAGAGCTTCAATGTGAGAATCAAGAAAGAAATTACTTGTGCACCAACACTCACCAACCCAAATTACTCAAAGGATTTAATTATTTATGCTTATGGCACTAATGCAAGTGTTGTTATTGTCCTAACACAAGAAAATGAACAAGGGATAGAACAACCAGTGGCTTTCTTCAGCCAAATGCTGAAGGATTACGAATTAAAGTATAGTCACATGGAGAAGTGGGTCTTTGCCATCATGCACGCACTCAATAAATTCAAAAGTATGCTCGCCACTAATCATATCAAGGTGTTAGTTTCCCACTCTTTTGTCAGAGACTTCGTCATGGGAGTAGAGATTAGTGAAAAGAGAGCACGATGGGTGACCAAAATCATGGAGTATGATGTGACTATCAAATCCACAAAAACTGGTAAGAGGTAATTCACTCTATAAGAATATTGTTGAGGACATGCAAAATGAATCTGAGACTTCATTATTTCTTGATGAAGCTCTCCTCTGCAGAGAAGCGGGAGCAGATATGCACTCGGTGCACGTGATTGGATGAAGGACATGATCACATTTATTTCCAAGGGCGCATACCCTCCTAGCTTAAAAATGGCAAAGAGAAGACATCTGAGGTTACAATCTATCCCTTATGTTTTGATTGATGGAATTCTCTTCAAGAAAAATTCTTGATGTCATGTTGTTAAGATGTACCAACGATGCACAGACTAAAAAAGTGTTAGCAGAATTTCACGATGGATTCTCTGGTGGACACTTCTCTGCCAAAACTACAAAGCAATGAAGACCATAATGGTAGGTATCTTTTAGAATATTTTTTTGTATATGAACACAAGTGTCCCACAAAATGAAAGGAATGCACTTTCTTTATAGGTAAGAATGGATTGGCAGTGCTTCCCCTCTAACCAATCCAAGTGGATTAGCCTTTTGTGTAATGGGGTATCGACTTCATAGGCATGATCAATCCACCTTCGAGTGCTGGAAACAAGTGGGTGTTTACTACTACAGATTACTTCACCAGATGGATAGAAGCTTTCACGCTCAAAGAATCAACCGAGTCAGTCATCCTTGACTTTCTTGAAGGCATAGTCACAAGGTTTGGCATTCCTCAAACCATTATCTTTGATAATGCAAAATCCTTCCTTAACACTAAAATCACTAATTGGGCTCTAAATCTGGGCATCTATCTAAAGAATTCTTCTAACTATTACCCTCAAGGCAATGGTCTGGCAGAGTCAACAAACAAGAACCTGATCGAATCATGAAACACACAATGGACATCAGCCAAAGACAGTGGCATATAAAGGTCTCACGCGTGCTCTGGGTAGATAGAATCATAGTTAAAAAGGCAATAGGAACTTCACCTTACAAGCTTGTCTATGGCAAAGATGCTACCTTCATTTAACATTGGATTTTAACTCATTGGAGCTTGCCCAAAGAATTGGAATATGAAGGCAAAAACTAAAGGGAAATCAAAATGGAAGAGCTGGTTAATCTTGAAGAATTAAGGAACTCTATCATGATCAAGTTAGAGCAAAGCATCAGCAAGCAACAAAGAAATGGTTTGACATAAAGGCTAGGCCTCAATATTTCAAATTCGGGGACTTAGTATTAAAATGGGATGTTGACAAAGATAAACTAGGGCACCATTCAAATGTTGATGCACTTTGGAGTGGCTCATACATCATCATTTCGTGCAAAGAGGCTAACTCTTTTGAGTTAACTCATCTTTATGGAGGTGCACTATAAATCCTAGTAAATGGGATCTATCTCAAACCCTTCCACTAAGTTTGCTGCATCATTTTGTATATAGTAGAGTAGTTTCAATTCCTCTAAGTGCATTGTGCGCACATTGTTTGTTTGTACATAGTTCTTTCTTCTCATGTGATTCTCGTGTGCACTCTTCTCTTGGATGTCATTCTTCTTCCAACATTTTTCAACAACTTACAGGATTCAAAATAGAGTCAAGAAATGATCCTTTAAGTGACTTCAGGGCAGTTCTTCAAAGTTACAAATTAGAATTTCATGATTGCATAGTATAATCCATGCCCAATGGATGCTCTAGTCTACTGATCTCCTTCATCTACCATAGAGATGGCCCAAAAAGTCACCAAAACTATTATCCAAATAACTCTCCTAGTTATTTGGACAACTTGTATGCATCTTTTGGCCATGAGATCTTCATTGCAAGGTTACGTGCGCTCAAGTTCACTTGGTGCATTCCTCTAGTTACATTTCCCAATGTCTTTCCCCTTCTCCCCTTTCATTCTCCTTTTGCTCTTTTTCCCACTCCTCCCTTGTGCGCATCCTCTATGCATCCGCCTTCTTCATAGCATCTATTCACCCCGCACATGCACCTCACACTTGCTTCAATTAGCCAATTCCTGGCCTTCTCATGCGCCCCGCACATCATCTTATAATAGTTTTGTCTTTACCATGTGTTATTCACTCAACATTTTTCCTTATTTCCTTGTGTTCATTGTGCGCACCTTCCTTCTATCTTCTTCCCACACCTCACTCTTTTGCATGCATATATTTGCACCCTCCTTTGTGCCCTTCTGTGTCAGGCTATCCTTTGACACACTTGAGTGTGCCATACATGACCAATCAAAGTACACCAACAGAAATCAATGAGTAACACATGGTAGAAATGACAAAACATTTACACAGTTGGTCATCCTTTTAGCCAATCTATGTGTGCCACATGTTGTCTTGCATACGTAGACAACTATGACATCTTCTTACATTGTATCTTTTCTATAGAGCTCCAATCAGTTTGCACCTCAACTTTTCAAATAGCTTCGACGTAGGCTACAATGCTAGATTTTCAAATTCAAATTCTTGGCAGATCTGATAGGTGAGAAATGGGAAAATTTCTTTATGAGCATTAATGAGTAGATCTAATTGCTCCAACCACCTGATTTGATCATATTCACCCTCCTTCCTTCTTTAACACACCAAACAAACTTGGGGAAATGTATTTAAAATATTTACTGGTGTGGATTTATAGGAAGTAAATGTTCTTGTTGATGGTCAGATTTCAAATTTGGGTTTTCCATCCTTCTCATTTGTTATGTTGGACACTTTGGATCCTTACGCACTTTTCTAAGGACGTCATTTTTCTATATTTTGAGTTGTAGACATCTAGATCTAGCTCTTACATGTGGATATCAACCTCTTTAACCATTAATGATTGCATTTTCGGAAGTAATAGAAGCATCGTTTTATGACTATTCTCTATCTTGATGTGTTTGTATTCCTTCTTGCCTTTTCTTTTGCATTGTGCTCTCGTTGTGCTATTATACATCCCTTATAGCTCCTCATTTAGTTGTGTTCCATGAAAATGATCTAGTAAATACATTTTAAGTTGTGTTACACGTGCATAGATTTTGTCACACATTTCCCTTCATTTTCACTTAGAACATATAGTGTTGATCCCTCTTTTCTCTGTTATCACCTTTTAGTGTAGGTTTCCTTTCATGTTATCCTTTTATCCCTAGTCACTTGGTATTATTAGCTTAGCTTTCCTTTTAGCACTAGGAGTAAGCGGCAGCAAAGAGAAATAGGTAAAGGAACCGGCCTTCACCAAAGATCCATCCCAATGCACAAGGTTCCATAACTTGGAGACGGTTCCATTGTTATCATAAATGAATCCATTCTTCTAGATCTAAGACACAGGTGCAAGTTTGAGGACCAACAAATTTATTTCTCTTGTGTAAGATATTTTCATGCCAATCCTTCCTTCTTTATAGATCATAATCCTTTGGCTTATCATTCTCCTAAATTTTTATCCATTTTGAACGCATATGGATCTATTAGCTGAATGATAGAATTGTTTACAAGATGAGACTCATGATTCCCTGGCGAGTATATCTTTAACAGGTCCTTAAATGAAAGTGCACTAAGATCTTCGAAGAATATAGAAATATATGATGAAATGTGTGTTTTTCAGGAACAGCTTTGGCGTTTATTCATAGTCCACTTTGACGAGTGTAAGGATGTAGTCTACACACCGCTCCTATGCAACCTTAACATAGCCCAACCATCCATAGGGCCACAGCACCACAAATATTCAATGTTACAGCCAACTGTACCAGATCTAATACCAAATCTTGAATTTGGTATGAGCTGAAATTATAAAACACACAATAATATTCATTTTCTATATTACATAAATATATATGAGGATGAACTCCTAATATGGAGGAGTCATGTTTTAACTCATACAAAAAACCACCATATTAGGTGAGTTGTTCAAATAAATCACGTAACACTAATACCTTATATTAGTGTATTTTTACACTAATATATTCCACACAATAACATGACATTTACCCGTAAAATATTAATGAAGCACTAATCTTCTAAACACCTCTACAACAGGGTCCTTTACAAAGTGCCATTACAAGATATTCCTCTACATGTGCCTTTATCACCACCATATATGAGTCCACCACATAGTCCACCAAGAGATGGATGAGACTATGTAGATAGATGGGATGGAGGAGGTGGAGAGGATCACGTAGATACAGGAGATGAGGGATATGGAGATGACAATGGTTGGGATAGATGGGGTCCTTGCTACATAGTCCGGTGGGTGGAGGATGGAGAGAACTACAATCTACACAAGATACGGGTGAGGTAAATTCCTTGAGGAAGAAATTATAGCAGGTAGTAGCTCAAGAGCTTCATGTCACGGTTGAGAGAGATCAGCTAGCTATAGAGAGAACTTAGTGGACCACAGAGAGGAAGTGCAGAGGCTCAAGTAGATATAGCTAGATTAACAGGAGAGTGTGATATTCTCTAGTGGACTTCCACAACAGTTGGGATACATGACATATTATTATATTTAATGACATCTAGCGGTGACGCATCCTATTATAGGTATTTGTACCATGAGGTCATCCTGAGGTACAAAGGGCTACTCCCTTTAGTCAATTAGCCATCATCATATCTAGATCTATATCACATAGGACCTCATGATCAGCGAGGTTAATACAAGTAGCCTTGTATAACATGGTTCAATGTCATCCGCTGGGTCCATCATAACTGATGCCTCCACTTAGTGGTAGACTTGGAAGTCCAGGCATGGGAGAGAGTCATGGATGACTCATTTTATTGATGTACTTGATGTATATTTTTTATGTATGCCTCGATATGAAGGCACACTTTTGTACATATGTACTTTATATTATTATTTTTATTATGCCTTGTGATTGAAAGCATAATTTTGATCCATGTCCATGATGGAATTTTGTATCTAATATGTATCGAGACACATGATTTTGTACATGGACATTTGTTTTATGATGATATATGATGATGGACTTCATTTATGATGTATGTTTGTATCACATGTTTGTTTGATTATGAGATAGCATTTGATGATATCACATTGCATGTTGATGAGATACTTTGATTAGTCCATGTTTTTATTTTTGATATTGGTGTGGGGGGGATAGAATGTGATTAGCGCAACCCCTCTTGCCCCATTGATGATATGGTATGATGATTAGCTTAGCATACATGTTTGATGTAGACTTAACATTTTTTTGATATATGATGTATAGATGTGATGATAGATGATATTGATGATGAGATGATAACAAAATGTACAAGCAAACAATAAGCACAAGTTAATCAAATCTAATCTAATCAAACACAATTATATACAAGTATGTAAGATAAAATGAACTTAATGTAATTCACAATAGATTAAAGTAACACTCAATCTAAGTAAACAAATGAATCTAATTTACACACACAACATGAAGAAGTAATGCAATCAAAATATGTATAATCAAACAACTAAAGTAAACAAACTACTACTTTTTTTTGTGGGATAATTTTGAAATGTTTTACGTTGTTTTGGTATTATCTCGAGACAATGTTCTATTGTTTTGTGAGTTTTCTATGAAACATATTTAAATTTTTGAGTTTTCTGACCAACATATGTGAATGTTTAGGAATTTTCAAAAAGTTATATGCATGTTTTTGGTATTTTCAAAAAAATCCAAAGCTATGTGCAAGGAAACAAAGAAACATGGATGCCCCCAGCATTAGATGGGATGTAGAAGGGAAAATTCCATGCATATGTTCAAGAATTGAAGATGAAAAGTTTCCCCAACGTGAGATGGGAATATACAAAGGAAAACCCTTTACACAAAAGTTAGATTAGTCAAATCAAGGCCAAGAGGGATAGGCTCAAAAGTATCTCAAAGACAAGAAAGGACTAGCTTAGGATAAAGCCATCATAATCCTACATTTGGAGATGCTTGTGAACAACGGACCCTCCAATGGCACCAGAAATTGGTTTTCACCAAAGGACTTGTCCAAAGTGCCACAATTGTGTGGTTTTCACACTTGGATGCATTGATTTCTTTTTCTTTTTCTTTTTTATACTTTTTTATTTGATTTTCTGATTTTTGAGGAATCCCATACTCAAGCATATAACCACTTGAGATGCATAGCATTCATGGGTTCCTTTAGTTCATCACCATCTGAATAGGCAAGCTTGTATGCACCCAAACCAAATTTAGTGACCACAACATATGGCCCTAACTAGTTTGGCTCAAACTTTCTTTCTTCTCACATTCCTTTGTGGTGTTGAACTGATTCTCCTTCATCACAAGGTATCCTACCTCAAATTGGTGAGGCAACATTATTTTGTTATAACTTCTATGCACTCGATTCTAATACACTTTTAGGTGATCAAGGGTGTGAAGTCTCTTCTCATCCAACAACTCCAACTCTACTAGCCGAGCCACTATATAATCCTCCTCTTTATCTAAATACTCTCTCAATTCTATACACAAATATGGGAGCTCAATCTCAAGAGGTAAAATGGATTCAGTGTCGAATACTAAGGAATATGGAGTTGCACTAGTAGGGGGTGAATGGATGTTTTATATGCCCAAAGGGTTGGGTGAATATGTAAATGCCAGTAGTGGCTAGTTTTGTTCACCATCTTCTCTATAATACAAAAAGGGTTTTATTGGTGGCCTCATCATGTCCATTACCTTGAGGGTAATAGGAGGTTTAGTACTTGAGAGTGATTTGAAAATGTTTACATAACGCCTTCACAATTTTATTCTTGAAATATTTTTCATTGCCTGTGACAAGGGCAAAAGGGATGTCATAATGGAAAATGATATGATTCATTATAAACTTATATATCTGCTCACCTGTGATATAGGTAAGAGGTAAAGCCTCTACCCACTTTGTAAAGTACTCGGTGGTAGTTATAATGAACATGTGTCCATCAGATGATGTTGGGATAAGCTTTCCTATGAGATCAAACCCCACTTTGAGAAAGTTCATGGTGTCGTAATAGGCTACAAGGATTTATGCACATGAATCATATTGTCATACTTTTAACACAACAAACACTTCTTTACATACTTGCAGCAATCATTTTCCATGGTAGGCCAATAGTAGCCTACTGAGTATCTTCTAGGTGAGAAAATCCCATTTGTATGGGCACCACAGATACCATCGTGAACCTCCTTGATCACTAAGATGGATACATCATAATTAAGATAGCACAATAGATTCATATCATACCCTCTACGATAGATATTTTCCCCAAGTAAGGTGTAGTGGGATATATACTAGATGAGGTTTCTTTTATCAGAGTAGGAAATGTCAGGTGGGAAGGTTCCATCATTAAGGTAGTTGAAAATATCAAAGTACCAAGGTGAATAGGGACCAACAACTTCACATACCAGACATGACTCGGGCATGTCATATGTTGGTGTCAACAAGTGATCCACAAAGAAAGGTATATCATTTTATCCAGGTGGTATGGTTAGAAAATAACCCATTATTTCCATGGCATATATCACTCGATTCTTCCCTCTAGGAATCTTTCAAAGGTGATCTACATGAAGAACTCTTTTAATGTATCAACCATATTTTTGTAAGGAATGATTTTTTCATCCTTAACTTTATACTCATCTGTAACTTGTTTGATAATCAACATAGAGTCTCTAGTCACATTAAGTTTCTTGATGTCCCATGTGTATAGCTATCTTCAAGCCCTGTAATGAGAGCTTTGTATTCTTCTATGTTGTTTGTGCATGGGAATCCTATCTTGAAAGCTTGTGGGATCAAGTCCCCTGAAGGAGTTATGAGCACAACTCCTACTCTTGAACCATGAAATGTGAAGGATCCATCAAAAGACATGTGTCATAATATGGATTCTCAATATACATGAGTGAAGCATCTGGAAGTTCTAGACTTAATGGTTTGATATCTGGTAGGGCTTTAGCTAATTGATTTGTCAATACCTATCCCTTGATTGATTTTTATGGAAAATTCTATATCAAATTCACTTAGTAGGATGATCCAATTGGTCATCCATCATGTAAGCGTTGGTTTTGAAAATAGATATTTTAATGGGTCCACCTTTGAGATAATCTTGACCTTGTTGTTTAACAAATAATGACGTAGTTTTTGAAAAGGAAAAACCACAACAAAGAAAGCCTTTTCGATTTATGGATAATTGAGTTCATAAGTGATCAATGTCCAGCTTAAATAGTACATAGCTTTTTCCCTCTACTCTTTGTCATATTGGGCCAAGAGTGCTCCAATTGCAAATTTTGTAGCAGAAATATATACAAGAAGTAGTGGTTCACCATGTAGTAGGTGACATTAGCATAGGGGGTCTTGACAGATATTATTTTAGAAAATCAAAATCTTGTTGTTGTTCTAGACCCCACAAAAAGTTGACATATTTCTTGAGAAGATGTGTAAATGTGTGACACTTATTTGTGAGTTGGGAAATAAATCTCCTAATTGCTTTTATTTTCCCTGTAAGTTGTGTAGTTGTTTGATATTTGTAGGAGGAGGCATCTCTGTGATGGCCAAGACCTTAGCAAGGTCTACTTCTATTCCCTCTCGTGATATGATAAAGCCTAGTAATTTCCCTAATAACATGCCGAAGACACATTTCTTTGGGTTTAAATGGACCTTGTAGTCCCTTAGATGTTGAAAGATGCACCACATAATCTTTGGATGATCCTCTCTTGTTCTAGACTTTCCCTAGTATGTCATCTACATAATCTTCCATTATGTCGTTGATCATATCATGAAAGATGACCGTCATTGACCATTTATAAGTTGCACCTACATTTTTTAGGCCAAAGGGCATGACTTGGTAACAAAAATTTCCCAAGGGGTCATGAAAGTTGTCTTATGTTGGTCCTCCTCCGTAATATTGATCTGATTATAACTATAAAATCCATCCATGAGTGATAGCATTTCATAACTAGCTATAGAATTGACAATCATGTCAATATTGGGGAGAGGAAAGTCATCCTTGGGAAAAGCTTTGTTGATGTCTCTAAAATCATGTAAATTTTGATACCTACAGGATTTTTTTATTCACAGTAAACATTTAATATCCACTCGAGTGATCAATAGTCCAAATGAGGCCTACTTCCATTAATCTTTCTATCTCCTCCTTAACCAACAAGGCCACATGAGGATGCATTTTCCTGAGTTTTTTTCTTAATAGGCTTTGCATCTAGATGTACAACAAGATTGTGCACCACTAATGCAAGATCAAGTCCTAAAAATTTTGCATAGGACCAAGAAAATATTTTGGTGAATTCATGCAAAAGAAAGACAAATGTCTTATGTTCCTGATCTGAGAGGGATGCTCCCAACTTAACCATCTCAAGAATTCCTTTTGTGTCAATGTTTACCTATGGTCTCCTCCACAAGAAGCTTAGATTCCTCTTCCATGCACGTAGGATCAGAGGGGGAGATTGAGATCTACTTCCAAGGGCATCTCAATGAGATTTTCACCCTTGGATAAGTCAATTTCTTTGTCCATTTATTTTTCCTTTTGTTTTTCTATGTTAGTGCCTCAAAAAGGTTTTCACTGTAAGACTTGGACTTGTTCTTTTTGCAAGGCTTCTCTATGGAAATTTTCCCTTGATTTTTATTTTGTTTTGATGACCACATAACTCAACCTCCTCCCCAAAATACATGTACATGCATCCAAGTTAATGGAGAATCTTTTTTATGATCACCTGCTGGTATGTCATCTTGAATACCCATAAACTCGCCAATAGCTTCATCATTGGCAAAGAAATCTATCAATACATGTTTTTGTTGGTCCCAATTCACCAAGGAAGGATAAACAAGGTTTAGTTTAGGAAAAGGGATAGGTAATATAGGGGATATGGTCATTATATCCATATCGGAAAATAGATTAGTGGAGGCAAGGTCTTTGTAAAGACTACACCAAGAATCTATTTCACTTTCATAACTTGACTCACTATCTTCTTGTTAGAAGAAGTAACATAACACTCTGGATGAATAGACCCATATGGTCGAACACCGATACCATATTTACACATTTTTCTATGGGGTTTTGAGAAGAGTTCTCATACTTCTTGTTCATGTGTGCCACAAACATACCCTTGATCTCCCATGGTGTACATCATTTTTTTCAGAATTACATATTTAGGATCCTGGTAACATGATTCCATCTCATCCTTGGAGGTGGTATCATAGAGTTACATAGAAATTATTCATTAGCTAAAAACCACCAAGAGTGAAGGCATTTAAAGGGGAAATTATCCCTAGGATGTTGATACTTGTGACATGGCCTTCCCCATGATTTGGGTGATAGAGGAAGGTTTGAAATCAAAAGGGCCTATTGAAGATCATACTCCCTACAACTAGTTGAATAGTATTCATCTCCCATGTAGTAAAGGGATAAGCTAACATTGAAGCACCATTGTTGTTAGGGGTCAAGGAAGTTGGATCAACCCATGAGGAGAGAGCCTTAGATTGAGTCAAAATAACCATCTCTATGGAAGGGAAATCAAAAAAATTAGGGAAGTAACCTGACAATTGCTCTGTAATGAGAAAAAGGTTGTGAATCCCCTAGAATAATTATAATTTCCCCTTCATGGTAAAACTTCAGACACTAGTGATACGTTGAAGGCATGACCTACACATGGCATGAATCCATGGGCAGCTGAGAAGGATGTTGTAAGGAAGCTCCAAGTTGAGGACATGGAACTTTGTATCATGAGTAGTAGGCCCTACTCCCAAAGAAAAATGTTATCATGTCGGTTGATTTTATCTCTTCATTATCATACGCCTTGATGGTGATGACCTTTATTTCTAAATCTGTCTCAATACAACCCAATTTTGAACAAGTTTCAAGGTACATATGTTAAGGCATGATCCACCATCCACAAACACCCATTTAATCTTCTTATGATTGACAATAACCTCTATATGTGCAAGGGAAAATTGTGTGAAGGATCTTCAAGGAATTTCCTCTTGGCTAAAGGTTATATGCTCCATTGGAGCAATTTGAGCTACCATTTCTTGGAAGTGTGTGGGGTCAATATCAACCGACACTCTTGACCCTTGTAAAGTCTTACAAAGGATATCTTTATGTACATTAGATATCTTAAGAAGATCTAAGATCGAGATCTTAGTAGTGGTCTTCTCAAGTTGCTCCAAGACATCATAGTGACTATCTTGAGGAGTGGAAGTAGGAGGGGATAAAGGCTTAGAGATAACAAGGTGAGCACGTCACATTTCCATGACACACTCCTTTGTTTTGACCTTGATCATGTTGATATGCTTAATAAATGGGGTGACACAACAATTATGCATCATAAGAATCATTTGCTTTTGGCACTGCAGTTTGTATTTTTATAAACATAACCAATGGCTTTATTATTGGACGTCTGACCTTGATCCAAATTTTCTTTCCCTTTGTTGTGTTTGGGGAAAGGTTCTTTAAAGATTCCCATGTCAACATTGATAGATTTTTTAGGGCCCGCAGAATCCATTTCCACATCACCACTTTCAATGAGGTCCTAGATGTAGTGCTTCTTGAGAAAAACTTATCACGATGAAATTTGAAATTTGCAATAATCATTTTCTCTAAACCAAGATGGTTTAGGTGTGCATCTTTGAGATAAGGGTTTATTTTTGGTATTTACCATGTTAATTACCTCTAATTGTTTAAGTATTGATGACATGGAGTTAAATAAAGGAGTAAATGTGTGACGTTTGTACTCTCAGGGGTTGGAGGTCCCTTATTTAGTTTCAAGGGAACATGATTTTGAACCACCTGCACCCATTTAGAATCTATAATTCCATCACCTATGACATTTTTGTTCTTATTGGGAATAAACTTTTCTTTTTCACTAGGTTTTTGGTCTTGGTTATCACATGAGAAGGGTTTCAATGTCCCTTTTGTTAACAACACTTTCTCAATTTTGGCACCTTTCTCTATGACCTCTTCAAAGGTATTACCACAATGCATTTGCAAGTGGAAAGCGATTTCAGGGTGTAAGTTAGGCATGAAAATGCTAACTAATTGTTTCTCCAATATGGAGAAAGGGAAGCAACTAGCTAACCCTCGCCATTGTTGTAAGAAACCAACAAATTTCTCATTATTGTGTTGTTTTTCATTACATAGATTGATCATAGTAATGTCATTATCCATGTTGAAGGATAAGTGATGCACGAAAATTTTTGCTAACTATAGCCATGTAGATATGGATCCCTTTGGGATGTGTAAGAACCACTCAAGAGCTTGTCCCCTAAACTCCATGGGAAGAGGCGTATAAGATAGTTATCATTGAATGCAACCTCTTGGCAAGCCATGAAGAAGTCTTTGATGTGATCTCTTGGATCACCCTTACCCTTGTACTTGTCAAATTTTGGACAATCAAAGTGCCTAGGGAAAGGAACTTGTAGCATAGCCCTATCGAAAGGATATGGACATAACTCCTCAAATTGATACTTCTTATTTGACCCTAACTTTCCTTCTTGTAAGGCAGTGAGGGTGTTCTTCAAATAAGAACTCTTGATCAAAGAGTGGGTTTTTCGAAGGGATAGGCATATATCTTTCGTTTCTTTGTCTTGCTTATCTGTGTATAAATTTTTATAACCCCTTTAGGTTTGTCCTATTTGGGGGTTTTGGGAGTTTTAGTGAAAGACTCATAGTACAAAGCTCTAGGTTTTTCTTTTCTAGATGTCTTTGTAGATTCCTTGCTAATGTGTGAAGCCAAACTTGCCAATTGGTGAGTGAGGGCTTGTATTTGTTCTTCTAGGGACACCTCCTTAGGTGGTATCTCTTTACGAGCTTCACATGAGGGAGGTTGAGTATGAGGTCCTCATGATTATCATTGTCTCCTGATCTTCATGATGAATTCTAACAATGGGGATGTGATATCCACCATTATGTTGGCTAGAAGTAGAGGCATGACCTAGATTCAAAATTTCATCAGTGTCACGAAGTGGGCGTTCTACTTCTTCTTCTTCTCCTCAAACCATGTCACAAGGAGATTCGGATCAACTGTAGAAGGAAACTTGGCCCCCAACTCCACCACGTGCATAATAACTTCATGTTTATTGTGAAACAAGAAGTCATCTATATGGCGGGGTTAAGTTCACGATCTACCCGAGGAGAATTATCCTCACCGCCACTATGATCTACTAGGACATTGTCCTCGAAAGGAGGATTCATGATTTGTTCTATCATGGGATCGAGGACCTAATCTTTAATGCCCCATCCTTGTCATAGGAGGCATAATGAAATAATTTTTGCTAAGGTTGATTTAAAAGGGACCTTAAGACAAAACAAAGAGTGTAACGACATCAAATCATTACAAAGAATGTCAATCAAAGAATAAGAATACATCCAAAGGAAATATGCCCTAAGGACACTAATGAATAAGAATGACACACTAATCAAAAAGGTACGTACAAGTAACAAGCAATCTAGGACTCAAATAATCAAGACTATGATCTTATCCACAAGAAAATTTACTCCCTATGTTTTCTAAGTATAGTTTGGCGTAAATAGTGACAACACAATATCACTACTTAGGTCAAGTTTTAAATAAACAAGACCTAAATACTAAGAAAGTGTTGACACGATCTCCTAACAAGATATATTAAAACCAGTTTTAAACAAACAAAGTCCAAGTCTTGAAAAAGGATGCTACTAATGCGAGCAGTAGTGCAACAACACTATTTGGATACATTAATCAAGCTTTATGAGAAAAGCAATATTTTAGTATCAAAATGATGTTACCACAATGTGAACAGAGTAACGATACTTTTCCAAAAATCAAGGTGATGTTAGGATCAAAACCAAATCTAAGTATAGCAAGAATTTATTATTTTATGTAAGCAACATAACAATACAACTAAGAGACTTAGATCAAGTTTCACAAAGGAAACAAGACGTAAGTATCAAAATTGTATTGATAGGATATGAGAAATCATAACAACTCAAAGGAATTCAATGATGAGACAACCTAACTACAATGAAAATATTGACATGGGTATCAAGATCAAATGGATATCAAGATAAGAAGACATACCAACACACTTTCAATGTTTACATCTAGGTCTCAAGCAAGGATGAATGTAAATGGGTGCAAAAGTGGTGGACACAATCAATCAATAACACACGTAAGTATGTTTTTTTGTCCCAAATGGGCAACAAGAAAACAAAGGAGTAGTCCAAGTGGTGATGAAACAAACTAAGAAACTTTGGCAAATTTTTGCCTTGTCTTAAGACAAGTGAAAAACTAGGACAAAGTAACACGTTGCAAGTTTCATGATGAATAACACATGGACTCCAACTTAAATGGACTCTCTCCTTATTCGAATAACAAGGTTTTGACTCCAAAATAATTTAGTGTATCATGAAATATCTTTAAAACATGATGGCTTTGAGTTAGTCAAATTGGCCCCAAGAAGAAATGGCTTCCTAATAAGTTCACTCTCTAGGTGCCACAAACTATCTCTGTGAGCACGGTTTTCTAAGAAAGTCACACTGACTAAATCTTGGAGTATCCCAACTTTACTTTACCCACTTTTATGTAATGAGAAATAAATCATGTTCGGTTGGGTCACATGAAGATAATTTTGGCACTAATCTCACAAGTGCGTAGTAATCAAGTAGGTAAGAGGAGTGTTTCATGTTTTTTCCACAAGGTTCCCTCTTACATGAACTACTTTGGGGTTTCGGGAGCATCCTCACAAGTATTTTAAGGCTTATACCAAGGGAACTTCTCCCATTTAAAGCGGATGATCCATAGCTCTTAACCAAAACCTACAAGTACAATGTGTTGAATGATGTGGTGTGTTTTTATCTTTTGGATTAGGAAATTTGGTTTAGAACACCATTTGGAAACCTGCAACACACGTGTAGTTAGATTTTTCTTTAGATTCTCCTTTCTTTTTGGCAAGTGTATAATATGGTCCTATAATTCAAACGTTATTAGTTCTCTAAGAAAATCACATTAATTGAAAGAGGATCAAGTGTTGTTTTTGATTCTCAAGATCATCCAAGAGGATGAAGAGAAGAGCATACACAACAAATAATCCAATTAAAAAGTAAAGGAAAGCTTTTCAATTAAATGAACCATTTATGGAAAATCTTGCATCTCTTTTGCACCTAGTTGTTCAATTTTGGTAAATGTTCATTCTCTTAAGCAAAAATGAAAATTTAAAGTTTCCAATTTAACCAAAATGTTAGAAAATGCAAACTAAAAGTTTTTTTATTATTCTCAAGATCACCCTAAGGTGCAAGAGAAGAGCATACACAAAATTTTAGACTAACTTGCACAAAACATGGAAATTAAAGCATTCATCAAAAAATTAAGTAAATTTGTTAGAAATTTGATTTAAAATGTTAAAACCTAAAAAAAAAATTTAAAAACCGCAACAACAATAGAAAACATATAAAATCATAATTTAAAACCTCTAAGTTAGTGCAAATTTCAACAAATCACATCAGAGCATCCCTTTAATGGTAGTGAAGCCTTTAATACTTTGAGCACCAACATGCTCCTCGACAACAATAGCGCATCCCCTAGCACAACATGGTGGCCTTTAACACACCAACAGTGTGGCTCTAACAAAAACACAGATAGGAAGAAAAACAATGTTATGTCAATGCATCTAGAGAGACACGGTGCGCTTTTTATAACACCAATGTGGCTAATACAAGATCTTGAACATAGTTTAATGTAGACACGTCTAGAGAGACAAGAGTGTATCCCTTACAATGTGAGTCAACTCTTGCAACGTGAGCATGTACTTTTACAACACCAACGTTACCTTTACAATGTCAACGCATGGAAGAAAACTACAAGCACGGATTTCTTGTAGATGACTAAAACATGGGAATTTTCTCAAAAAGGTCAAAAATTTCAATTTGGTTTAATTTTGACAACACCTCACCTCCTTTGATCCTGCAAAGAGCACAAAAACAAGACAATCCTAACTAGACTAGCTAAGAAACTTGATATTTATCCATTAATGCAAAAGAGGGTTAGTTAAATCAAAACTTTGAAACTAATCTAAAAATATTGAAATAAATAATGAAAAGTACAATGGATTATGTCCCACCGGGTGTGCCAAATGTGAACTCAATAAAATTTCAAGCAAAGCAATTCAAAACCTAAACTAACACCAAGTAGTTTAGAGCTAAGATAATAAATTCATCAATGAACCATCAAGATCAAATCTTAATGGAATGCAAAAGGAAATCTAAATGAATTTAACCATTTAAACTACAAGCATTCCTACTATGTTTAATTGATTGCTAAAATAATTGAACCTATGAAGATTTAAAAGCAATCAAAATGTGTGTTGTTGTTACTTCATTGAAGGTGAAAGGACCTCTCTAACAATGGCTACAAGGCCATATTAGATATTCCTTTACTAACCAGCTTGAAGAAATGGATGCAAATGGGGATGCAAGCTATTCCAACAATGGAGTAAGGCTCATATGTTTTATATGATTAATGTTATTCAAAACATGGTGTAAGGTGTGAAGGTAGGAGCTTGGTCCTTTTTATAGCTTTCTATTTGGAGAAAGTTTGCATCTTGGTGCATGTGGGACTAATGATAAAGTAACTCAAGGTTAATTAACCATAGCTAGGTGAGTTAACAAGTGAGTTAGCACTTTATGGGAGTTGAGGGTGCTTTAATTAATCAATTAGGATTAATTAATAGGCTAGAATAAGCTTTTTAGGCTAATTGGAGGTGTTTGAAGAGGAATTTGATAAGATTGGAAGCATTTGAAAGTGGTATTTAGCCAATAAAATGGTTTATTGATTAAATACTTGTTAAAAGGATTAATAGGTAATTATTAATTTGAAGAGGATTATAACTAACAAAGTGTTGTTAATTAGCATTTGGAATGTGATAGAAGCTAGTTAATTAACAAAGTGTCATTAATTGACCAAATTAGAGGGAAACGTTAGTTAATTAGTGGAAATCACTAATTATAATGGAAATGGTGAAATAGAGGATAATGAGTACCACTTTAGCATTAAAATTGCGGAAGCAAATTTTAGGTGTCTACACAACTTGACATTAATGAAAACATCTCAACAATATCCCCTTTTTCATTGATGGCAAATACATTGATGGAAAACATACACAAATTGAAAACTCTTCAAAATGATAATTACAATGCATTTTCTTATTCTCCCCTATGGTAATTACGTGTGTCATCAGCTCATTCTTTCCCTTTTGACATGAATGACATAAGGTCTTCAACACACGAGGGTCTTCCATGAACCACCATTTGAATGAAAACTAATTGACTGATACCAATAAAGACAAAAAAATCACCTTAGGACCATGGAGCACAAGATACCAATTATTGAAAACAAACAATGCTCCCCTGAGCTAATCATTCTCCTCCTTTGGCACACCAAGAACCATCATACATAGAGGCAATGGTTGGAAACATCAACCAAACATGGAAGCTCAAAGAAACTTGATGAGCTCCCCCTTACTCAAATCATACTCTCTTCAAATGAACTCAATATCACAAGACCAATACTAGCTCACCATAAGACTCAACTCTTTATGCCAATATTACTTCTCAACTCATGAAAAACTCAACTCATCTCATTCATACTACTAATGGACCAAACTCATCTATCAATTGTTATAAACAATGAAACAACTATTTTCTTACCTTTCAATAATCAACCATGCTTCTCGGCTCTATCACCAATCCTAAACTCCGATCGCATACCTTCTTGGACTAACTACTTATTCATGTAGTAACCAAACTAACCTTCTTACCTCCCTCTAGCTTCTTAATTCTTGATTGCTTTCATGATTGTTATACCCCAATTGAGTTCATGTTAACTTCGCTACATTGTAGATATATCTGATATAGACCTCATGCAACTAGAATTTTGAAATTGGTTATACCAAAAACACACTTGTCTACGTTCTTAACACCTCATATTGTTCGATTAGATCCACCTTAGATCACATACTACGGTAGTGATAGCTTGACAAATACCAATTGAGATTTCATGCAAGAACTTACTAACTAGACTTTGATGCATCTAATATAGGACTTCTCAAAGAAAAACAGGGACTCCTCTATCAAATATTCTCAATGAATGCACAAACTCAAACCTTAAAACCACTATCTTAGAGCTTCTTCAAACAAAATTAGGACACCTCCATTCTCTTCATAAAATGTGTTTCATAAAGTGTAGAAACTCAAACCAATGCATTAATATAGACACTTAAACATCATAAGTATAACTTGAACCTTTGATTCATAGAGTCAACAAGCTCCCCAATGACCAAACTCACCTCTTTATGTTGATACCCATAATGAGTAACTTTGCATTCCCAATTTTTCTATGTACACCTAGTTTTCACTATGTCATGTTTAAACATGATTCTCAATGAAAAATATTTTTCATGATTTTTTTCTTCAAGAAGAGACATTACAATACATGTCTTAGACCTTCTATGCACCTAGTTGTTTGCCTTTGCATCAAGAGCTTGTGTATACACAGTGACACCTCAAAACATCACACCAAGGCACTTAATACACACCATTTCCACTTTATACACACCATATGAGGTCAAATCAAGGCACTACCAATCAACCGTCATGCCCCGAATGGTTTACACCTCACCAACCCTTTTTCCATAAATGCAACATGACATCAATAACAACATCAATGAGACTAGTTCAACAATCCCCCCTTTGTCATTGATGGAAAAAAACTTTTAGAAAATTTGATGGCAAACAGTCATATCAACACCTTTAATGCTCTCTTTTCTTGTTTCTGAGTGCACTCTCCCCTTTTGACATCTATGACAAAGGTTCCTTTGGCAATTTGGCATGCACACAACATCAACTAGTGCATATGTTAATCCCTACAAGTTACCTCTTAGATTATGCTCATTTTCTTATCACCAAAGGCTTGAAATAAGGCATGGTCTTGTTCACCAATACACCTCAATGCTCCCGTCAAAATATTCACTTCATACTCTATCATTTCACTCTCTACAGATATCCCCTTTTGGTCCTCTCAACCTATACATGAAGCTAGTGAACTAGATCCCCTGTTTTGATACTCTTTACAACTTCTTGGAGAAGATTTATCATTTGGCTTGTTCCCTCTTGATGGCTTGAGTCTTTTAGTAGTTGTTAAGGGCATGGATTACACCCAATTTTTTCCTTAGATGTTCAAAAGTTTCTTTTGGAAGTGCTTTTGTCAAGATATCTACTACTTCCTCCTTAGTGGAAACATGTTCCAATTTGATCCCTCTTCTCACTTACTTGATCCCTTAAGAAGTGATATTTTATTGGGATTTGATTGGTCTTAGAGTGCAACATAGGGTTTTTGGACACACTTATGACACTTGTGTTATCACAATACAAGGGAGTAGGTCCATCATATTCAACTTTGTAATCTTCTAGGATTTGACTCATCCATAATACTTAAACACAACACAATGTAGTTGTTATATACTCAGATTCACACATGGATAGGGCTAAAAGAGATTAATTTTTGCATAGCCAAGAAATAATATGCTTACCAAAAAATACTCCTCCAGGTTATGGTCCTTCTGTCATCAATGATACCTACCAATCTGCATACCAAATCCCATATTCCATGGTCCCCATGAGATATTTGAATATCCTCTTAACTTCTTGTAGGTGGTTTTCTCTAGGATCTTCTTGAAATATTCCTACTAGACCAACTGCTTGCATAATGTCAGGCCTAGAGGCAGTAGAATACAAAGGATGTTGTTGGCGAGAAAATTGTCAAAGTGGAAAATTGGTGGGTTTACATCAATTATCTTAGACTCTAGATCCCACTAATTGAATGGTATGGCTCCATTTATTATGCATGAATGAAAATGAAATTTTTGGTTGGCCTAGAGGCTAGTGATCCAATAGGAACACTCCATTGAACCTGTGGTAAATGCTTACAATTTCTCGTAAGGAGGAATTTGTTGAAAAGGTGGGAAAGGAAGTGTTAAATAAGGAGGGGGTTAATATCACAGGTAGAAAATTATATGCTTGCAAATATTAATCAGAACATATCATCACACAAATTTGGAAAGAAAACAAATTTTTTACTAACACCAAGACAAGATAAAATTATGAACACAAAGCCCCATTGATTCCTTCATCAAGAAAAGCAAGAAACTTCTTTCTTCTTCATTTATACATTGGAAAAGTTGTACATAGAGAGGAATGGAAAAATTTGTGAGGAAGGAGAATGGAAGAAAATAGCTATCTTTTTACTTTTCAAAAGTAGTTATCTACCTTAGCATAAAATTTGACAACCCTTAAGAATGAGGGTGTCATTACAATTTATAGAATTGAGAAATACTCTTCACCTACCCCCCACATGACTTTTAATTTGTCCCTTACAACATGTGACATTTCTATATTCCTAGGAATATAATTAAGTCCCCTTTTATTAATTAAGGGTGACTTATTGCATTACAAACTATAGTCACATTTAAATGAATAAGACAAAATAGGAATAGGAAAAATGAAAAAGTGCAACCCCAACGAATAAATAGAACATGAAGGAGGAGGGGGAAGGGGGGGAAGAGAGAGAGAGAGAGAGAGAGAGAGGGGGGGATAGATAACAAGGCCAATGAAGATGCCACAATCACTGATTTTTCCTCACTTTTGATTCATCCTTACCAAGTTGTACTAGAAAAATTTCCACTCCTGAACGTTTTACTATATCAGGTTATACATAAAGCAAATTTCTCCACTTGAGGAATGTGGACACAACTCAAGGATTCTATCCAGCCATCTGAGATATCATTGATGTTCTTGATTTTAGCAAACCACGACTGATGTTTCTTTGCAACATTTGGAATTATGGCTCGACTTGGATAGAGACTCCAGTGTATATGTATTGAAAGAAAAGGGTCCCTAGACTTTTTCTAGACATATTTCTCAAATGGCATCAATAATTCATCTGCGGAAGTGCTCTCATCAATGGTGGGCACTCCAAGCTTCTACATTCTAGTGTTAATGTTGTCCTATATCTTGAAGGCACGTTTCTCATTTGATTTTAACTCATCAATAGCCCAATTCAAGATTTCATATCGAGAGGTAAGAGTCCTCACCCACACACGTGAAAATTCCTCAAATGGAGCATTGAACACTTTCCTACTTACCAATACCCGAGAATGAGCATCTCCCATCTCCATCACTAATGGATGAACTTGGTCCCAATGTTATTTTTTCTTTTCTAATCCTTCCCTTGTCATCCGGACCATTTCAATAGTGGCACACATGTACCTGTATAGTGAGATTATCTCTAGAAGTAATACTTTCCCTTTCTCTATGATCTTGCTTGTCCATTTTTCATTTTCTCATCCTTGCATGGTGAAGCCCTACGTATTTCAAATGGAATTTGGGTTAAAGGTACTAATTGGAGTAACCTCGTCAATTTGGGGTGATGATGAAGCATTCGGGTCCATGAAATGTTGCACATACGAGGTGAGTGTTTACACATGGTCTTCCAACTGATCAATTTTCACCTTGTACTTTTGGTTCCTTGCTAGAAGGTGAGTGGAAGACTCCTGGTGTTAGGAATACATTTATTAGTGATCTTGTTGAATATATTGTTGTGATGGGATTATTATTGTATAGTAAAACAATGATATATTTGTTTGTTATACCCGTGATTATCCTGAGTTCTTTGTTGTACCTACTTCCTATTTATTAGGAAGTGATTTTGTTGTCCATGGCTATATATTAGCCATTGTATTTGAAGGATTAACATACATAATATTAGAAGATTATTATTATTTACACAGTGTTTGGCTCCTCTATCCCCTTCATTTGGTACCAGAGTGAGAATTATTTGAGAGTGGAAGAGCAGGTATGAAGAATTAAAAATAGGGGTAGTAGCATTGTGTTTCACTCCTGCGAATGAGAAAGAATCAAATTTTAAAGAGCCTATAGCGTATGATATTATATTTTTCTGTGAATTTTTTCATAGGGGAGTAGATGTGGAATATAATTCAGTGAGAAAGAAGGATTTGTCTTAGCATTTCATTTTTCCCCTACCGCACCTCTTGGCATTCAATCATGCACCCAGTAATTAAGAATCTACAATTACTGTTATCAACATTCCAGAGCTCTAAAGCGTATGCAACCAGAAATTCATTATTAGATATATTCATAATCATGCATGCAGCTGTGTAAGTGGGAGTTGATGGTCAAATATTTGATAGCATTCTATATCATTTTCAAAGAATATACCAAATCCTCCATTCAAATGCAGTCCTGCAGTGGGAGAAAAAGGAAAGTGCAGTTTATCTCACCAATATTCTTTCTCCACAACATTATCACATTGATTTCTATGGCCACGTGTATCTATCAAGGTCATGTCCATTGAATCCATTGTGATCATATTGTCCTCGACACCGATGGTAAAATCTCACATTTCAAAAGCGATCAGAGCCTACATGAGATCTCATACAACATATCTTTTCGGTATACTAATAGTCTAAGAATTTGGTTTTGAATAGAATAGTTTTGATGGTCTTCTCCTAAACATGAGATCCCCACACGCATACGCATCTCACATGTGCATCGTCTAAGATTTTATTCATAGAACGAATTATCAAATATGCTACAAACCCATCTGCCTCAAGTAAAAAAAATGAATTTCCTAGTACATGACATTTTCCATTCCATGCAAAGTGTTGTATCAAGGTATTAGGTCTTTTATTTTTTGAAGATATAGTTGTGTCTCTGTATTGACTATTAGTAGTTGTTCGGTTTAGCATATTATCATCACTTAAGTCCTTTAAGCTTCAAGTTCATTCTAGTATTTTAGGTCTTTAGTTTTAGTTTTAAGTTTAGTCTATTTAGTTTGGTTTTGATTTTGTCTTTTATGAGTATAAATGTATTATCAAAATTTGCTCAAAGGTCTATTTTTATATGCACTAAAATTTAAGTGTCAAAGTATTTTTAATAGTTGTTAATAGGGTTATTATTATCAAGAGTTTAAATATGTATGTTGATAGTTTTAGATTCAAAAGATTCAAAATCAAGTTAATAGTCAAGTTTTCAAAAGAGTCGAGTCATTATAAAATTTTGAAAAAAATGCCTTACTGACGCATTTTCGGTGTTACCCGATGTCCGATGAAGAACATTTTTCACATCGTGGGATGAGACAAAATAAAGTACAATGTGGAAAAAATGAGATTCAAGTTCCAATTCAGCTAAGTTAGCAACAAACCAACTAGAAGATGGAGGCATCGAAGGTTGGAGGTCAATCAGCAACCTCTTGTTAATCACCACCGACAATGCACATACTAATTTGGTGACGTGTGTGAGTGTGTGGTATTTTCAGAATAAATGTGTTATAGAAAATTCACATTGTGGGGGGGAAATGACACAATGCTTCAGTTTGTATGTGTGGATTGTTATGTTTGCACTGTGATGGATTCCAAAATGTTATCTTCAAAAGGGAAACTATGATGAGAGCTGAAGGATGCATTGGCACATCGTGATATGGTTATAGGTAAACCATTTGAAAACCTTCACCCCTTTGTGGTTTTTGGTTAACCACTGGAAAACAACCTCACTCTCATTTTTTGGTTAACCGATGGAAAACCAACTTGTGGTTTGTGATAATCCAAAGGAAAATCACATGATCATGAAATCAGGTGTAGTGTAGTATGGAGGTTTCCCCATGTTCACACTAAGGGGGGAATGTTAGGAATACATTTATTAGTGACCTCGTTAATATCTTTTGTTGTAATGGGATTATTATTGTATAGTACAACAATAATATATATTTTTGTTATACCTATGATTATTTTGGGTTCTTTGTTGTACACTCGCTTCGTATTTATTCAAAAGTGAGTTTGTTGTTCATGGCTACATCAGGTAGACAAATTGGTGTGTTTCCACCAATTCTCGAGATTCTAGGTCCCTCTAATTGAATGGTGTAGCTCCATTTATTATGCATGAATGAAAATGAAATTTGTGGTTGGCCTAGAGGTCGTGGATCTAATAGGAACACTCCACTTTGAACCTATGGCAAATGCTTACAATTGTTTGCAAGGAAGTAATTTTCTAAAACGGTGGGAAATAAGGAGGGGGTTAATATCGCAGGTAGATAATCATATGCCTATAAACATTAATTAGAACATATCATCACACAAATGTGGAAAGAAAACAACTTTGTTACTAACACTAAGACAAGATAAAATAATGAAAAGTCTCATTAATTCCCTCATCAAGAAAAGTAAGAAACTCCTTTCTTCTTCATTGATACTTTGGAAAAGTTGTACATAGAGAGGAATGGAAGAACATGTGAGGAAGGAGAATGTAAGAAAATAGCTATCTCTTTTACTTTTCGAAGTAGTTATCTACTCTTGAGCATACAAAATTGACAACCCTTAAGAATGAGGGTGTCATTAAAATTTATAGACTTGAGAAAGACTCTTCACCTACCCCCACATGACTTTTCATTTTTCCCTTACAACATGTGACTTTTCGTATTCCTAGGAATAGAATTAAGTCCCCTTTTATTAATTAAGGGTGACTTATTACATTGCCAACTATAGTCACATCTAAATGAATAGGCAAAAACAAAATGAAAAAGTGCAACCCCCAATGAAGAAATAAAACATGAAGGAGGTGGAAGGGGGAGAGGAGAAAGAGAGAAGGGGAGAGATAAATATGTTGATAAAGATACCTCCCTCATTGATTCTACCTCGCTTCGATTGATACTTTCCAAGCACTCACTGGAAACATTTCCACTTCGTTAAACTCTTTACTATACCGAGTTGCCATAGGGGTAACTTTCTCCGCTTGAGGAATGTGGACACAACTCAAGGACTCGATTTAACCATCAAACTTATCATTGATGTTATTTCTTTTAGAAAACCATGGCTGATGTTTCTCTGCAACATTTGAAATTCTAGCTCTGATCTCATATAGAGACTCCAGTGTATATTCATTGAAAGAAAAGGGGTCCCTGGCCTTTTTCTGGACATACTCTTCAAATGGCCTCAACAATTCATCTACAAAAGTGATTTCATGAATGGTGAGCACTCCAAGCTTTTGAATTCTAGCTTGAAGGTAGATTCCTCATTTGATTCCAACTCATCAATAGCCCGATTCAACATTTCGTATCAAGAGGCAAGAGTCCTCACCCACACACGTGACAAGTCCTCAGATGGAGCATTGAACACTTTCCTGCTTACCAATACCCGAGAATGAGCATCTCCCATCTCCATCACTAGTGGATGAACTTGGTCCCAATGTTCTTTTTCCTTTTCCAATCTTTTTGTTGTCATCTGGACCTTGTCATAAGTGGTGCACATGTACTTGTATAGTGAGATCAACTATGGAAGTAATACTTTTCCTTTCTCTATGATCTTGTTTGTCCATTTTTCATTTACTCATCCTTACATGTTGAAACCCAACATCTTTCGAATGGACTATGGGTCGAAGCTACTAATTGGAGTAACCTCTTTAATTGGGAGAAATGACAAAGCATTCAGGTCCATGAAATGTTGCACATACGAGGTGAGTGTTTGTATATGGTCTTCTAACTAATCAATCTTCACCTTGTACTCTTGGTTCCTCATGAGAAGGTGATTAGAAAACTCCTAGAACATATGTGCATCTCCCTCGTGAGTGGTCAAGTATATGGAAATGGTGTTCATCTCACATTTGGCTAGTGTCATTTCTTCAATAGGATTGATTACTTTTGGCCGACTATTTCTACATACCGATTGCCTATGGCACCACTAAAAAGTGTGATATTGGTTGAGAAAAAAAATTCTTATTCCCTTTGACCAATGATGATATCAATTTAAAATCAAGGACTATCACCTATTAGACTATATAAGCCTCCTTTGTGATAATTTATTTCATCCAGGGCAAGCATATCATTTGTCTTAAGCTCGAAAACCGACACGACCATTGTTTCCTACTTGGGGTGAGAGGGTACATCTTTTGTAAGAGAAGCATGAGTGACAATGAAATGTGGGAAGTTATGGGGCTGCTAAGAAGTTAAAAGATAAACTCGGCTCATTCTCCTCAATTTCTATTCCTACTACAATATTTTCTATTGATCTGACTTTCTTGTGCAATCTCTTGTAGTAGGGGCTTATAACTCCACAGTTTTTACTTTGAACGCTCTCCGAATGACCGATCTTGAACTACTCTCCACATCCTTCGATGAAGATTGGTTTTGTGGCTATCTTTGAAGGGTGGGAGAACTTCCCGATGTGATGGAGGTGGCCTTCTTCTTGTACCATTCCTTTTATCTTCTGATTACAACCTCGGTCCACTCACTTATGTCTCCCAACTCGCGGACACTCAATGTTACCTATGGTAGAGGTGAAGCCTTCACTAATTGGTATTCTGGATCATACAACTATGTTCCATCATCTTGGATTCCCTCTTTGTACCAATCATACTTAAATCTCTTCATTTTTCTAACTTTTTATCTGCATATGGTCTCTTTCCCTAACATCAAATTCATCTATGCAATTAACCCAATAATATCCAATCTGCAGGACATTATATGACTATGGAAGGTGGAAAGTGTCTAGATCACCTCGGATGTCAAAATCCACCCTCTGTATATATGAATACAAGCTCGGGGGTGTGAAGGCAGATTCTAGGTATGATGCATCACTAACACTCTTACAGTGAAGATTCCAAGTGAGATGGGAAATGAGACATTCTTCCTTTTTGGTTCTTGAGCTTACTATGAACATGGGAAAGTTGTCTGCATAGCTCAAATAATAGATCTTTTCACTGAGGTACCAAGGTAGCCTTAGTAGAGAAAGATCATAACCAAAAACTTGGATGTAGGAGAAAGTGGAAAATTATATGAAATATGACCCATACTTCTTGATCAAAGAGGTTGCTTATGTTGACAACCTTGAGTGAGAATTCCCCTAAAGTGTCCTGATCAAAAACATGGTGAAGGCATCATTCACCGTTGTGAAATGTCGATTGCTTTCTATTAAGACCAAATGAGGATATATTCTGAATGTTGGGGCCTTAAGAGAGATGTTTTTACAAGTTTCAACCCCTTGAATGACCTCAAGCTCACAAGATCATACACCAAATACGAATTCATTGAGAACTTCTTCAATACCAGTACTTAGAGCAAGTGGTGGTGTACGTTGTCCCTAAAGATTTTCCCTTAATAAATTATTTTCCTTCCTTTGATGATCGTGAGCATGAATAAGGCCATCTAATCTTGAAATTCCTTTGTGGTTTCTTCTCCCATCACCCAACTAAGAAGGGTGATCGCAACCGAGTAGCCTTCATGAAACTCACTCCTTGAGAGAGACTTAGGCACGTAGGAAGGCTTTCTTTCTTGATTTAAACATGAACCCAGTGTGATATCTTGAAGGTAATAATATGTTCCATTCACTCACTGTAACATCTTTTGAGATAATGGGCATATTACTCCGAGTTATAATCTACATCGAATCAGAGATGCATTTGGGAGCAAGCACTTCCAGGATCGAGTTATCGTCCACTCGAATGGTTTTGGTTTTTGGTTCATAGTGATGAGAGCATATCAACACCAATTCAATACTTTGTACTAACACTGGGTGACCACCTACCATGCATAACCCACTCATGAAAAAAATTTCCTTAACTAGTTCTCTTTGTCCTCCAAGCATTCGATCTTTGATATCTTTAAGGTCCATGTAGGTGACATCATTGTACCCCACACTGAGTACTCGAGAAGAGATAGTTGAGATCGGTTTGAGGCCTACAAATATTAACTTCATGGCTAACACTGGAACTTCTCTATACCCGAAGTGAGAATTTTCTTTTTTGTAGAAAATGATTGTTTTCACCCTTTTCACCTTTTTCACCTTCGGCCACTTGTTAATTCCCTAGATCTTCCCAAAGATACACGACTTTGAAGAATTTTCCCATTATGAGGATTTACTATTTATAGTAAGTGCTCATGTAGAGACTTACTAATTTTGGAAAGTGTCTTCCCTCACCTTGGATTTTAATGAAACCACCTTTACTATGATAGGTTTCTTCTCACGATCTCCCGTGCAAATTTTTAGCTCAACCAGTCTCTAGAATGGTGGGAAATAAAAATCACAAAATGAGGGCATGAAGTTAGGTTTTTTCACCATAAAAAATATAGGCCATGCACGTCGATTCTATCACACGGGTTTTGAGGTCACCTAGAAATGGTGAAGAATGCAAAAACCCCACCTCAATACGTGCATCGGTTTACAAGATACGAATGTTTTTTTCTTTCGGGCTACAAAGAAAGTCAATCTGCAAAAAATGAGCTTGGAGATTTTTTTTTTATTTTTTAAGATAATTATTTTTCTATGATCCTAGAAAAGTGGATAGATGAATGCAACAGGAAAATGGATGTGGAGGATTCGGAAAAAAATCACCAAAGATCCGGGTAGAAAGAGCAAAAGTGGGGGAGTGAAAATCGTTAACTCTGGATTTTATAAGAATGAGGAAAGGGGGCACATTTTTTATCCCCCTTATACCCTTGGAAAGGGATTAATGGGACACAAAATGTAACCTCCACCCATGGATGACAAATTCATGCATGCATGCACAAACTGAGGGGATAGTGAAAAGAACTCATTTTAATAACTCAAGAGCTAGTTTTTGGTCACACAAGGAACCTGGCAGGAGCAAGGTGGCGGGAACATTTTTTAATCTCCCTTATCCCTTGGAAAGGGATGAAGGGGACACAAAATTTTACCTCCATCCCTAGGTGACAAGTGTCAAACATGCGTGACTTGGAGCAAGGGCTATAAAATGGCAAAAAGAGCTTATCAGAGCCTCCCAAGGTCATGTGGACGGGACCGGGAGGTCTAAGGTGGGGGGTGCATTAAATTGTCCCCTTTTCCCCTTAGAAAATGATTAATGGGACACAAAAGTGCGCATTAGCCTTATGTTTTCATATGGCACTAAAATTTTGGCTAAGGACGAAGCTTGTACCTTAGAGAGGAGCTTGATAATTACATCAGAGGAGCTCCTGAGGTATTTTCAGGAACTTCCTTATATGATTTTGACAAAAAGGAATTTTTAAAAGAATGGGATGGGTCTCAAGATTTGATTGAACTTTAAATCTTCTCAAAAATGACCTTTTTTTATCGAGATCACTTGTTGTGCCTACGAATAATGAGTTATGGAAAGAAATGCATGGGTGTTGTGAAAATATGAGATTACCACCATGTAGAGAATTAAATAAGATTTCTATTGATATTTTGTTTGACCTCAAAATCATTCTAGAGCTCCTGAATCATCTCTCGAAGCTCAAGTGTTTTCTTTTCACAATGCAAGCTCCATTGACCTCAAAAACATGCTTTTGCTGAACTTGTTCATGAATCTCCAAATCTTCCTAAATATTCCTAAATCAGTTGCACAATGCACCAAGATCATGAATGCAACTCCTTGATTAATTTAGGACATGAACTCAGCTTCAGAAGAACATGCACTAGTCTTAGAAAGGTTAAAAATAGCCATCCCCAAGTATGTTGAAATATCACCTTGAAAGACATTGTTTCAAAAGAATCACGTGAACTTGTTTTCCTCTTATCAACACATGGGAAAGGTTGGGACCATAGACATGAACATTACATGGATGGGGATAGGCCTAACACAGGCATAGATTAACTGGATGGGTTTTCGGGAAGTTTTACAATGAAAAGTTTTGACACTAGAGTAGAGTTGTCATGTTTTCAAGTTGAATTTTTCCCTTGTAAAAACACAGACAACAACTACCTATCATGGATTTGTATGTGGTATGATTAACTCTTGGTGAGTTGTCTTCCTTTCTTAGCTTGCATCTTGTGACCATTGGTGTTCGATTGGCTTATAATCCTCCATCTGAAACCTCTTGAGCATCTCTTTTATGTACTTGGTTTGTGATATAAATATACCTTCCTCATATTGACTGATTTACAGTCCTAGGAAGAATGATAGATCTCCAAGCATGGACATCTCAAACTCCTTCTTCATGACCTCTACAAATTCATGTGTCATGTTCTCACTATCTCCTCCAAAGATTATGTCATCAACATATATAACCACAATCAATTGATGACCTCCTTCTTCCTTTATGTATAGGTTTTTGTCTGGCACTCCTTTCTTGAAGCCTTGAAAAGTTAGGTACATCTATAATCGATGTACAAGGCTATGACAGATTTGCTTAAGGCCATATATGTCCTTCTTCAACCTACACACATAGTCCTTTTCCTTTGTAAGTGAGAAGCCATCATGTTGTTCAATGTAAACTTATTCATATAAATTCCCATTTAGAAATGTTGACTTGACATCCATTTGTTATACCTTGAATCCTTTTTATGTTGTGTATGCTAAGAAGATTCTAATGTCCTCCATTCTAACCACTGGTGTAAATTTTTCTTCAAATTCAACTCCTTCAACTTGTGCATACCCTTTGCAAACAATTCTTTCCTTATTTCTTATGACTTCACCTTTTCATTGATCTTATTTTTTAATACCCACTTAGTTCCAATGACATTTTTTTCTTAGACCTAGGTACTAGTTCCCAAGTCTCATTTTTCTCTATCTAGTCCATTTCTTCATTCATGGCATCAATCCAATTTTGAACTTTTCTAGCTTTCACAACACTATTTGGTTCAATCTTGGATAAAAGAGCAATGTTCTCTTGGTTTTGGGCACTCACCGGTATCCTCCTTATTTGTATGCCTTCCTCCTTGTTGCCTATTATCTGAGTTAGGATGGTCTCTCTTAACTTGTCTTGAAGGATTTTTTTGTCTGGTATTTATTCATCCTCATCTTCTTCTTCTTGAGTGTTATTTTCAGCTTCATCATCATCCTAGATGTCTATACTTTGAGGAGTATCATTTGAATGAGATTTTGTTTTCATTGGATAGGTCTCATCAACTATAACATTTATGCTTTCTCCTATCTTTTATCAGATTTTGTTATAACACTTATATGTTGAGCTTACTAAGGAGTATCCCAAGAATTTACCTTCATCACTCCTTGAGTCAAACTTACCTAGGTTGTCTTCATCCCTCTTAATGAAACACCTACTTCCAAACACTCTTAGATGTTTCACATTTACAGGCCTTCATTTCTAAATCTTGTAGGGGATCTTATTGTTGTTTATCCTTATTTAGGCTCTATTTAGGATGTAGATTGTTGTATTGACTACCTCTCTCTAATACCCATCTGATAATTTGGACTCATTCAACATAGTTCTTGCCACATCTTGAATAGTCCTATTTTATCTCTCCACAACTCCTTTTAGCGAGGTTTTCTAGTTGTTGAATATTGCCTTCTTATTCCGTGACTTTACAAAACTCACACAAAACTTGTCAAAATCATTTGACCAAACTCACCTCCTCTTTCAGATCTAGAGCATTTTATCTTTTCATTTTTCTCATTTTCAACTAGAGCTTTAAATGTCTTGAAATTTTCAAGTACTTTGATTTTTCTTTTAGGAATGAAACCCAAGTCATTCTTGTGTAATCATCAATCAGCAACATGAAGTAGCTCTCACCTTGAATTCTCTCAGTCCTTATAGGTCTAATAAGATCAGTATGTATCAATTCTAATGGTATTTTTATGGAGAACTCCTTGGATTTAAATATGCTTCTAGATTGTTTGCCATGTAAGCATGCTTTACAAAGTGTATCAGCAAGTTTGGTTATTTTGGGCATGTTTCTCACACATCCCTTAGAGCTAATTTTAACAAGATTGTCAAAATTTAGGTGTCCTAACCTCCTATTCCAAATCCAACTATCATCAATCTTGCTTGTGAGGCATTTCTCCTTGTTGATCTCTTTCAAGACATACATGTTGTTCTTGGTCCTTTTGGCCTTGCCAACTAGCTTCCTGATTTGATCTTTCTTATATCACATATTTTGTTATGAAATACCAATGTATACCCTTGCTTATACATTTGAATTACACTTAGTAGGTTGTGTTTTAAGCCCTCTACATACAATACATTCTCAATTACTATATTTCCATTATCTAGACTCAATGTTCCCTTACCTGTAATGCTTGCAGATGTGTTATCTCCAAATATTACCATTCTTGATGCATCCTATTTTAATGAGATGAATTTTCCTTATTCCCTATCATATGACTTGAACATCCACTATCAATGTACCATGTCATGTCTTCATTTTGAGTATGAAAGTTTCTTTGAGCTATTATATCTTTCTCTTTCTTATTTGTAAGATATGTTCTTACTATATACACCTTCTTGTCTTTCTTTAAGAGTCTTTTATTGCAAAAAAATTTTTTTATGAAACCAACCTTTTCATAATTATAGCAAAACGTTTCATTGTTTCCTCTCATTTGTTGTGAGTGAAAGTTCCTTCCATGACCCCTTGCATATCTTCTACACTTTATAGCTTTATGTCCAAACATATTACAAGAAAATAGTATCCATAGAAAGAGTGAGTGTACCTTATTGCATGATATTTCCTATTTGAGTTGATCTTTATCTTGGCCTTCTTGCTATTAGCCTCCCTTTCTTGAGGTAGTTCTTGACTAGCCTGTTCATCCTTGTGATCTTCTTTAAATCCTATACCAGATTTTTCATTTGAAGACCTTTGACTGCTTAGAATCTCATCTAGGTCACTTGAAATTTTGTCAAATTTATGATATTCTTTCAACTTTCTTGATATATGATCTAGTTTAGTTTTTAGAAGCTCAATTTCGGTATTGATTTTTAGGAATTCTTCCCCTTTGGATTTTATCGATGTTGATATCAACTCTAGTTGTGCTCCTATCTCTTTGATTCCATCTTCATGTTCTTTATCCTTCTTGCTCCAAATTTTCTCAAGAAGATTGGTTTTCTCTTTATAATATTTCAACATTGACTTCATTTTTGGTTCTTCCTCCTTTGGATTGTTAATCCCTCAAGGAACTAATCAATTATGCTTTAAGGTTCACTTCAACATCCTATTCCTCTAAAATCTCATCTTCACTAAGATTCTTACCATTTGAACTTCTTTCAGAGGTTATCTCCATGGCCATGAATATGGTGTCAAGATGGATATCTTCATCTTCACTGTCATACTTGTTGGTGTCACTTGAATTTGATGAACTTGTTTCCTCTTTGGTGTAGAGATTATTTTTGTTCTTGAAGAACCTTTTCTTTCCTTCATGTTTATTAAAGCTCTTCTTGTGTTGATGGGATATTTTTCCTCTTCATCATGCTCATCTTTCTCTTCCTTATTTTTGTTAGGAAATTTGGAAGAAAAGTGACCTACTTGACCACAAATAAAGCATTTGAAGGGAATCTTTCCTTTGTATTTTCCTGACCCTCTTTTATTCTCCTAAAAACATAGCTTCTATTCTCTCATCATCTTCCTCCATGTCAGATTCAACTTTACTTTTCTTTGCTTGTGGTCCCTTATCAGCTTTGAATGCAGCCTCCTTATTGATTGGTTTTGCTTCATTTTTCCTCATCTCATAGGCAGTTAGGATGTCATGAAGTTCATCCATTTGTAAGGTAATCAATTCTTTTTCTTATTCCATAGCTAAGGCCTTGGATTCATACTTAGGTGTCAAGGATCTTAACACCTTTTGAACAACCATTGTTTCCTCTATCTTTTCTCCTAGTCCTTTGATGACATTTATCACCTCATCAAATCTCTATAAGTAGGATGCAATGCTTTCACCTTCCTTCATTTTTGGCTCTCAAATTTCCCTCAGTAGGTCTACAACTTAACTAGCTTGAATTTATTGTCCCCTTCATAGATAGTCTTTAATTTCTCCCAAATCTGCTTTTGGCTATGGTACAATGCATAACTTTTAAAAGCTGTACTTTGACTTTCCACACAAGATTGCATTCATTTCCTTCGAGTTATTTTCACTAGCCTTCTTGCCTGATGTATTAGTTAGATGTGTGTTTACAATGGTGTAACTATCAATTGCTGACTACCATATATCAAATCCTAGATACATGATATAGGTCTTCATTCTAATACTCAAAAATGCATAATTGGTTCTATTGAAGAGAGGTTCCTTGTTAGTAGAGAAATCACTTTGAGCTTGATTATTAGCCATGATTATGATTCTTGGATCTCCTTCAAGTTGTTAAGATTTCTCCAAAAGGACCTGGATCTAATACCAATTTTTGGAAAACACAAACACTAAGAGGGGAGGGGTGAATAATTGCTTCTTCAAACTTTGAAAAAAATTTTAAACCTCAACAAGCCATTCAATATTGATCAAATTTTACCATGAGGAAACAATGACATTCAAACATAAGAAAATAACAAGCAAGCACACATGAAGACAATGGTTAATGTGGGAAACCCTTAAAGGGATAAAAACCCACTGAAATCAATGCACTACTATGGAAAATTTTCCCATAAGAGATTACAAATATTTCAATTTGTTGAGAACCCACTCAACTTGAAGCACCAACTCCAAAAATAAGTCAAACACCTACTTGAAAAATTTTGCAAGCTCCTACTTGCATGGAAGCACCAACTCCCTATTTTTCTAAGCACCCACTTAGTCTTTACAAGGTTTTGATCACATTCATTTGACCTAGTTTCTTAAGACAACAAATTTTTGATCTCTTATTCAGCTCCTATATGTTCATCCTCCTTCTACACATACCTTGATTCACATATTTTCTCATCATCTCATACTACTGCAACTCTACCTTCAAAATATATTTTTCATGCACATATAGACATTCATATGCATAAGGATAAACTCATATTATGCCTCTTAAACTTCATCTTCCAACGCTTCAGCTTTTACCTCTTTGACTCCTACACTAGAATCTAGATAACATCACCTAGAGTTGTTACAATGTCATCATTACTTCTATAGATGTGTCTATTGCATGTATTGTCCTTTCCTGATTAGTCAAGAAACTTCTAAAACCTGTGAGGAATAAAGAAACATTTATAAACTCATTACCCTTTTATTGCAACTAAAGATATTCCACTTTCATTCTAACATATACAAATGCTTTTTAACGATTTATTCCTTCTTGTCTTCTCCTTAACTAAGGATTATATATTTTAGCCAACATAGACCATGAAACAAGTGTTAGGGAGGTATGCATATGTTAAAAGGTTATATCCTTGCCATATATAAGCTTCACAATATTTGCAAATTTTTATTTTATCATCAAGACTCCATTAGGATGGATATGCTCTACTAGGTGTATGAAATTCAAAACATAGTTTTCAACCTGGGTACATGAGGAAAACTATAGGTTCATGTCATGAAAAGTAATTATAAGGGAATAATATTCAATATTTCCAAGACATCACCATGTTCTTGGAGTGTTGCAGGTCAGGGCACAAGACTCCATTTCAACTCTTCTTCTCAACTAGATGCGCACAATTAAGGAAGCTCAAGAACACAGTGACAAGATTGCTCAACTAACACTAATGTATAAACTTTAAAATCCTCTTGATAATCAGAGGATGTTAAATGTGACCTTTTTTCACCTTAAAGGACATTGGGTAGCTCTACCATCATCATTCATACCATAGCACATTGATTAGGACAAGGTCCTAATGGGTTTGCATACATAGAAAACTAGTCGTCATAAAATGAGCTAGTTCTCATTCAACCACCTGTTCATGGCTCTCATGGCACATTTTTGGAAAGCTATGATCCTAACACATCTCATAAATTCCATAACATAAATTATTTTAGGCCATATAGCTTAAGTATGCTTGCATTTCTAAGACTACTCACTCTTGGTTTTAGGATCACAAAACCAGTCTTGGCCTAGTTAGCTTCCATCACCCCAAACTTCACTTTCATGCCAAACCATTACATGAGAAACTTCACCAAAGACCTCTAATCCATATTCAAACACTCACTTGCATGGATTGTGTGGATAATTTCACATTTGCAATCTTGTTTCTCAAACCTTCTTAATTGTCCTAATGGGGCAGTTTGAACCATTAGAACTTAGACCCAAAATCACTTTACCTGATCAATTTTTTGGCTCAAACATGTCATGTTGGACCTCTATCAACTATCCATACTCACATTGCACTTCAAAAAAATTCCTTCACATCAAGACCCTTTCAAACCACCATGACCAATTTTTCCTCTTTAGGCCATTAACGGTAGGTCATTTTGGATTACCCGTTTCATTTTTTCACAAAAATATTGCAAAGAACCTACTTAAAAATTCTCGTGGACACCGAGGAAAATCTTAATATTTCTTGCATAGTTGACCTTTCATCATGAAAAATAAAATTTTCATAAAAGAATGTTTGTTTGTACCTTCTCATCACACTTGGAACATGAAAATGACACCAAACTAAGTTATAAGGAGTCATATACATCCCTAAGTCTTCACATTATCTTTCCCAAGTCATTTTATGACCAAAACCTTGAGTTCTTCTCCATCGCTCTCAAGGTAGGATTTTGGGAGGGTTTAAACCACCTTAACATCTTAAGGATCATTCATAAAGTATAGGACATCATTTTACCTCATTCCAATTGTAACATTTTCTTGACTCCATGCCCGATCATTGATGAATGAACTAGGTCCCCATGGAGAGATTCAATGTGTGAGTGAGCACTTCAAACATGACCCTTGCAATGGAAATGGCCATTCGAGATCTGTAGATCCTAAACTCATTTTTCTTACTTCTCCTTTGGAATTTTGACTTGAAAATTGTCCTCAACACTGTGTTTACCTTCTTCACATGTCACAAGGCTCATTTAAGTCTAAAACTCGTCATCCACCTTGAATTTCCCATGCTCACCTAGCTTATCCTTAAGAACATGCCTTCAAAAGTCCTTAAACATGCCTCTAATAGATGAAATGTGACCTGTATCACCTTCCACATCCTCTCTATAATGTCACATCACACCATTCATGCTTGTACTAACATGCCTTAGCTTTCTTTTCTTCATACATTAATCCATGCTTGCACTAGGTCTTAGAACTAGGCCTAATTGAGCTTGTTTCAACCCATGTTTCATGAACTTGTCTTTTTCTTCATTATGAAGACACTTACACACCTTTGAGACACCTCATAAGACATGTGGGACAACTTTGGAGTTCACACCTAGCACCTAGATGTTTTCCTTTGCATCAAGAGCTTGTGTATACACACCAATTCCACTTTATACACATCATATGAGGTCAAATCGTGGGGTAATACCAATCAGCGTTCATGACTTGAATGGTTTACACCTCACCAACATGCTTTTCCATCAAAGTGCAAAATAACATCAATCGACTAGGGGAAAGAGTTGGTTTTCCTAGGAAAACACAATCCAAAGGATTTTGGAGAGAACTTCATCATAAGAGAAAATGAATAAAGAATAATATTTCATACACCCAATGAATAGTTTATGTAAAATTGCTAAACGAGTGAGAGAAATTCAAAGACACCCCTCACTATCAACACAACAATTAATCTCATTTCCATATGGGATATAGATCAAGTCATAAAGAGACTAGCAGGGGAAAAAATCAAGGCATAGATAGGCTACAATCATAATATCTCAAATGGATTATGAAAGTCTTCACACCATGCATTGCATATTCAATAGTATTGTTCATAAGGTTTCCCATCAGATCGGACAACTAATGTTGTTATCACCCTATACACAAATATGGATATAAATAACTTTGTGAATTTTTGACACTATCATGGTAAACCCTCATCGTAGAAAACTATTTAGAGCATGATAAAGTGAAGAATTAGCGAGTTAGGATAAAAATGGCAAAGGGACAGAGATTTTTAGGCCAAATCACTCCATTATCGACCATTGCCTCACTACTAGACACTTGATTAAAAAAATAAGGGACAATCAAAGTGAAGAGATTTTTTTACCGCTTTATTGACTTCAAAAAGCATTTGACATGGTTCCTAAAAGTAAAATTTGGAACAAAATGGAGGAACTTGGAGTTCCATATGAATATAGAGTGGATAATCACATGCTTTATGAGAAAGTCGGGACAAAATCAAAATAATGAAGGAATGTTTGAATTTTTGGAAGCGACATTGGTTTTATAAAAGGATGCCCACTTTTACCCACTTTATTCAAGCTTTACATTGATAAACTAGAGGAGTGGATAAACAAAATGGACAAAGGAGGCATTCACTTAACAACTATGTAGTAAAATTGCTTCTCTATGTAAACTACCTCATCATAATTGCAAAAATACCACACAGTCTAAGAGAGAACTTGGGAGCCCTTGAGCTCTTCTCGTCAAGAAGTTAGAATACAAGTAAACATTAGCAAAACCATAGTCATGATATTTTCTATATGAAGAAAAAAGAAGTAATTTAGATTTATTTTTTAGGAAAAATGATTGAAAGTGGTGGAAGAATATAAATATCTTGAGTTAAACTTTCACAACAAAATTAGTTTAAAAAGGTACACGATAAAAAGAATCCAATGAGGGTGGATAACATTATATTCATTACAAAATGATGTTGAGCTACAAATTGAAAATAAGCATTTAATGGATTATATGTTTCTATACAAACTCAACTCGGTCTCTTTATCACTCAAACAACTCCTTTTCACAAGTTAGCATACTTCAAATTTGATCTTATCCCTTAATCTCCACATGGTTATTTAATTACCTTATTTAGCTAACTCTAATGAATGTTAAGAGATCAATTGAAAGGATCATCAAACCTAGTAAATGTAAATACTCTTACCTTGTTTGCATATTGTTTTGTGTTAACTCTTGTATAACTAAGCTTTAAGATGCTACAATTGAATCTTCCCAAAATTGACCTTCCATCACTATCCTATGGCTTTGCAATATACTTTTCCTCAAGGCTGTGTCCACCTCTCATAGTTGAAAATCTATCCAAGAAACCCTACCCCTCTATCTCTTCTCAAAACAGTCATGTGTGCCTTGACTAGTTCTATTCTTCTCAAGGAGAGGTTATTCACATCAAGTCACACTTCATATTAAAAACCTCATTTTGATTCCTTAGCCATTCCATCATGTTCCTATGGTCTCACTCAACTTATCTCATCCATCCTAAACTCATCAAAATGTCAGGCCTCACACTCCCTTTGCTACACAGTCTTCTTTAGAGCCTAAGAACCATACCTTCTCCGGTCAACTCGAGACTAGAGCACTCTAGGTGTCTTCCAAGCAATCTAATGGCATGTTCTAATACCATTTTACAAGTATAAGTTGTTTACAAAAATTGGTGAACTCATTCTTTGTGCAAATTCCCTTTCCACAAAAGTCACTTCTTGACTAGTTAACCCTCTACTAGTCCTACCTAGGCATGTTTCACTTTATATCTTTGGTTCTACTAACTCCTCCAATAGAGTAAGCCACATTCCTAATACCCATTAAGGTTTTTTCATTACATATCAATGATCTCAGGACTTACTCCACAATTTTCTCCAAACTCCCAATGTTATGCACTCTTTTAGGTCTCACAAAGTGTGTCCTCAATGTTTGCAAAGACTGTCACTAACTGTGTAAGTTCTTGGTATCCTAAATCCCTAAATCCATTTAAATATTTAATAGAAACTATCAGGAAACATTGATTCAAAGTTTAAAACACCATGTCCAATATTTACCTTTCCAAATACAAAACCCTTACCAAACCCTCACCGAGTGCTCCTACAAACTTGGGTGAGCAAGAAATACAATAACTCGAGCTATATTTTGATTTTATGGATGAGATTTGTACCATAGTTCTATATTCACGTCATCATCATGGTTACCTTACCATTAGATATCGAATCCACTCCAATACTTATAGTTAATCCCGTCTATCACTTCACCGCATTAATGAGACAGGGATTTCTTCCTTTATTCTTTGTGATCTCAACAACACCAAGGTCAAATCCACTCCTCCACAACTCCTAGAAGATTTGCAAGACTTTTTCTATTGATATAACCTCCTCTTGTTTACATGCATCACCCATATAGTCTAGTCTTCATTCAAATTCCTTCCTTAAGTGTTCAAACAATCAACTACATGATTGTGTAGTTATATTCAAGGTCAAATATCACATTTCCAATAATAAAAATATCTCATGCACATAACTATGAATACTCTATCAATGTATTTTCTCTCATTTTAAGACATGAATACAAACCAACATGTTTTAAGAGTGGTCACAAACTCTTACAACTTCCCTTTCACCTAAATCTTATCTATCGAAAGACTTACCTTTTGTCATCGAGTATACAAAGTCCTTTCAAACAATATTGACACCCATTATGGCTTCTTACTAGTTCTAAACTTCTTACAAATGCTTAGATTACTCTCTTTGCACAAATATTACTTAGCTAAGAAGGTTATTTCACTATTATGAGTTATATAATTCTCTCCCACTTGCATTACACCCACAAGCAAAAAAATCTCACAAAATTCACTAAGGATGCTTACCTCAAATCCTCTTAATAGTCATACATTATTTTACAAAGGCATGCATAACCTACAATACTCTACAATAACATATAAATGCATATCAAACTAATATATCAAGAATGTACACACAAGAAATGCATTTTCCATACTCTCCTTGAAGCTTATCCGATTCACATACAAATGGAATGAATTGAAATCAGTTACAAAATGATGTTTATACCCTTGCAGAGGCAGTTACCACCCAAGTTGTGACCTTTCACCTTCCTATTTAGTCACTTAGGCACTTCTTCATGCTTCAACTTTACAAAATAACATATGACCTTGAGCTTGTAACCTATTGAATCCTTTAGAAAGACCATTACAAACATGAGGAGGTGTCTTAACTCTAACACACACAACACTAGAACATATAAAACTTATTCATTCAAACCAAAATAGGCCTTTAAGACTCTAACTTGCACTTTTGGAGGGAAAGTGAATAGTTTGAATTTTGAAAGGCCAAGAAACCAATTGACACACTTGAATAACACCTAATGACCTCTAGACTTCACTAACATACCTTCAATCCAAAATTGGATGTTTCCATCCTTATACATATCCTAGAGTTGATGCTCCTACATCACAAAATATGAGCATGAATGCATAATTATGAGATTAGAAAAATCCTTGTTTGGCTTGCTTGTCACATGGTGGTACTTTATGCTTGTGAAGTTTGGGGAAACAATGTGTTTGATCTTAAGTGGAGACAAATAGAGAGTATCCAAAATCACTTAATCTCAAGCAACTTTAAAATTTAAATGTCACCTTCATATGAGACCCATTAGCTGAAGCAAGAACCTTTCCTTTAGAGGAATAAATGATCACTCAATTGTTAACTTATTTGAAAAAGGTACAAAGCATTAAAATTCACAGGTGGCCTAGCATGATTGTAAAATAAAATCTAGGTAGGAGGAAAATCACATTGAAGAAACATAACATTAAATGGATGAACAAGTGGAATATTAACATGCAAGAGTGTCCAAACACTAATGAGGAAATAAAAAGTATATGAAAGAAAAATCTAGGATAGACATATGGACACCATTTGGGTAAAAGGAGGAATATTTTATCAAATAATTTAATCCAACTTGTGACCATAGAGAAAATCCTACTTAGGGAAAAAATCAAATGGAAGGCAAAAATGTTGACAACCCAAGCTTAAAGACTAGTTCACACCATCTTAGATATGAAACAGGAGATGGACATCTCTTAATGAAGAGTGGAATTAAGAACATGTTGTTAAGAACATGATTATACCGATGGGAGTGAATCAATATATATATATTTTTTATTTTCAAACACTTAATCTTAGATTCACAATTTAGATATTCACAACAATCAAGTAACACATCACAAAGTAATGTAAGAAGACACCGAGATGATCTAGAGGATCTTCCTAAATTTATTACAATCAGTTGCATTGCGTAGATCAGATTGAGAGCTTTTTGGTGGTATCTTTTACACTGAAAATAGAGGCCGTATGTAGAAGTTATTGAATGCTGAATTTTTTGGCAAATCAAAAAAATAAAGGACTACGCACAAGTTTGTGATGACATGAATGCGTGCACATCCGCCATGTGGACCAATGAAATAGTGACAAGTGGCAATGTGGTATGGAAGAAAAAAATTTGTGCCTCCAGTCTTTGACACTCGTTACTAGAAGGGTGGGCCCCACTATTTTCTAGTTGGGGGCCCTCAACCAGGGTCGACACACTCTTTTTATGGAAGGGTTACTTTGCCTCTGTTTCTTCATATCACTATATTGGATCTTCTGTATATAATTGATTTTGTTATTTAACCCATAGTACATGTGTGATATATCATACATTGTATTGCAACTACTATGCGGGACCAAGTTGCTTTTGGTGACAACTTGACTCAATAAGTCGAGCTCCTTCTAACTCGGCCAACCAAGCTAACCTACCACCTAACTACCATCTCAATACCTTATCCACTTAACCATTAGCTTTATTTCTCCTCACCGCACCGCTCGGACCCATCCTTCCACCTCACTCACCAAATCCCACCGACTCCAACTCATCCACCAACTCTCATCAAGCCCAATGCCTCTACACCCAACATGGCTCATTTTTCCACCATCCATACACTGTGGACCGAACAAAAGTGGTCGGTTGACCAACTCATACCACCGATTGTCCTATATTTGAACTCGCCTATGACCGACCCTCCTAACAATGTGGGATTTTTATCCCTACATAAAAATAAGTAGCGGTGGAGGTTAAGGGGGATCAACCCCTTAATCAACCATGTACTAAAATATAATGCAACCATTGGGGTATATGAGATAAACATGTTATAAAAGGAAGGAGTTGGTATTTGAATAGTTAATCTTGTAGGTCTGTGTAAGCCTAGAGGGAAATATTGGGAGTTAGAGACATTTTGGAGGAAAATTTCCAAAGGATATCGGGATTATTTTTCATTGAAGGAATATTGTGACAGATTGAGAAGGTCTGAATTGCCTTATACACAATTGTAAGTGTTTTTAAGGTGATTTTAATAGAGCAGTCCCATTAAAATAGACCTAGACATGTAGGTTTTACGCCAAACTCCGTTATCAATGGATTATGTTATTATTCCTTAAATTTTCTTCTAGTTTTTTTATTCCATAGTCAACTTGCATATTTTTTTAAAAATTAAAATTATGGAAAAGTCGTAATGTTAAAATTACATCCAAAAATCTTACTTTTAAAGCAATTTTTGGTGTGTTTGTAAATTGCTTATGATTACGGATCATTTGGTATTAGAGTTGGTCTATGATTAGTTTAACATTTGCTTTGGATTACAAGTTTGTGTTGAACGTTGACAAGGTCCCGCTCTAGAAAAGTTGAAGGAGAATTAGCGAGTTTGGATCCATAAATTGTATCGGGATGGTCACGAAGAAGATATGACCGAAGATAGAGAAGAAAAATTTTGACAATCATTCATGCAAATGAAAGAAATTTCTGAGGAATTGACTTCGAGATAGGAGCGAGAAAGATGGAAAGAGAAGCCAAAAAGGTAAAAATAAATAAGAGTCTTCTTCTTCATCTGAATTTGATTTTCCGTATTCGAAAATTAGTAAACAAAAATATTATTTTATTCCTTCATTAAAACTAGATATTAAGTTTGAATTGCCAATGTATAATGGAGAGCTTAATGCAGAAAAGTTGGATAACTAGATCAAGCAAATTGAAGTATATTGTAGGGTTCAGAAAATTATTGATGATGAAGAAAAAATCATCGACAACTCTTTAAATGGGTGGCACAACACTCATCTGGTGGGAGAGTAAGCTTCAAGATATTGATGAGAAAAAAGGTAAAATAATCTCTTCTTGGAATGATTTTGTTTCTGATTTAAGACAACAATTTTATCCTTTGGGTTATATGCAATAAGCCATGATGGATTGGCAAAGTTTAAGGAAAACAAAGGGACATAATGTTCAGGATTATACACAGGAATTTAGAAAGATGGCTCTCATTTTGGGTATTTATCTCCATACATAAGAAACATTGGTGAAATATATTGGTGGGTTACATAGTTATTTGAGACATATGATTCTCGTGCTTAATCCTACTAACCTTGATGCAGTGTGTGTGCAAGATACTCATTTGGAAGCAAGAGGGAAAATGACCAAAGATTCTTCCTTGAAACATAAGAACAAGCAATTTGAAGGCAAAGAGAAAGGTTTGAAAGAACAAGGTAAAGGAAAGGGTAAGCAAAATAATAATTCTATTATTAAGAAAGAAGATGATAAAATATTTTGTAATCATTGCAAAAAGAATCATGATGAATTTAAGTGTTGTAATTTACATCCGGAATTAAATCCTAAATGGCTTAACAATAAGAAAGGAAAAGATAATAAAACCAACACTGTGGTATAGGATCTTGGATCCGATTCTTTTGATGAAACTAAGATCACGGCCATGGGTTTACAAGTTTGTAATTCTTTCTCTTCTTCTCGCAATAGTTCATCTAATGTTGCATATGCTTCTAAAAGACAATCTATGCATGATGATGAAGACACAAAATCGTGCACTTGGGTATATTTCTAGGTCCAAAACATATATTAGCATTCATATAATTCCTAAGAAAGAGAACTAGTAATTGATTTATTGTCTTTGACCTTTTTCCTTTTCTTCTTGTTTTATATTTGGTCTTACTGTAGACACCAAATTTGGGTCACACTCCCCTTTGTCCCTTTCAATTAATTAAACACACCATGGCCTCATTACTAATTATTACTAATATATTCACCTTCACATTATTAATTAATTTAATTATTTTAATTAAATTAATTTCACCCTCACACCCCCACTTGACCATGACACCTCCCCTTGGACCCATTATAGGGGGTATTTAACTCACAGTGACTGATTCATCACCCTCAACATTGAATTATAACTCCTAGTGCTGAGTCACTAACTTGACTTAAATAACTAATATTTCTTCCTAAACCTAACTGGACCTCTCCTAAGTTCTTCCTACCTTCTCTCACGTGAACTCCACTTTCGTAAGTAGACTTAATGAGAAAGGCATGCCAAATCTGGGAAGATCTACCTATTTTTGGTAAACCTAGACTTATCCACCTTAACCGACGTTGGTTATCCCTTGACCGGCCAATTACCTAACCGCCATCGGTTCCTATATATACAATTTTACAACCTTTTACCTAGGTTGGTCATTTTTAGTTTTGAGAGAACTATTGCATTCAAGCGCGAATCCAAAGCCTCTCAAGATCTAGACAACATAAAATACTCAACCACATGCCCAAGCAAGCATCCGGTTCTCCTTCCAGAGTATTGGAATACTCACAGAACACTACGAGAGTACTATCCACGACACTAACTCTATAATCTCTTCACGGATAAACTACCATCCACCTTCACCTACCAAATCTATAAAGGCAAGTAAGTATTCATGATTTTGATCATATTATGCTTGCTTAAAGTATAGATTCCTTACCTCTTTCATTATACTTTATTTCTGCATGTATTCCTTTATCTCCACCTCCTCACCAATCTACCAACCCAACCACCTATAGCCTTTTTTCCTTCCATGACTTCCCCTCTATATCCCTGAGTCTTCTCAGTAATATTACAAACCTAACCACACCCTTCTCACTCTCTGTGCAATCACAGAGAAGCCCAAAACTAATTTTATCAAATTATTGTCAATTTCCCCTACTAACGTTGATTACCTAACCATTGTTGATTTCACCTCTATACCGACATCGGTCACCTGACCGATATTGATCTTTATGTCATTTCATTCCTTTTGACCAGCAAGCCTCTCAATCAACCAAAACTAACCCAAACCTTACCCAATCAACCTAGACCTCACCCAATCAATCCCAGACCTGTCAAACCTGCAAAACCCAGAATAACCTACCAAACCTCTAGATCTAATCATAACCTTTCCTGTTAGATTAGATTTACTTATTGTATTTACATGAGATACCTAAATCGTATAACTACAAAGAGGATTTCCTTACTTCATGATATTTTCAATATTAATTTATATTTGAAAGTGGATTGACAACCTTCTAGGAAGCACCTCACTTCCCGAATCTAGCACTCACTAGGCAGTCCACTAACCTATATTAATAACACTATTCAAAGTGGTCTTGTTGTGTTTCTTATACAAGTCATTCCTCCTAGCCAAAGGGAAGCTCACATAATCATCTTGGATCAAAAGTCTACAACGTGTACATTCTACCTTCCACCTTCACCTCACAAGTATTCCTTAACCATTTTACCTTCTATCTGTTTCATCCTAGAAAGCATAAAACTTATTGGTTAAATACTTACACACCCTACAAATCGGTATTTTACTTATTTATATTTTATGGCTCCATACACTAGCGCCAAACCTACAACACGAGTGCCATGACATGGATTGCAAGAATGATGCTTGTTTGGGCCTATAGTTTAGTATTTTGTGTTGTCTAGATGCTTGAGAATACCCATGTCTAGTATCATTCTTGCAATCCAGAATTTTTGTAAAGCATTGAAAATATTGTTCACCTCCTATTCAACAGTTTTCCTAGTCCATAGCACTTCGAATCAAGCGTAAATCAGCTAAGTCATTCTTTTTATACCTTTTTCTTATGGTTTCATATTAACTTGTTTATTTTCTTATGTCATATTATAATTAGCATTGTATATCATTATTTACATCAATTACTCTACAATAGAGTTTAATAAATTTTATTTTTATTAAATCGAGATGACAAGAAAAAAATGAACTTTTCTACCTTAGAGTTGTTTCTAAACATACAAAAATAGACACTCTATTTGATATTGGATCTAAATCTAGTTTGATTTTGTAGGAGGTTGTGAAGAAACCGGGACTCCAAACCAAACCACATCCTAAGCCTTATCCTTTGGGTTGAGTTTGTGATGATGTAAAATTACAAGTAACGAAAACTTTTAGATTTAGATTTGGCATAATTGACAAGTTCATTAATGAGGTTGATTTGGATGTTGTTCCATTAGACATTTGTGGTGTTGTTTTTGGAAGTCCTTATCTTTATAATCATAAAGGAAAATTCTATAAGGAAGAGAATAAATACTTTCTTGTTAAAGATGGGATTGAATATATTATTAGAGCTCATTGTGTGAAAACAAGTCTTTCTTTGGTTACTGCAGGGTAGATGAAAAGGCTTTTAAATTCAGGCAATATTTTTATACTCATGGTGATCAAATCCAAAGAGAAAGAACATTCCAAGGATTTTGAGGATTGTGATCCTAAACATCGTAATGAATTAGTTAAGATTGTTTCTAACTATGATGATGTTTTTCAGATCCACACGGTCTACCTCCTCAAAGAGGGGTTCAACATGAGATACAATTATTACATGGTGCACATCTTCCTAACATTAGTTTGTATAGATTGGTTGTGGTTGAAAATGAGGAAAACAATAAATAGTTGATGGAATTGTTGGCAAAAGGAGTTATCTGTCCAATTTCATCTCCTTGTGGTTTGCCTATCATTTTGGTGCCTAAGAAAGATGGCACATGGCAGATGTGTGTTTATTTTTGTGTCTTAAATAAAATCATGGTGAAAAATTGTTACCCTCTTCCTCACATTGATGATTTATTGGATCAATTGAAAAATATTGTTTATTTCACTAAGTTAGACTTAAGAAGTGGTTATCATTAGGTGAGAATCATTGAAGGTGATATTTAGAAAACTATTTTTAAAACAAAATAAGGTTTGTTTGAATGACTTGTTATGCCTTTTGGATTGTGCAATGCAATGGATACATTCATGCGTGTGATGAATGATGTTTTTATCCCATTCATTAATGATTTTTGATAGTCTACTTAGATGATATTATAATTTTCAGTAAATCATGGGATGATCATGTCATTCATATCAAGAAAGTCTTAAAGCTTTAAGAAAGGAGAAACTATATCTGAAGATGTCTAAATGTGAATTTGGGAAAACATATTTGATTTTTTTGGGTTATGTTGTGGGACATGGTAAATTGAAAATTGATCCTGTAAAATTTGAGGTCATTGTTAACTAGCCTAAACCTAATAATGTAACAGAGGTTAGAAGCTTTCTTGGTGTAGTTCAATACTGGAGAAAATTTATTGCTAACTTCTCATTTATTGCATATCCTTTACATTCTTTGACTAGTATTAAACAAGTCTTTCAGTGGGGGAAAACATCAAATATATTTTGATACATTAAAAGAGAAAATAAGTATTGCTCCTGTCTTAGCACTTCTAGATTTACATTAGTCATTTGAGATCGAGATGGATGCCAATGAATATGCAATGGGGTTGTCTTGATGTAGAACAAAAAGCATGTTTGTTACCATTCTGAGACCTTCACAAGTGCGGTAAGAAATTATCCAACCTATGATAAAGAGTTGTATGCTTTAGTGCAGAGTGTGAGAAAATGGAAACACTACTTGATGGGTAAGGAAACAAGTAATCCGTACAGATCATCAACCCCTCCAAAGTATCTCAGTTGAACCTTATTACATTGGTTGGTTTTGTCATTGATGTCACATGACATTGATGGAAAAGGAGAAGGGAAATTTCATGCAAATAGGTTCCTATCAATGGTGTTTAATGGTCTCAAGCTGGTTCATTGAGCTTTTAGGATGGTTTTAGGATGGTTTCAAGATGGTTTTAGAGTGCTATAGACTTGACCGGTGAGATTGATGCCCACCGAAGATATGGATATGGTTGGTATGCTTGTATTAGGTGTTCTACAAGTCATAAAGTTTTGTTCCAACATATGCATGAGCTTTTGGAGTAATAATCAGCTCAAGTGTTGGTAATCACAGTTGAAATTGTCTCATTTAGACCTAGTTCTAGAGCCTAATGAGGGCAAGAGCTCAATGCAGGACATGAAAAGCCTAGGTAAGCATGATAGAGGAATTTTAACACTCTCTAGGGAATGTATGAGCATATGCATGTCTTACTTTAGCTCCTAGAGGCAAAATTCAAATGTTCACTAAAACTGCCTTTGAGAACTAGCAATGAAGTCATGGGAAAATGAGATTGGTATGAATAGTACATGAAAATTTATGAGAAAACAAGCTATATATCATGTAGAGGGATGTTTTTGGTGCTTTGTGTCAAATTTCATCAAGTTTTGAGATGGAATTTTGAATTTATTCAAGTTTTACTAAAATTGGTTTCTTGACGAATGTAATCTCAACACCTTACCTTCTTAACTTCCAAATAGAATTATAAAACTTCCTTTAGATAAATCATAAAATTAATTTTTGTATATCACTCTAAGAATGACATTTTTCAAATATTTTGAGGACAAATGTGGAAGAACAAGAAAGTTCTCTTCATTTTTCTAACCTTCTTTTTCTCTCTCTTGAGCACCTTCTTGAATCGATGCGAGTAAAATGAGTTTTTTTTCTTCAAATCACTTGTATGATATGTTTCAAGCTTATAAATGTTGATTAATTATTCCTCCAAGTAAAATAATGTTCTTAATGCTCCTCAAGTATGGTAGGGTAGTCCTACTTTACTTGTGTAAATTGTGTGCCTACGGTTGTGATGTGTGAAGGTACAATCCTGAAGGTTGTGGTTGAATCAAATGCTAAGATTGGAAAATAATTTGACTCCCTCCACTAGTCCATGTTGAATTATCAAAGCTAAAAATTTCCTCAGTAAATAAAGTGTGAAGACGATTTCTTCTTTGACCTTAAATTGCCTCATAGGCCAAATCATAGAGTGTGTATCCTATGTTGAAAATGTGGTATCCACCTCATAGTTCATGTTTTTAGAATATTGAATATGGTAAAATGGTCTTCACATCATAAGACATTATTTCAATGTGATTGAACAAAATAGAAGTATAATTTGAATATGGTAAACCTCAAGTATGATCATAGTATGGATTGTGTCTCATTGTACAAGGACAAGCCTTCATGCAAAGGTGGAAATTTGATCTCTAGGGAGAAGTTTGATGTTCAAACAAGGTTTTGGGACACTTGATGATTCCTCTAAACTATGTAATGTATCAAATAAAACCCAAATCCAATTTTATCTTGATATAAAATCACTTTCACCGATCTCACTACATTGTGCATTGTCTTTTCGGTTGATGGGAGTGAAAATATTTGTTTCAAGTTGAGTTTTGAATGGAAAAGGTTATTTATAATTGAAAATTCATCTAGGAAGTGAATTTTTGAAAACCATCTAGCCATGACCAAGAAATCACTTTTTGAGCCCTCTCAAGCTATCACACGAGTGGAAACCCTCAGGTTAGGGTTTGGATAGGAAAATCCTTCATAACTTGAGAACGAACCAATGAATTAGCTCAAAAATTTAAAGATATCTCTGCAACATGCTCATATTATGGATTTTTCAAGTTTTATTGTAAGCTACAATGTGTTTCTTAAGTTTTTCATGACAATCTTCCTGTTACAGTATAATGGCTTTTGCATATAGGGAAGGTAAGAGAATCTCATGGTTTTCACCATCTATGATGTAGTGAAACCTCATGCAAATCTCACTAGAGATAAAGAGTGTCCCAAATTGGTCTTGATTGGATTTGAAGGTGATTAAAAATATATTTAGACCTGATAGATTGGTGTATTAGGGATAGAAGGCTAGTAGTAAGAACCAATTGTACTGAGCTAGTTGAAAAATATTGTTCAAAACCTCCGAGACCATGTGAAATGTTGTTTAAAACTTCTATGACCATGTGAAATGTTGTTCAACATTTCTAAGAAGGTTGAAATAAGAAAACTTAACTTGGTAAATTCCTAAAGTGGTTGAAAACTTCAATGCACCTAGTAATTGTAAGGTTGAAGGTCACAATTTTGGTAAAATGTTGAAGAAGGGCTTCAAAGCTTGATGTATTGAACTTTGAGTGCTTTTGTGGAGAACAAATATTATCTCTCACTTGTGAATGTCTTGTCCAACTTGAATATCTCTTGCTTCCTCATGCCCCTGTCCAAAATAGTGAACTGTTATTCAAGTATTCAAAGCTCATTTTGATGCTCAAGTAAAGTTGGAAAGTATCATGCAAGAAATGGAGAATATGAAGAGGTCATGAAGCATTTCCATGCTCTTTTTAATGTTCAAATTCAATATTATTCCTTATAAATTCCCTCTCACTTACCAAGGAATTTGAGAAGTCATATTTGTAATAGTTCTAAAGTATATTCTAGGAAGGAAGAAGACTTATCAAGTACTATCAATCATCAGTGCAAGCTTGAAAAGCCTCCATTCCTCATCATTTGAAAAGTAAATTGAAACTATGACGGGGCTCTATCGATTGAAAATTAGGCACTTAAGTCAGTTACACCAAAAATCCTCTTAACTTCTCTTGACGAGTCAAGATAAAAGAACTTTGGAGAGTCAGTACATAAAGTTAAAAATTCATGTGAAGATTATTATTTTTTCCTTTATAAGACTTATTTTTAGAGGAAAATGTTGTTGATGGTTTAGGAGTGCAAGGTACTAAGCTAAGAGTTTTTTTAGAGATGAAAGTACATCAAATTTATTGAAAACTAAGAGTGCAAGTCCGTGAGAAGTATAGACAACAATAAATATTGAAACTATGTCAAGATAGGAGAGGATATAAGAGAGTATAAATGAAAATATAAGATCACAATATGTTGTCTTATAAACATCATGACGTGTGTGATCAAAAAATGATGTAAATATTGAGTTGTAGCTCAACAAGTTTTGAAAGTAGGAGCTTTCTTGCAAGTTATATCTTGCAAATCATCAAGTAGTAGCTTGATCGAAGTTTGTGCTTCATGTTGAGTTATAGCTCAACTAATTCGTAACATTTGTGATCTTAGTCCATTGGTTCAGGGTGTTTTCTCCAAGTTTGGGTTTCCCACTTAAAAATATTTGTCTCTCTTTTTGTGTGTTTCCTATTACTTTTGAAGTGTGTTGTTGTAATCTCATTTAAGGCTTAAGAATATGATTGAAGCTAGATTGTTAAATAAAATTTAAATTGACATTGATTCACCACCCACCCCTCGGTGTCCTAACTTCTAACATCTCCAATCATAGACCAAGTTACACCGTCTAGACACTTCGTTGGATGGGTTTCCTAAAACAATTTCATCTTGTGATCAGGTATAAGAAAGATATACAAAATAAGGTTGTTGATATGTTATCTAGACCTCTAAATGTTATTGCATATGTTATTTTACAACATAGTTCTCTATTCCATGATAGTTACAAATAACAATACACTAATGATGTTTATTTTAAATAAGTGTATGAAGATTTGATGAGTGGAAAATACGTAAGATAATTGGATTATCATGTTCATGATGGACTCTTGTATCATTCTGGTAAAATTTGCATTCCACAAGATGAAAGAGTGCATATGATTAGGGAAGCTCACACTTCTCTTATATTTGGTCATTTTGGTGTTGGTAAAACAATTGCACATTTACAAATGTATTGTTATTGGCCTCGAATGTAGGAACATGTAACCAGGTATATAAAAGGATGTGTTCTTTATGCCATGAGCAATCCTAGCAACAAAAAGTTAGTAATTTACACTCTTCTTTTCCCTACACATCCTTGGGAAAGTATTTCCATGGATTTTGTAGGAGGTTTTCCCATGTCATGAAGGAAACACAACTATTTATATGTGGTTGTGGATAGATTTAGAAAAATGTGTGTGTTGATTCCTTGTACTAAACAAATTACTAGTGAAGGGACTGCACACTTATTCTTTTAGTATGTATGGGTTCATTTTGGTTTTCCCACTTCTATTGTTTCGATCAGGATTCTAGGTTTCTTGGGGAATTTTGGTCAACTTTGTGGGATTTGATGGACACCAAGCTGAAGAAAAGTATTGTTTTTCATCCACAGACTAATGGTCAAATAGAGGTTGTAAACTACACAATGGTACATCTACTCAGGGGTTATTGTGGTAAACATCCTAAGTTATGGGATGAACATTTGTATTATGTGCAACATGCTTATAACTCGTGCACTTCATTCTTCTACTATGAAGTCTCCTTTTGAGACTTGTTTTGGTTATCTACCTAAATCTCCATTAGATTTCTCTTTTGGAAAAGAATTTTTATTAATGGACATAGTGATACTTGATAAAGCTAAGAATTTTTTGCATAAGATACAACTGGTCCATCAGTTTTCTAAGAAAAATTGGAGAAAAGTCAAGAAAATTACAAGGCTAGGCACAATAAACATAAAACTGATCACAAATTTCAAGTGGGTGGTTTAGTTTGGCTTCACGCCAGTAAGGAAAGATTGCCATGTGAAGGTAAAAATTTGAAATCGATTTGGTATGGTCCATTCTGACTATTGGAAAATTTTGGTAATAATTCTTTCTAGTTATATTTACGTCCTTAAATTTAGATTTATTTATTTTTGGATGTTGAAAATCTAAAGTTGTATAAGCCTCCTATGATTATTGATCATGATGCTAATATATTTGTACCTTGTGTTGATGATTTTGCTCCGGAGTATTTGGATGAGTTGCAGGAAGATGTCATTCGGACAAGAAGGTGACATCCTCACAGAGGAGTGATGTTGAATATCTTTTTTTGGGTTTGAAGGGAATGCATCCGAATAAGGAGAAATTCATGGAAACTATAAATGTGAGGAAGAATTACCTCGCCTCATTACCAATTAAAAGTGCTTTTGGAGGTCCAAAATTTTCTCAGTGGAAAGGAGTGGTCCATAGGATCCTCATTGAGAAACAATAGAATATGATATGTTACAATCAATTGCATTACATAGAGAATATCGAGAGCTTTTCAGCCGGTATCTTATACATTGAAAATGGAAACCGTATGCAGAAGTTATTGCATGCTAAAATTTTTGACAAACTGGTAAAAATAAAGGATTACATGTAGGTTCATGATGACATGGACGCATGCACATCCACCATGTGGACCAATGAAAATAGTAACAAGTGGCAATGTGGTATGGAAGAAAAATGTGTTTTGCACCTCCAGTATTTGACACTCATTATCAAATGGGTGGGCCCTGTTATTTATCGACTAGGGACCCTCAATTAGGGTCAACATGCTCTTTTGCAAATAGGTGTTTTTTCCTCTGTTTCTCCATATCACTATATTTGAGCTTCTATATATAAGTGTTTTTGTTATTCAACCCATAGTGCATGTAGGATATATCATACATTGTGTTATAAGTACTATGCATGACCGAGCTGATTTTGGTGACAAACGACTTAGCGAGTCAAGCCCCTTCTAGCTCGGTCGATTGAGTTGACCTACCACCCAAAAACCAACTCACTACCTTATCCACTAAACCACCTTATTGAATGCTCCTCACCGCTCCGCTTAGACCCATCTTGCCACCTCACTTGCAACTCTCACCAACTCCAAATCATCTCGCCAACTCCCACCAAGCCCAACAACCTCTTCGCCCAACTTGGCTCATCATTCCACTAACCCTACAACGTAGCCCAAACAAAAATATTCAGTTGAAAAAATCATACCACCGACCATCCTACTTTGAACCCGGTGACCTCTAACCCTCTTAACAATGTGGCGCTTTATCCCTACATAGAAAATAAGTGGTGGTAGAGGTTAACGGGATCAATTCCTTAACAAACCATGTACTAAAATACAATGCGACCGTTGGGGTATAGGTAGTAAACATGTTATAAAAGGAAGGATTTGGTATTTTAATAGTTAATCTTGTATCTCTGTGTAAGCCTAGAGGGCAATATTGGGAGTTAGAGACATTTTGGAGGAAAATTTCCAAAGGAGACCAGGGTTATTTTTATGAAGGAATATTGTGACAGATTAAGAAGGTCTAAATTGCCTTGTACACCATTATAAGTGTTTTGTTAAGGTGATTTTAATAGGTCAAACCCATTTAAAATGGGCCTGGAGATGTAGGCTTTACGTCAAACTCGTTATCAACAGATTGTGTTGTTGTTCCTTGCATTTTCTTCTGGTTTTCTGATTCCATAGTCAACTTGCAGATTTTTAAAAATAATTAAAATTATGGAAAATTCATAATGTTAAAATTACATCTGAAAAATCATCGTTTTTAAAGCAATTTTTTGTGTGTGTTTTTAAATTGCTTATGATTATGGATCACCAAATTCATGTGGAAACCCTTTTGGGAAAAAAACACAAAGAAAATATTTCTTAATATATTTCTCAAATGTTTGTAGGCACCAACCTACTGGGGTACTAACCCCTTTCACCAAATACCAACTTAGAAAGAGACACCAACTCTTTCAATATGAAGGCACCAACCTCCTTACGAAACTTCCTTACCACCTTTTAATTGTTGTCGTCTCAACAAATGATGGAAACTCTTCTTTTCAAATTTAAATATGCTGCTCTAAAAATATGCTATTATGCTTCTTCTCTCTTCTTCTCATTCCCTTAAGATATTCAACTTGAATGCTTGAAAATAAATATTGAATGATCTTCCTCATATAGCCATTCATACGGTTTTGAAAAGGCATTTTTATTCACACCAACACACCCTTTCATTTAATTTAATTAACCATATTTTATTTTAACAATGTAAATACATATGTTGGCCATAACTATATTAAATACTTCCCATTAATTAAATAACTATACAAATAATTAATGTTTCCTCCTAAAATGCTAGTGCCACCCTTCATGAAAAATTGTGGGCCCTCCAAGGGAAAATTATGGCTCAAAGGAAAATCACAAGTCCTGGAAGTTTTGCCATTTCGATCATGACTGCTTTTTTTTTTCTTTGTTGATTGTTGATTATTTGTCTTCCGTTGATACACTTATTTCACTTCAATAGAACTTTACCTAATGTTAATTATAAACAACTAATTTTTCCTTCATGAATGTTGACCATTTTTCGCAACATATCAATGATTATATCCTTCAATAAACATTGATATCTGATTAAGAAAATATTGAAATGAATAGATGCCTGATACTAATTATGTTTCAACACTAAATATATGCAATAAAGTACATATTTGACCCAAGCAAGATAAGCTATAAATTATAAAACCCTAGTTGCAAATGAAATGATAGAATACTTAGTTGATTCGCAATCAATCCTAGAATATGTCAAAGTGACAAAATGATGAATAGAGAGGGAGAAGTGTCACACTAAAGCTCAGAAAATTGTGCAACGACAATATCTGCTTAGACTAGGGCACTGGAATGGGTCAGGGGCACCTAAGGGCATTGCGGACCTACTCTGGGCACTTATGACTGTTCAAAACCATAGGGAACCAACTTTTGAGGGTTGTGAGGTGTTTTTGTCCTTTACTACTGTTACTAGTATCTCGCATCACGTTTGTAGATGTCACATGTAACCTACAATGAAGAAATGACCTGCAAAACCCCAAAAGTGCATCAAATCCCAAAAAGAAAATAATTCAAATGAAGGGTCGATTGTCCTCGGCTATCAAACAAGTGAACTTACAACCAAGTGTTGCACTACATCTTATATCTAATGCAGTTCTATGTGAATGTGTGTTAGAATCATGCCCTAGGTGGCTCTTGTGTGTGTCGCACTTGATAATGAGCAAGTAGCTAGATGTAAATAAATGTGTGCATGAAAGAATGAAATTCCCCTCCGTGAAGTATATCCAAAATGGCAGTCCCTTTTCCTTGTGTGGAGCTAGATGGATGCTTGAATGCTCTTAACATGCTCTTGGATGCAACCTTAGATGATGATAGCCAAAACTTAGTGCTTGGTCCTTTATTATGGTCACATAACTTTATATTTATATGATTCCCTTGCTTGAATTTCGTAATAAATCCACAAAAATTCTCGACTACCAAAAATATAAGATGCCCAATGACTAGAACCCAAAAGATGTTAGTAAAATACAAAGAGGTCGGGGGTAGCGAGAGGGGATAGGGTACTGCGGCTGGCATCCTAGCCTGGGTGTTAGTGTCCAAAGTGAGAAATGCCAAAGTATGAAAAAGTGAATTGGAAAAGAAAGAGTGTAAGACCAAAAGTGGCAACATAAAGCAAGCAAAGATGGCCAAAGACATGGGTCAATTAGTACTTTTCTTACTTAGGAATCATATGAATAGTAGTATGTGATCAGGACTAGATAGATACCCAAAGTGCATGATTTTGTGTCTACATTTTCCCCCACTTTATGTTGTTGAGAAAATGCTCAATAACATAAAGTAGATAAGAGATGTGTACCTGATAACCATGTAGATCAATGACAAAAAGTGTGCCGAGAGATAAGAAAAAGTGTGGAGTGATAAAAAGTGAAGTGTGGAAGCTAAAGAAGAGGAAGTGAAAAATAAGTGATGATGATGACCCTAGGGTAAGAGCATATGTGTAGATGTTGCATTTTACATGTTGTTGATGTCGATTTTTGTGTGATGTTCTATGATTGATGTGACTACTACTTCCCATAAGGACAAACCTACAAAAGAGAAGAATGAATAAGTAGTCAAATACGCATATATATATATGATCAAAACATGTAAAAAGTGTGTAAAATTATGTAAAAAATAAAAAGAAACATGTGCACCTAATCCATGATGAGTGAAAGAGATAGAAAGGATCATGAAGATGTTGTAGAAGAATGATTTTTTCAAGTGATCTCACACCAGTTGTGTTGAATGCGAGTTTTTTGGGCGATCTCATGCCAAGAATGAAAGAAGTGTAGGGAGAAAAGTATGGTGTCATTCCCTAACCTTTAATTTCTTCCCTAAGTTTGAACACTACTACAAAAGGTGTGTAAAAATCCAATATGTTTCAAACAATTCTAATCCAAAATGAAAGTACAAAAGTCAGTAGTGCATGCAAGTAGTGTCAAGGACTATCTATCTTGTAAAATCCATTGTGTGAAGTGTTGAGAACTTTTTTTTAAACTAGGAAATATGTGTAACTAACCCATGGTCACAAGTGTCTAGGAAGGGACAGGGGCACCTAGGCACTACTTTATGTCGAGTCTAGGTGCTAGTGTCTATGTTGTCAGCCGAGGACCCACGTCGAATATGGATTCTATCGAGATCGAAGACTGTGATAACCGTGTGTGTTGAACTATAGTGAAATGTGATTGTAAACTGTTATATGGGGTGACTATTTCACCCGATAGATGCCCCCTCGTTTGGGGTGCATGCGACATCGTTGAGGATTATGTGGCCCAAAGGAGGACTGACCACCTGAATTGAAACTAACGCCCTATGAGGGAGGGAATGTGCTTGGTATAAACCAAGAAAAACACAAACAAAGTGGCTAGGAAACAAGATTTATTACAAGCAAGATACACAAGTATGTAGAAGACAAGATGGAAGCTATCGAGTAAGAAGTCAATACGTAAGAAGAAAATGTAGACAAGCAATAATATAGAAAAATTAGATTGTGAAAAGTGGGTTTCAAACATGGGACATCACTCACAATTTTGTAAGACACTCGAGACCAGCGTGACCAAAAATAGACACTGTGCACATAAGATAAAAGGGAAAATCCCCAAACAAAGGAAAATAGTGACAAACCATATGCAGACAATAACAAGAAATGTACCAAACATCCATGGTGGCAAATAGACCTGCAAAGAAAATATTACACATAAAGCACCCATTAGCATGTTAGAAAGATAAAATGTATGTCAAAGCGTGAATAATCCAATATAGTAGTGTGCTATGAAAAATGAAACAATAACATCTATATCTTTGTCATTTAAAGTAGATGCCCCTCAGGAGCCATTACGGGACTAGTAATAGGTACTATACCAAGTATTTGTGTTGTGTGTATCAATTTGTATGAAATTTGCATCCACAACTAGAAGGAAAGTGAATGCACATGTGTATATAGAAATATAATGACATACAAGATATTTGTCTAACATGTGTAATAAAGTGTACATGTAAGCATAAGTAAGCAAGAGTAAATACGACCAAGATATGTAATATGTTGTGGATGAGGTAAAATGGAATGCAAAGATGAGTGTGATACGAGTTGTGTGCCCCTTGAGTGGATGTGTATGTATGAAGTGAGGTTCATTTTATACATGCCCTTTAGCGATCAAGAATGAACCGTAGAATAAGAGTGTGTCATCGGGAAATGGTTTGAATGTGTGCGTTAGTGGATGTGATCGATAAAGCATAGAGCGTAGAGTGCAAGTGATGTGGTGTGGTTCCATTTAAATTAAAACCCTCAAAGCAATGAGTATGAACTATGGAACTAGAGTTTGTCATAGGGTAATGAGCGCAGCGTGTAAGAGCATATGTAAGAAAGATATGTCATGAGTGTATAGAGCATGTATAATGTGTAATAGAAGTTGTGAGAAAGTAATGTGATGAATGTGCAATGTGTGAAATGTTCGGTGTGTGAGGTTCATGTGTATAGCATGCCCTCAATAGTCAATTGTGAACCATAGCATGAGAGTGTGTCATCAGTGTAATGATGATATGAGAGTGTATAAAGATGTGTAAGATGCATAAGAAAGATGTGATGTGAAGTGTATGATATGTGAGACACGTGAGAATGTCGGCATGGGGAGGAAGTACAATGCCCCTAAGTGTATGACGATGAGCATGATTAAGTGATACTATCTAGAAGGTCATCATTATCCCGATTTAAGCCAAATGGGGATGCGTCGAAACCCGATCAATAAGGGTGTGTAGTGGATCATATAATGAGCCATTACGACATAAAGTGTACATGTACATTACATACTTTTCATCACTGAAAGGTGTTGGTGGACATTCATGTGCATACCAATAAGTGAGATTCTATGAATAGCCAAGATATGAATCATTACAAATAGAAACATGACCAAAAGGCATAGGGAATGTGATACTAGTATGATTAGGGTCCAAAGTGCCCCTAATGTAATCCAACCAAGATTACCCAAGTGTTAGTGGAGAAGTGTGAAGATTGTGTGCCAAAAATATTGTTAGATAGAAGACACGAAGGCCATAGGAAGCCGTAATATGGACACATCCATGGTAGATATGGGGTGAATGAGGGGCAATAAGATATCATCAAGTGTAAATCCAAGCCGAGTCAAGCCATCATATGTGAAAATAGTATCAAAGAAAGTAAGATCCAATGGAATATGATGCCAATAAGAGTTATTCATGAAAAGTGTGCATGTGAAAGGAGGAAGTGCAGATGTAGATTGCCCATGAGGAGGTGAAATGACATCCAGAGTATGGACAAACCCTTGATAAAGTACCATAGCATTAGTAGGAGGGGGTGTTTTGAATTGATACTCACTAGGGTCGACAAAATGAAAGTATCATTGAAATATGAATCATACCTCAATAGGAGTAAAATTAAGATTGCATAATTTGTCATCAGTAAGCTCAACGGTATCAACATTGTCATCAGAATCATCAGTGTTGGCATTGTCATGCTAGATAGTCGTGTCAAGGATATTGGTAGGAGTTGCACTAGACGTAGGTGCAAGAGGAGCCTCAATGAGTGAAGTTGTAGTGCTTATAGGACCGGACATTGTGAGTGAAATGACATCAGTAATATGAGTGGAAATAACCAAAGCGCATAGAGCAAGTGGAAGAATACAATGAAGCGTTAGATTGACTAAAATTGTATGTATCAATATTGCTATATGGAATAGGCTGCAATGGAGGAATAGGCATGTTGTAATGAAATTACTAGTATAATTCGGTTTATGAGCAATAATAGAACAACAAATAACATAATATTTTAGAATAATGATCTCAACATGCAATTATAATAGCTTCGCCACTTCGAGGGGGTAACCTCAAAACCATATAATAAGACTCAAATGCTCAAATGATAATGAACTACTACCTACAATCCCCTATATATACTATTCATATGTTATGGTCATCACCAAGGCCGACCTATTAAGCATGAGAAAGTATAAATGATATAATAAAATGATATGGTAAGCCACAAGTCGGCTACTCATATCTTAATACAAGCAATAGGTTAAGGGAGTAGCATGCCCTTCCCCTTCAAACCAATGTTATCCTCAACATTGAATAATCATGGATGTTGCTGCAAAAAACCTTCATCCTCCCAGGTTGCATCTTCTATGCTCAGATTCTTCCACTTGATCAAATATTCCTTAATGTCTTTGGTTCTCAACCTCTTAGTACGTGTTTGCAGAATCTTCTCTAGATCTGAAATGATTCTTCCTTTCTTACCAAGTTCTAGTAACTCCATTTGGGCTTTGAATTTTTGTCCAATAACCTTCCTCGGGCATGAAACATGGAATAATGGGTGTATGTGTGAAGATGGAGGCAACTCTAGTTTATAAGCAACACTTCATTTTTTGTAGAACCTAATAAGGGCCATAATATTTAGGAGCAAGTTTGTTTCCCTTTTTTGTTGCTTTAAGGACATCTGTTTGTAAGATTGGAGATGTACAAAAACCTAGTCACCAATTTTAAAATGTCTTTCACTACGGTGTTGATCTGCTTATTGTTTCATCATGTTTTGTGCTAATGTTAAATTCTCCTTCAAACTAGCCAAAACATGTTGTTGATGTTGAATGTGTTCCTCAACATCTCTAACTTTAGTTTGTGCCCTCAAGCAGAAGCGATAGAAGGTGGATGGTAACCATATAATGCTAAAAATGGGGTCATTTGAGAAGAGGTATGAAAAGATGTGTTATACCACCATTCTGTAAGTGGTAGCCATTTAATCCACCTTTCCTGCTTATCTAATACAAAACAACGTAGATACCCCTCTAAGAATTTATTGACCACTTCCATTTTCCCATCAATTTGAGGATGATAAGATGAACTGTGAGCTAATTGAGTACCCAAACATGAAAATAATTTCGTTTCAAAAATTACTTGTGAAAATAGGATCATGATCACTTACAATTATCTTTGGGGTTCCATGTAGCCTTTGAACTGTCTCCAAAAAAATAATTGCTACTGTACTAGCTGCAAATGGATGTCATAGGGAAAAAAATGGGAATATTTTGTGAGCCTATCCACAATCACGAAAATGACATTCTTACCCTCTGAACAAGGCAATCTAGTGATGAAATCCATGGAGACCTCCTCCCATTTCGACTAGGAATTGGTAAGGGTTGCAACAGACCTAGTGTCTTAATTTTTTCCCCTTTGTTCTGTTGGCACACTAAAAACTCTAATACAAACTTTCGTACATCCCCCTTGAGTCCTTCCCAAAATAATTCTCTTTTTATTCTATGATATGTCTTCAAAAACCCAGAGTTTCCTCCAACAGGTGAGGCATGTAGCTCTACAAGAATCTTATGCTTCAACTCACAATCTTTACTCAAGTATAACTTTTCCTTGTACCATAGGGAATTACCTTTCCACTCAAATTTTTAAGATGTCATAGATCCTCATTTGATATTCTATATTAGAGATTGTGTATCCTTGTCTTGATCCCATTTTAATCTTTCTTCATCCACCCAATCGGCCGTCAACATGGACATTCCACATAGTAAGGCATCGTGGATGTATCCCTTCTAGACAACGCATTAGCTACTACATTTTATTTACCCCTTTTATATATGATTTCAAAATCATAACCCAACATTTTTGTTACCCAATTTTGTTGTTCCTGAGATGATAACCTTTTCTCCAAAAAGTATTTGAGACTATCATGATCAATTTTTACCTTGAAGTGTCTACCCATGAGATAGGGCCTCCATTGCTTGACCGCATGAAGAATAGCAATCATTTCTTTCTCATAGATAGGTTTGAGTAGATATTTTCCTTTGAATTGGTGACTCTCAAATGCAATTGGTCTTCCTTATTGCATTATAACTACTCCCAATCCTGATCCTGAGGCGTCACATTCAAAAATGAAGGTTTTTGAGAAGTTAGGAGTAGCCAAAACTGGGGTGAGGCACAAGGCTTCCTTCATCTGCTCAAAGGATTTAGTGGCTACATCTGTCTAATGGAAGGCATCCTTCTTTAGCAATGCAATGAGTGGGGTTGCTATTCTAACATATCCCCACACAAATCTTTTGTAGTACCCTATTAGTCCTAGGAACCCACGAAGATTTTTGAGAGTTTTGGGCCTTGGCCATTCTACCATAGCTTTGATCTTCTAAAGATCAACTTTGACGACTTCATGGGATACAATGTGACCCAAGTACTCTACTTCTTATACACCAAAAGAACATTTGGATTGCTTTGCAAAGAGAGTATGTTTCTCCAAAATTTCCAACACTCTATTTATGTGTTGTAAGTGTTCTTCCCATGTCTTATTGTAAATAAATATGTCATCAAAGAAAACTAATACAAATTTCCTTTAAATTAGCCTAAAAACAGTGTTCATCAAGCTTTGAAAGGTTGAAGGTGCATTTCTAAGACCAAAAGGCATTACCAAAAACTCATAATGGCCCTCACGAGTCTTGAAATCCATTTTATGAACATCTTCCTCTTTTATTCTAATTTGATGGTACCCCGAACGAAGATCTAATTTTGTGAAATAAATAGCACCATGCAATTCATCAAGTAAATCATGAATTACTGGAATAGGAAACTTATGTTTGATGGTGTACTTGTTGAATTCTTGATAATCTGGACACATCCTCCATGTTTCACCCTTCTTACGTACCATGACCACTGGTGAAGAATATGCACTCTGGCTAGGCCTGATGATATTTTCCTTCAACATTTCTTGAACCATTTTCTCGATCTCACTTTTCTGAGAATATGGGTATCTATATGGTCTAATGTTAGGTTTTGGCCTCTGGAATCTTGAATGGCACGATCATGATCCCTAATCGGTGGTATTCCCTTTAGAATTGCATCAAAAATAGATGAGTGAGCATTAACAATCTTTCAAGATCGATGGCATTGAAGACTCTATTTTTGTAATTTTATGGAAAATAACTTTGCTATAAATCCATCTACTCATTTTGAGAGAACCTTCTACATTTGATGAGAACTAATAATTTATGGAGACTTAGCTACCATCCCATTCAATTATATTAGCCTTCCATCTAAATGAAATCGCATGAACAATTCTTGGAAATTCATCTCTATAGCACCTAAGGTTGTGAGCCATTAGACACCTAAAACAATATTTTCCCCTCCCATAGAAATAGAAAACATAGGTGAGTCTAACATGTAGTTTCCTATGGAAAGCTTGATACTATGGCACTTTCATGTGCACTTGACTATCCCACCATCCGCAATCATAACTTGCATTTCTAGAGCTGGGTAAATAAAACAATTGAGGCGGGCAGCTAACTTACTATTTATGAAGTTATGAGTACTCCCTGAGTCAATCAACACCGTCATCTTCTATTTTTTTTAATAGCCAATAACCTTGGGTGTTTGAGGTGTACTAATACCTGACAATGCATGGCAAGAAATTGTAGGTTGGTGATCCTCTACTTCTTCTTCTACTGGTTCCTCACCTCTCCTATAATTTCAGCTTCCTCATCATCATCATTACCTTCATCAATATAGAACAACTTCTTCTCAGCACATTTGTGTCCCAGTCCATATTTTCTATCACAGTTAAAACATAATCCTTTTGCTCTCTTTTCTTCCATTTGTTGAGGAGTTAGTCTAATTGGGCTAGAAAATGAAGGGGAATAGATACTATGGTCTCTGGTGTTAATAAAAGGTGGCCTCCTACTACAAAGAACTTTTACCTCGCTCGACGTGCCATGATAATAGAATCAAAAACTTGAGTGGATTAAACATACTTACCTCATGCTTGATGTGGTCCTTAAGACCCTCAAGAAATAGGTCATTCATATTCTCTTTTGGAATATTCTCCACCCTAGAGAATAGGTTCGGAATTGATGCACATAATCTTTGATGATCTTGTTTGCCGTAACTTTGTTAATTGACTAAAGTAGTTCTCTCAAACACGGCACTATAGTACAATTGTAACTCCTCAGTAAAAACTATCCAAGTGACACCAAGACCACTCTTCTACCTCTAAGCACATAACCATTGATACCAAACAAATTGGTCTGGTTCAAGATACAGGGATGCCAATGTCACCTTTTGTCTCGATGGTGTTTGATGTAACTCAAAGAAGTTCTCCGTTTGATTTATCCAATTCAAGGGATCCTTACCATCAAATTTACGCATATCCACTTTTGGCATCATGTTTCGTGGTTGTGAATAAGTTGGATTCTGATTAGTGCTGGAAAAGTGATCCAACATGGTTATTTTGTCCATGATTTTGAACTAAAGATCCTCCTTGGTTGATATGAGTTGGATTTGGGCCATACTCTTTAACCTTTACATGTTGCATGATATCATCCAACCGATGATTGATTTGGTCTATGTCTCCTTTAGAGGCCATCTTAGATTGTACATTTCACAGCTCATACTCAAGTTGGCTCACCTTATGATCAACTGAGGTAAACCATAGTGCTGAGGAATCTGTATTTACCCCTTCTGAATCCATCTCTTCAATCACTACCCCATATTTATCTGGGGTTTTACCCGGAGTAATCGGATTCTTTTTTACTCTTGTGGAAGGCCCCGCCATGATGTCAAACCTTAGGGTTTAGGGTTTAGATACAAATTTGGATGAATAGGAAAAACACAAAGAAGATACTAATATTATTTTTGAGAGTTTCCAAAAATGTAAATAACTTGAAAACATTCCACAATTTGCACCCTAGGGAGCGATTTTATGAAAAACCCTAAATTTGTAATAACTTGTGCAAAATAAATCAAAAAAGTATACAATTTTCAGGGAACCTTACTTGAAATGTTTCGCAACTCTAGTAAAATTATCTCTCACCAATTCACTCTGGTTCGCAATATATGGCAGAAACAAAAAAATAAGGGTTTTTTACCCTAATTTTGGCCCAGATCACAGCTCTGATACCACTTGTAATGAAATTACTAGTAAAATTTAGATTATGAGCAACAATAGAACACCAAATAACACAATATTTCATAATAATAATCTCAATATGCAATTAGAATAGCTTCGCCACTTTGAGGGGGCAACCTCCAAACCATATAATAAGACTCAAATGCTCAATTGATAATGAACTACTTCCTACAATCCCTTATATATACTATTCATATGTTATGGCCATCACCTAGGCCGACCTATTAAGCATGAGAAAGTATAAATGATATAATAAAATGATATGATAAGCCACAACTCAGCTACTCATATCCTAATACAAGCAATAGGTTAAGGCGTAGTACATACCAGAATAAAGGTTTTATGTGATAGAATTTGAATGGATCAGGGTCCGCAATAATGGTATGTTCATAGCCATCATGTAGGAATTTGACGCATTGATGAATAGTGGATGGAACTGCATGCATTACATGAATCCAAGGTCTACCTAGCAAAAGATTGAACTGAAACAAGGTATCAATAATGAAGAATACTATAGGGACAATTTTAGGCCCAACTTGTATAGGTAATGTGATAGTGCCCAAGCATGTGCGAGTAGTTGAATCATATCCACAAATAAGAGTGGAATTATTAGCAATTAGATTGTTTGCACATAAATTAACAACAAATCCATTGTCAATGAGTACACACTTGATACAAATGGTGCTAATGATAGTAGTGATAAGCAAAGACACACATGGATTATTGATAGCGAGGTAATGATATGTCCTCATCAATGAATGAAATAGCATGTGTCGATTTTTGAGAGATTGAATGAGGTGTGTGAATGCTACCGAATAATTATCACTCTTAATGTGGATAGAATGAAGGACGGCTCTAATGTATGCCGAAAATCAGGTGCATTGCGTAATAAGTCATAGAGAGATATTTTGGCCAGTGTATTCTTAAGTTTCTCAATGATATCATAGCCTTTAGAAGTAGCAGGAGGATTCGTAGAAGTGATAAGCAGTGGGATAGAAATGGGTGGAGTGGTAGGAGGATGAGTGTGGCGAGTAGTTACTACATTGATAGTAGGATTATCCATAGGTGTAATAAAGTGAGGAGGATGCCAAGTAAAAACTTGCATGAAATCAAAGCAACAATAGTAACCATGTCGAAACCTTAGTTGGAGAAAAAGAAGGATAAGAAGATTGATCCATGACTTGATAAGACAAAGACATACTTAAAAAGAAGGGTTTGAATCATCAAGTTCACCAAATGATTAAGAAAATATTGAAATAAATAGATGCCTAGTACTAAGTATGCAACAACGCTAAATATATGTAATAACGTACATATTTGACCCAAGCTAGAAATTACTAAACCCTAGTTGTAAATGAAATGATAGTATACTTGGTTGTTTGACAATCAATCATGGACTACATCGACATGAAGAATTGATGAACAAAGAGGGAGAAGTGTCACATAGGAGCTCAAAAATTGAGCGATAAAGAGATATTCTCGACTGGGGTGCCTAGAATGGGTTAGGGGCACATGTGGGCACCTGCGGACCTACTATGGGCACTTATGACCGCTTAAAACCTCGGGAACCAACTTTGGAGGGTCATGAGGTGTTCGTTGTCCTTCACTTCCTATCACTAGTATGTCACATCAAGTTTGTAGATATCATCTGTAACCTGCAATGAAGAAATGACCTACAAAACCCCAAAAGTGCATCAAATCCCAAAAATAAAATAATGCAAATGAGGGGTGGGATTATCCTCAGTTGTCAAATAAGTGAACTTATGACCAAGCGTTGCACTACATCTCAAACCCAATGTATTTGATAGGTTTGTATGTTGAAATCATGCCCTAGGTGGCTCTTGTGTGTGTCACACTTGATAGCGAGCAAGTAGCTAGATGTAAAAGATGTAAATAGATGTGTGCATGAAAAAATGAACTTCCTCCTATGAAGTGTATGCATAAATGGTAGTCCCTTGTCCCTTATGTGGAGCTAGATGGATGTTTAAATGCTCTTAGAATTCTCTTGGATGCAAACTTAGGTGGTGATAGCTAATGCTTAGTGTTTGGTCCTTTATTACGGCCACATAGCTTTATATTTAAATGATTCACTTGCTTAAATTTCATAATTAATCCCAAAATTCTGACTACCAAAAAGATAAGATGCCCAAACGACTAGAAAGGACCCAAAATATGTGAGCAAAATACAAAGAGGTCTGGGGCGCCTAGAGGGGATGGGGCACCTAACCCAGTAGCGCCTTGGTGGGCACTAGTGTCAGAGTGAGAAATGTCGAAGTATGAAAAGAAATACTAGGCAAGAAAGAGTGTAAGACCAAAAGTGGCAACAGAAAGAAAGCAAAGATGGCCAAAGACATGGGTTAATTAGTACTTTTCTTACTTATGAATCATATGAATAGTAGTATGTGATCAGGACTAGATAGATACCCAAAGTGTGTGATTTAATGTCTACAATATGTTCCTTCTATTGATTGTTGTTCACATCTCGATCATATTACTGACTTTCTTATGCAAAAACGATCCTTTTCATATACTTAAACTTCTCTTATCGTGGCTCTAAACACTGTTGGTTATTTCCATTACTTTTTGACAAACTTTCATTCATAAGTCCAACCACTCCTTTGACATCAATGACAATATTTCCAACAATCTCCCCCTTTGTCATTGATGGAAACCTTGTAAAGAATTTACTCCCTCTTTGTTGTAATGCACCTTCTTCAAAGAATCTTCTTTTTTTGTAACTCCTCCTTTCTGTAACTCCCTTATCAACAATTCTCCCCCTTTGACATCAATGGAAAAGGGATACTCAAGGAGCTTGAATAATGTAATGTTAGCTCCCCTTAACCAATGTTTATCTTAGTTTTTCAATGAGAGGAAGAAAATGATATTACTCCCAATTTGTGCCATAGATACTCAAATGTTTCCTTTAGAAGAGGCTTAGTGAAAATGTCCATTATTTGTTCAGGTTGTAATGATGTATTCCAATTTTGCATTGTTGTTATGCAACTTGTTCTCTTAAGAAGTGATATATAATTGGAATATGTTTTGTTATTGAATGCATAATAAGATTATTTGAGATGCTTATTACACTAGTATTGCCACATAATATAGAAATTAGATGATCATATTCTACCTCGATATCCTTCTGTGGTTTGCTTCATCCAAATAATTTTTTTGAAACATAACAATATCTTGCTATATATTTTACTTCGATGTAGATAGCGAAACCGAGTTTTTATTTTTACTCAACTAAGATACTAAGCGATTTCCAAGGAATAATGCCCCTTCACTTGTACTTTTTCTATCAGCAATGCATCATACCCAATCTAAGTCTATTTATGCTACCAACGTGAAATATTTACCTCTTGGATACCATAAGCCATAATCCAAAGTCCCTTTTAAATATCTGAAGATTCTTTTTACTGCTTGCATGTGAGTTTCCTTTGGTGTTTCTTGAAAACGTGCTACCATGCCTACTGCTTGCATAATGTCTGGCCTATATGTTGTTACATATAGTAAGTCATCAATCATTTATTTATAGAGTGTTTTCTCGCATTAGAGATTCATCATATTTACTCAACTTATTCCTTGTAACCATGGGTGTGCTAACAGGTTCACAATCCTCCATTTTGAATTTATTCAACATATCTTTTACATACTTGGTTTGGGAAATAAATATTCCTTTGTTAGACTGAGATATTTGTAAACCAAAGCAAAATGACAACTCACCCAACATAGACATTTTGAACTCCTTCAGAATTTTTTTTGGATATTTTCTCATTATATCCTCCAAAAATGATGGCATCCATGTATACTACAACAATCAATTGATTTTCACCTTTCTTAATGTAGAGGTTGTTATCAACAAATCCTCTTTTAAATCCTTGTTCTTGTAGATATTTGTCAAGCCTTGAATACCATGTTTTAGGGGTTTGACTTAAACCATACAATTCCTTCTTCAAGTTGCACACATGGTCTTTGTTTTCTGATAGGAGGAACCCTTACGGTTGTTCAATATACTTCTTCTAACTTGCCATTTAGAAAAGTAGATTTTACATCCATTTGATAAACTTTGAAAACAACATATGCAAGAAACATTCTAATGGCTTCTAGTATTACAACTTCCACTTGAACATACCCTTTGTTTTGTTTGGGTCACTTGGCTATTTTCATTCAATTTATTCTTGAATACCCACTTGGTGCAAATTACATTATGATCATTGGGTCTAGGTACAAGTTCCCATGTTTCATTCTTCTTCGATATGATCCAACTCTTCTTCCATTGCCTTTATCCAATGATTTTCATGACTAGCTCTTGAAAAAATCTTAGGCTCTGTCTTAGATAACAAAGAGAAATTTACTTTCTCATATGTACTCATAATTATTCTCCTAGTTTGTGCCTCAACCTCGATGTTGCTAATAATTTGACTCTCAGAATGATTCTTTTGAAAAATTTGTGATGGTACATTCGTATTCTCCTACTTTTTTCATCTAGCTTTTCTATTTCCTCTTCCTTTTCTTCTATGAGAGTAGGTATTTCTCAAGGTTCTTCTAAAGGTTCTTTTACCTTTTGGTTCATGATTTCATCCACTCTAACACTGGAACTTTCTACAATTGTTTGTAACCTTTTGTTATAACATTTATAGGCTTTGCTTTACGTGGAATAACCAAGAAAGATTCCTTCATCATCTCTTGAGTCAGATTTTCCCAAATATTTTCATTTCTCTTAATGAAACATCTACTCCCAAACACCTTGAAATACTTGATAGAGGCTGGTCTTCCCTTCCATAACTTGTATGGAGTTTTATCATGATTTACTCTGATTTGTCCTCTATTCAAGATATAGACCATTGTACTAATTACTTCTCTCCAAACCTTTTTGATAGGTTGGACTCATGTAACATTATTCTAGCCATTTCTTATACAATTCAATTATTCCATTCTACGACTCCATTTTGTTGTGGAGTTCTTGCAACCGAGTAGTGTCTTTTTATTCCATGTTCTTCACAAAATTCATCGAATTCATTTGAAATGAACTCACCTCTTCTATCTAGTCTTAAGCATTTGATCTTCAACCCGGTTTCATTTTTAACTAAGGATTTAAACACTTTAAACTTCTCAAATGCCACATATTTTTCTTTTAAAAATTTAACCCACGTCATTATGGTATAATCATCAATGAGTAACATGAAATAAATTTTTTTTTATGTATGTGTTCCAATGGGTTTACAAAATAACCGTGCAAACCAACTCTAGTGGCTTGGTGGTTGAATGTTCTTTCGTTTTGAATCTTTCTCTTGTTTTCTTTCCATGCTAACATTGCTTGCAAAGATTGCTTGAAGGTTTTGTTATCTTTGGCATGTCTCTCACAATTTGCTTGTTGCTGATTTTTACAAGGTTATCAAAGTTTATATGACCCATCCTTCTATTCCATAGCCAACTTTCTTCAATTTGACTCAAGAAAAATTTATCTTCTTTCACATTACTGAGCATGTATACATTATTTTTGGTTTTGTGGGCATCTACAACTAGTTCTCTTGTGTCCAATTTTTTGATTTCACATCCTTTAGCATAAAACTTAAGCGTGTGTCCTTGATCACACATGGCTTACACTTAAAGGATTATGCTTTAATCATTTAACATATAAAATATTTTTTGTTTTTGTTTTTTCCAATGTCTAGGATAAGTGTACCATTTCCTGCTATCTTTGTCGTGGCATTATCACCAAACTTCATGGTACCTTCACTTATTTTCTTCAATGAGATAAACTTTCTTTTATCGCCATTCATATGTCTTGAGAATTCACTATCATCCCATCCATTTATACAAGCATGGACATTTCTTTATCTTGCCCAACTTTCTCTTGCTTATTTTTCTAGATCTTTATATGTTCCTTTTTCTTTATATCTCAAGATTTTGTCTTTTGATCTTGTCTAGAGGATTCAAACACACTTCTACAAAAATGTGTTATATGTCTATGCTTGTTGTAATTATAATAGATAATAACATCCTTGGTATAATATGATAAGGAGCAAATGAATTTTAGTTTCTATTTGAAACTCCATGGGCAGATTTGATTTTGCTTCTAGCTTCATTATCTTTCATTCACTTTTACAATTTATCTTCTTATGACCAAAGAGATTGCAATAAAAACAATAACCATGGAAGGAACTTCCAAACCTGGTCATATTCATATGTCTTGGAACAAATGATCTCTTGGAATTATTCTCTCGTTTACCTTAATTGTGGATGATCCAAGTTTTTGTGATGTCATCTTCCTTCCTATTTTCATTCTTTGTGGGTTCCTTTAGAATTTTTACATAGCTCTTGGCATTTTCTACACTTGTCTTCTTTGGGAGCTCAGTAGACTTTGAAGCCTTCCCTAGTTCTTCTCTATAGCCAAGACCCGACTTGTTGAACAATGACCTTTGATGCCCTAAAATCTCATCTATATCCTCGGTACTCTTCTCAAATATCGGGTTGTTTGTCAATATGGTGTTTGCTTTTTCTAAGTCCTTTCTCAAAGCAACGATCTCATACTCATGTTTCTTAAAATCTTCTTCTTTCATCTTTAGTTGACTTCTTAAATATTCCTCAATTCTTTTTGCTTCTTCAATATGGGTTTTCAGATCAATGATTATTTTCTCTGACTCTTCAAGACTTTTTGATATCCTTGCCTTGGAAATTTGATTCTCTTCTTCACATTTTTTGAGCTATAACATTTGTTTTTATTCTTCTTTTTGAGTGCTTTTATCTCTCCTAAAGCAAAAATAAGTTCTTCTTCAAGATTTATTGTACGTACCCAAAAATATAGGTATTGTACTACCAGAAAGAGGTTATGGAAACCCCAATGATGATTCAGATCTCTTTGCAAGGTGTTCAGAATCCAGAAAATCTCGCCAAGTATACATTTGCATCCTAGAAAGCCTTGTCTAGCTTTTGCATGTTTTGTTCTAACCTCTGGCCCCCTTTTCCTTGCATTTTGTCTTTAAGTTATAGAACCATCACCCTGTCTGCGGTGGCAATCCGTGGATTTGCCCAAGACAGGCGGCGGTCCTGTAACCACCTCCTACGCGCAGGCAACGGTCTGTGCGTGTTTTCCGAGAATGTTAGATGATTTCATCAAACATAAAAATTCAAATTTCTATCTGCATTCCTCAACCACTAAAGCTTGCATTTATGTTTTGGCCACCCAGTAAATAGTGATTTCCCTTTGTTTAATAATAGAAGAGTTCAATTTAGACTTACCCTCTGGTAAATCCAAATGCTATAAATACTCAGCTTGTCCACAAGCAAATGGCCCCTCTCCTTCTGTGTTTGATTATTTAGTTTGTTTGAAGTTCTTGCATGAGTTTCAATAGTTTTATATTTTGCATGAATTCTCAGCCTCTCTTCTACTTTAGAGATCATTTGATCGTCATACTTTCATTTTACTCCATTGTTGTCCCACATAGCCAACTTAGCATAAGGTAGTTTCTGTTCTAGATTAGAATCCATTTGATAATCTTAGAGTTGTAGGTTTTGTTTTCTCACAAGAAATAGACCCCAGAATTCTCGATATTATACGTTGTATCCCTGCAGTAAATCCTGTTAGGAATTACATAGTCAAGCTTTGTTCACTTGCACTATCCCTCTCTTACTTACATTGTATTTGGTTTATATCCAAAGCTACCATTGTTTGAGCATCTTCTTCTGTTGACACTATCACACTCACACTTTTCTGGATTCACGAGAACACAAAGGAACGAGGAGATCACACTGAGGGGAAAAGTCACGATACGACTAGATTTACCATTGTTTTGTAAACTCCAAGTTTGAGCTATCAAAGTTGTAGTTACAATATATCAAATAGAGTAGCAAATCATTTTATTTCAAGTTAAAGTTCACTTTCAATATTGCCGAGGAAGCTATGGGGAATGATAGTTTCTGAGAAACTATGATTCATTCCTCACTTCTGAGGTAGGATTGGAAATCTTTCGATTAAACTAGTTAGTTATTTAAGTATTTAGGATAAATTCACAACTGCACATGCGAATAACTATATCAGGCTAACTTGCTTGTTTTAATTTTGTTATTAGACTAATTATCCATTATCTGAATATATTAAGATAGTCGCTCTTTTAATTTCATTCAAATACGCATCATTGAAAATATAAAAATAAAAGGAATATAAGCATAGTGTAGATATATCTTTCATAGTTAATTTACTTGTTTGGCTTAAAAGTTTGATTACCTTTTGCATGACAATTACGGGACTATGAGAGCCTGTGGAATACGTATTCGAAGCGGTAGTACCTCAAAGAAAGTCTCTTCAAAATATTAATGGATATAGATCAAGGGTGTAGGATTCAGTTTTTCAAATGACAACAAACTAACAAGAAATTAGTGAATAATTGAGACAATGAATATTGAAGACGACAAAGCATACACATTCGGTCAAGTCAACCCAACTATAGATTGCCCTGATAGGATATTCGCATGACCATACAAGAACCCGAAAGAGAAAAAATATTTGGTTGTGATCCATTAGTTCCATAGCCAGATGCAGGAGACATTCTTATCGACATAGACACGAGGTTACGTATACAAGTTCAGAACCCCTGTAAGGTATTCTAAGAAGATCACACAACTCCTAGTACTAAACATAGAATTTGAAAAGGCTTATGACCATTGGATAGTCGGAAGAAGAGATTGATTCTTCACATGACCATAATAGGTCCACAATAACCACAAACTCATGGTTGTGATCCCCAGGTCCCACAACCCAATGGGCCTGTAAATCAGTTAAGTATTGACACCGGTTTATGAACGTTGGTATTTAGATCCTCACCACTCCCGCCAAATATCATAACGTAATTTTCCATATTAAACATAGAAGCCAATCAATCCAACATTTTCTGGGCTAGACCAGAAAACCACCCATAGTTTATTATAAATCCACTACACCTCTCATTACCATTTTCCATGACCTTGTCTAGAAATATACACGAAGCACCTACAGGTCATTTTCCACATATCCAATAGCCAATAGATAGGATATCAAAGCAGAGCTCAACATTGATTGGAGCCTCCGAGCAGCTATTATATCTGAACGATCCATTACACCAATTCATGTTAGGAGAGCTTTCTTTGCCTTAGATTCACAGATCCCATTATTGTGTGTTGAAGATATAAGATTTCCCAAATAGTTTGTCTATATCCACATATATTCCATTTCCACCATTTGTCTCAAGACGAACTCTCGGGAGGTCGGGTGTGAATAAGAGCTACTTGTAGATTCTCATGCTCGCATGTCACTTTTCTATCATACAAAATTGGTGAACCTGATGTGAAACAAACAATTGTTCCCCTTTTATTTTTATTTCTTTCATCCATCTTCACTCTTTCCCATTATTCTGCAGGTATTTATATACCCCCCGAATATGTCGGGATACGACACATATGGTAGACCTCTCTCAAGTCTCAAAGCGCATTACAGTCAAACAAATAGACAACAGTCAGCCTCACTTTCTGCATGGGCTGACAACTATTCAAGTAATTACTTGTCATCACAAACTCGTCTTCAAAGAACTAGCTCTAGTTCTTCGCTCAATTGAGTAGTTGGATCAACTCACACAAACACAACAACCAGATCCCTTAGGCTCTAACAATATGACATTTACTAGAGAATCCACTTCATCTCCTTAGGTTTTTTTCAAACCACAAATCAATGAATAGTCAGATCCACTCCCATTTTTGGATGAGGAGTATTTAGTACGCTATGCTAGAAGCGAACAATGCTTCCAAAACATGTACCCACCTATAGGAATTATGTAACCACAACTCGGTACCCAACTCCAAGAAAACACCCCCATTCCTCCACCTATGAAAATACTCTCCATGAAGATTGGCGGGGTAATGATCAATTTATATCAGGTATCATACCCCTTTACAACCCCAAGGTGTACAACAAACACCATTAAGGAAAAACATTGCATCTTCACCAATCGAGGTCATCTCAACCTTAGTCAAAAAGGTTAGAGGATTAGAACTTACTCAAGCAAATCAAAATTCATATTTCAGCAAGCAGGAATTCCCAACCCTCCGCATCATCCCAACCAAGTTGACCTCCTTACAGGAACAAGCATGTTAGGCATGCCTCCTCAACATTCGTATAACTTTCCACAGTAAACACCAACTAGAACCGCATTTTCAAACATCATTCCAATTGAAAGTATGATACCTCCCGGCTTAGCACCAAGCAACCCATACCAGAGTAATTCTCCTCCCTACTTGAATATTTATTCAAAATCACCATAGGGAGACATGTTCTTGTCTCCCGGGATGTTCACTCAACCACGGGGATTTATTTATGTCCCTATAAATACATATGCCATGCCATATCAAGAACCCGTGCCACCCCCACTCCTCAAGCAGGCACCATCGATGGTAGAAACCTATAGGGTAGGGACTTACTCAGAATATTTAAAAGATCCTCTAGATTTCACCATACAAAGTGTCATGCTTCCAAGACCTCTTCCCGATTTGCCCAAGTACAAAGGGGAGGGAGATATGAATGCACATATCAAGGCCTTTGCCACGGCCATTTAAGAATTACTCCTTGGGATGGGGGTGTTACTAAGATATCGCCCTTGATTGGTATTACAGAATACCTGAAGCCTCGATACACTCGTTCAAACAACTTGTGTCAGAGTTTATCAAAGCTTTTGACATGAACAAATTGTTAAGAATAGGAATCAGAGAATTCTTACATATTAAACAAGAGCACAATGAATCCGTTGCTCATTTTATTCAAAGATGGCGACAATCCTCTACTCATCAACAAGTGCTCCAAACATGGATCAAATGGAACTATGTGATTTATTCCTTCATTCTCTCAATAGAGAGATAAAGGAAGAAGTCCAGAAGTTCCCACTAAGGACTTACGATGAAGTGCTTGAAAGTGCTCTCCGAATAGATCAAGCGGCAATAGATAGTGGTCGTAAGACATATGGAACAAATGGGAAATTAATCACTCCCAATCAAAACACTACGACCTATCCTAATGCCACAAATACCAATCAAGGACCCAAGATCCTTAACAAAAACCGCGGGGTTACAACAGATGGAGTAATAGACCAAGTTAAAAGGGCAAACATCGTAAATGTTTCACCACCCATTAACAATCAATGAAATAACAACTTTACTCCAACGATCAACACGGTGGATTTTAATCATCCATCACAACAATAACAACAACAACAACAACGGAAAATCTAGACACAAGGTCCAAATCAAAACCCAACTGGATATCAGAGTCAAAACCAAAGGCAATCAGCCTCAAAGTTTTAACTCTAACAACCAGCAACCTAATCAGAGTTTTGGACCACAACAGGTTTCAAACCAATAACCTCGAAACTATAATCCCAACTTATATTGTGGTTTCCACAAGATCCAAGGCCATGATACTAGGACTTTCCGTGTTGTAGTAAATTCATGCAACGTTTACAGAAGACCAAAGATAACTCTTTATAGATATGTTTTTAGCATATTCTATATTACCCGTGCAAACACGTACATAGGGCGATTTCCCCTCAAAATGCACCCTCAAGATTTTTAACGATCCGTTCCCAAATCACTCTAACACTAACATGTTAGATCCAAATGGGACGAACAAGGTTGTTATGACAGAAATAATGATCATGAAGCCTCAACTTCATTGAGTCCGCCTGGTCACACCCCAATTAGGAATTTGACCACAAACCAAGATAGTTGGCCCGGTAGAGTTAGATACCGAGCCACCCGTAGAAACTATAACAAGAACATGAGACTATTCTTTCTCGGTCAGTTCCAACCTATTTGCTAGAACTGACAACATTCAACAAACATTGGTAAAACCCATAGGCACTTACGAACTAATTAATGACTTAATAAAGACATTCTCTCACATTTATTTCTTGGATTTGTTGAAGAACTCTCCCACCCACATGGCTACTCTCTTAGAAGCATTAGGCCTTGGTCATTTAATTAACAAATTTCCTCCTCTAGAAATGCAAGTAAACCATGTAGACTTTGATGTCTACCCTCTAGGGCAACCAGATAGGGATACTAAATTTATATTTGATATAAGAAAATGCCAATGACGCTGAAATTACGTGTAGAGGTGACCCAGCATTACATTTACAGGTATGGGTTTACAATAATTATGTTAAGTGCACAATGATTGACAATGGGGTAGCAGCTTAACATAGTCCCCTTCGTTTTTCTTCAAAAGCTAGGATATATGGAGGAACAAATTGTTCCACAACATGAAATATGCTAAGAGGTTATGATAGCCTCAAGGCCACTTCAATTGGAACCATAGTTTTACCAGTCACCTTAGGACCCAAGACATTCCTCACCGAATTTTATATTATAGATCGGGAAACCAACTATAATATGATCCTCGGTTGACCATGGATACACCGCATGAAGGCAATCCCTTCTACGCTATTTCGAGAAATAATATTTTTGCACCTAGGGAAAATATTTGTGGCGCAAGGTGACCCAAAACCATTTGATATACACCTAGCAAACTTGAAGAAAATACCAGGTGTTCACTCTAAATTTGAACTCCCAACGAATCAACTTAACAAACCAATCAATTCAAAACCGAAAGAGAAGTTGATACCTACAACAGATTAGAAATTACAAACCTAGTCGAAGGCATTCCAAAGACTCAAAAATGAGACTAACATCATAGAAATGGTATCATTAGGGACTACTACAAAAAATTTAGAATTACTAGAGAAATATCTACCCGTTCTCCTACCATTTGATTCTATGGGTATGGGATACACCCTAGGAATTGGTTCCCTTCCATCAGACAAAGTTTGTATGGTAGAAGTAACTGAGGTAGGAGAAACAGATACGAGGAGTGTCCTAACATCCATTTTTCCACGCAAGTATTGGACTCTCCACTTCGATGGAGCTAGATGTCGTTTTGGATCTAGGGCAGGTGTGATCTTTACTTCTCCCGAGGGAAAGATCCTACCTTTTTCCTTTAAGTTAAACTTTGAGTGTACAAACAACGAGGCTGAATATGAAGCCCTCCTCCTTGGCCTCATCATAGCCAAAAGGATAGGCATTGATAACATTAGAGTGCTAGGAGACTCGCAACTAGTTGCAAACCAAGTCTCTGAAGTATATGAGACTAGAGTGAGCATTTACAACTCTATAAAATGGCGGTATTAGATCTAACAAAAGGATTCAAATTCATATCAATCGAAGCAATCCCATGAGAGTAGAACCTTCTCACCAATTCAATAGCAACCTCAGCTTCCCATTTCACTCCAAATAGTGAGTTGGAAAATACAAGTTTCATGGTATCACTTTGTACTAAACCATTGGTGTGTAAAATACTAACAAACCCACTCCTGACACATATAGAAGCTAAGAATGAGTTTTCTATCCCAGATCACTTTGATAGTGATAGAGTCACTCTTGAATATCTAAACACCTATGTAGAGCTACATCTCACTCATCACATAGTGGATCTCTCCTTAATTCCACATTCCTCTTCCTATTTTGGAAATCCCCTAATAGAGTCTCCTCTCGCAAAAGGATCTCGATATCTACGAGGTAGAGAATAGAGAAATTTTGGAACTACCTCCGGCCCCACCTAAATTTGAAGAAGGCAACGCTTCCTTAATCGAAGAAACAATTGACATAAATATTGGAATGGAGGAAGAACCAAATATTTTGAAGTTGGGATCCTTATTAACTCTATAGGAGATAGAAATACACACCCAAATCCTCAAAGAACATCAAAAGGCTTTTGCATTTAACTACAAATAAATGATGGGAATTACACCACATATCATGGTACATAATCTTGTCACCAAACTAGATGCAAAGCCAATTAAACAAAAGTCAAGACCAATGAAACCAAAAGTGGCTCTCATGGTGAAAGAAGAAGTAATGAAACTTCTCCAAGTAGGATTCATCAAACCAGTTGACTATTCACAATGGGTATCTAATATCATCCTTGTTCTCAAAAAGAATGGGAAGATACGCATTTGCATAGACTTTCGGGCCATTAATAAATTTTTTTCCCAAAGATGACTTCTGCGTTACCATCCATCGACGTTATTGTTGCTTTGTAATTGGATTTGAACTATTGTCCCTCATAGATGGGTTCTCAAAGTATAATCAGATTAAAATATTTGAGGAAGATCAAGCCAAGACCACATTTATAAAGACTTGGGGAACTTATTGTTACATTGTCATGCCATTTGGTCTTAAGAACATTGGTGCTACATACCAACGGTAAATTACATACATATTTCACGACCTTATTCACAAGATTGTGGAATCCTACGTAGATGACTTGTTGGCCAAGGCCAAGAAGCGCCATGATCATTCGGAAGTACTATGTATCATTCTCTCAAGATTGATCAAATACGGTGTCACATTAAACCCAAATAAATGTGTATTTGGTGTGACAGGAGGCAAGCTTCTGGGTTACATTATATCCTCACGAGGGATTGATGTTGATCTAGCCAAAATCTAGGCTGTTCTCGAAATGATTCCACCATCAGACGAGTCTGGTATCAGATCATTTCTTGGGAAACTAGGTGCAATTCGAAGGTTCATTCTGGACTTGAGTTTTGTTGTTCATCCAATCAACAATTTATCAAAGAAAGATTACAGCATTAATTGGACAAAAGAATGTAATGAGGCCTTTGAAGCAGTTAAACACTTCTTATTGTCTCCTCCCACATTAATGTCTCCTAGACCAGATCATCCTTTGATCCTGTATTCATTGGTGTTGATGTCTCACTAGCCTACATGCCGCTCGAGAAGATAATTATAAATAAGAACGTGCGGTCTATTTCATTAGTCGACATTGCTTGATTAATGCAAAAAGAGAATGTCTTGCCATAGTCTTTGTAATGAAACGTTTAAGACATTACATGTTAAATCAAGAAATAAGGATCATTGTAAAGACGGATCACTTACGAACGTTCCTCACACGAGGTCTTTATCTAAAAAAGCTAGATGATTTATAACCTTAATGGGTGAATTCAAATTAACATTTGTCAACCAAAAATCCGTTAAGGGATAAGTCATCATGAGACTGGTTAGCTGAAAATCCATTAGATGGAGGCGATCTGGTAGATCTGGACTTTCTGATGAGTGCATATACTTTGTTGAAACCAGACCCCCATCTCTACATGCCCTTGGTACACTAACATTGTCAATTTTATCATGGATCATACGTACCCAGAAGGTGCCACATCACAACAAAGAAGGTGGTTATGCATTATCGCTGCTAAATATGTCATTTTAGAATAGGTTCTCTATCGTAAAGCCTTCGATGGAATGCTTTTAAGATGCGTTGAAGCTAAAGAATCCAAAAAGATTCTTTACGAATCCCTGAGTGGGATGTGTGGAGGCCACTTTGGTGGCCATGCCACTACTCGCAAAATACATTGAATGGGCTATTTTTGGCCGACTCTGTAACATGACACAATAGAGTTTGTGTGCAAGTGCCATAAATGCCAAGAATTCTCCCACAAGATTCACATGCCAGCATAATCTCTACAACCAATCGCAACCCCATGGCCCTTTTCCACACGAGGCCTAGATTTGATAGGGAAATTCTCTCCCTCATCAACAGATGGCCATAACTTTATAATCACAGCCACATAATATTTTACCAAATGGGTAGAGGCCATGCCTCTCACCACCGTATCAGGTTCTGTAATCGCTAAGTTCATTTTGAATCAAATCATTTGTAGGTACGATGTCCCAAGTCATTATCTCAGATAATGGCACATCCTTTAAAAATGATGAGGTCTGTGAATTATGTAGTAAATTCAAGATAAACCATCATACGGTCTCTCTTTATTACCCTCAAGCCAACGGACAAGCTGAAGTCACAAACAAAACATTAAAAGCTATTCTCCTCAAAATAGTTAAGGAGAACAAATGGGATTGGCATTTAAAATTATACTGGCATTGTGGGCCCATCGAACCTCAATAAGAACACCAACAGGGGCAACCCTCTTCTCATTAGTATTCAGGGCAGAAGCAGTTCTCCCGCTTGAGGTCGAAATACCCAATCTTTGCATCTCATTACAAGGGATTTTGGGAGAAGAATCCTATAGAGAGGCACGCCTCTCTCACTAGAAAGCTTTGATGAGACCAGGATAAACACTCGAATAATGGCATAGAGCCTATGCTTTGACGGATGTCTTGACAATATAACAAAAATTCTATGAATGAGAAATATACGAGGGAGATCTAGTGCTAAGACTAGGCAGTAATGGATTGATATGAAAATTGGCGAAGGAAGGAAATTCCACCCAAGTGGTTGGGCCCATACCGAGTCATGAAAGACTATGGAAATGGTGTGTATCTCTTGTGCACACTAGAAGGTGAGGATTTCAATGAAATTTTCAATTCCTTGCATCTTAAACAGCTTCTACGCATAGGTCATCGGTGTCACCATTTGTATATTATGTCTACCTACATTGCATTTAATCACTTAGTTGTTTCATTTTGTTCACTCATTTCGTAACTATTATGGTTAAGGAATTTATTCTTAAGCAATTCATTACAAGATTCTAAAAATATTGGCAAAAACATTCAAATCATATCTCTTCAAAGTTTCATAATATCATCAAATGTTTCCGAAATCATTTCATCAATTCAATAGATAAAGTCTTGACAAAAACCGTACTAAGGCCTGCATACTTGGTCATACTCATTCTATTCTACTTGGTTAAGTTGTTCTTACCTATGGTTTGTTCTAGAAGCTTCTTGGTGTCACATCTATCCTTCTTACATCTCTTTGAAACGAGGATACTCCAAAGCCATGAATTAGAAATGTCAAGTTAAATAAAAAATGCTAAACCAAATAGAATATTTTATTTTTACACACTTCTTTGCCCCACCAACCTTCGGTGATGAGCCCGCATCTCTTACTAGTGATACGAGGTTGAGAAAGGAAATAAGTGCCCTTACTCGCCTATGTCCTACCTTTGATGATGAGCCCATGCTTCCCACCAGTAGCATGAGACAGGGTGTAGGGGTCCTGCTCACGCAAATTAGTGAATATTAATATTTTAAAGAAAAGTATACTAAGAGAAGTTAAATATCCAAATTCTAAAGAGATCAAATCCTTAAAACCATATTTTGTCAACCAAGTTGCCATCCATGGATCTAAGTCTAGATAAATTGAAAAATAAGTTACATTCTAAACTATGTAGTAGTTTCGAGTAAGAGTAAGTACGTAAGTCTGAATTTGATTTCTGTCAAAACCTTGTCTTTCTCTCATTATATCCATTTATTCAAACTCATATAATTTGTGCCCTTCCCAACTCTTGGTGTTGAGCCCTCGCATCTTACTAGTTGCATGGAGATAGGAGTGGGGAAAGTTCATCTCGTTATCACTAGATATTCATCACATTTTTCCAAAATAAGAAGAAGCAACGAACATTGCCCAAAGAAGCCAAAAGTTCAGTACAACATTATGTTTTCATCATCACATATCAGCATTACAAAAACAAATAAAAGAGAAACATTATGTTATCACTTGTCATCCATTGCATACATTCTAAAAAGCATATAAAAACAAAGATTCTAAAAACATCTAGTATACACATGGGAAACGAATCACAAAATTCTAGATACAAGAAGATCTAGATCCAAATATATATATATATCATGTTTTATATACAATGCCATCATGCACTAGGCATGGTCAAAACACTCAATGAGCCTAAAAATACAAAAACATCTCACATTCATCCAATTTTCTATTCTCGCATCTCTTTCTCTTAAATTAAATAAAATCCTATCTATTTGTTCACATTATTTGATTGATTATCAATGGACTCCATATGGACCCATGTGATAATTCAATTTTTGGCATCATCCCCCATCTCTCACAAATTATTTAATTCATAATGCATATCTCCGACACTCTTTTTTTAAAAGAGTTCTTTCTCTTAAATTGAATTATCAATGGGCTCCATATGGACCCATTTGATAATTCAATTTTTGGCATCATCCCCCATCTCTCACAAATTATTTAATTCATAATGCATATCTCTCGACACTCTTTTTTTTAAAAGAGTTTTTCTCTTAAATTGAATTATGAATGGCTCCATATGGACCCATTCGATAATTCAATTTTTGGCATCATCCCCATCTCTCACAAATTATTTAATTCATAATGCATATCTCCAACACTCTTTTTTTAAAAGATCTTAAATTGAATTATCAATGGGCTCCATATGGACCCATTTGATAATTCAATTTTTGGCATCATCCCCCATCTCTCCACACTTTTTTAATTCATAATGCAAATCTTTGACACTCTTTTTAAAATGAAATCTTTATCTCACCCCCATTCAAATCATGTCCCCACTTTGCCTAATAAGTCAAAATATGGGACCCACATGATCACATCACATCCCTAACTCAAGTTACTTTACTACACCCTGGGTATCATCTAACCTGCAGTTTAGCCTCACATCTAAACTATAAATATGGGGTTTTCCCCATATTTAGGGAGAGGAGATTATTTCAAAAGGATATATATTTTTAAGGAGAATATTTTTTAAAAGAAGAGAAAGGATCGAAGACTTGGAGAGATCTAGGCCTACAAAAGAGAAGGAAGAGCTTTAAAAGTTCTACCCATTTGAAGGAGAAATCTTTGCCTTAATTCATCATTTTACCATCTTGATGCCCGGTTCATCTCTATAGCAGAGCATAAGCTAAGTACTCTTGTTATTTCAGTTGCTTGTCATTTTTACTACTATTCATGATCTATTATTATCTTTTCTGACACGGGGTTGACATCCTCCAAGGGAGTTAAAATCCTCTTGGAACCGAGCACTGTCAGGCAACCCCGCATATTGTGTTCTAATCTTATCTGGTTTAGTTTTGCAGATCTAGCTTCTTGATATCATGCATCTACTTTCTTTACGCCCGTATCATCCATCTCCATCTCCAAGGTACTAAGCCCTTGTATACTCGACGTGGTCTCGTGTTTCTTGATTACTCGTACACTCACCTGGACAGGAAGCAGGAAACACAGATCTACATTTGGCACGCCCGGTGGGACCAGATCCAAGATCTGGTCATTTCATTTGTCTTGTTCCTTTATTCATCTCGTGCAGGTATTATAAACATACCGGTTCTCCTGTGTCGTAGTTTTCAAATATCTGTGATAAATATTTCATCTTGTGGACTCACGTTTTTGCAAGATTTGGTGTTATCTTCATCCGTATCAGAGGTTTGTGTCGCCTTTAAGGTAAGTACTCTTCTTGTGTTTAACCGGCTTGGTATTTAGTTTCAAGTTTAGTTTTATTATTAAATACATAATCATACTCAAATAAAAAAAAAAAAAATCATATGTTAGGTTCTACTCGCATGGGGAACAAATCCGGAAACTAATCTTATTGTCTTGCTTTTATTTGTGATCTCAGTTGTATAATAGATATATTTTATTTTATTTTTCCTTTAATGGCCTTTGCTTTGACCTAACAAAATATGTCTATATATTCATCTAGATCTTAATTTCTAATTATGTATAAATCTCACATTTCAAAGCATACTAATCTATGGTTACTTGTTTAAAATATAATAATCTATAGTTATTTATTTTAAAACATAATAGACAATATTGATTTATTTAAAAATAACAATTAAAAAAACATTATGAAATAACATTAGAATTAAATTATAAAAAAATGCCATTCAATATTGAAATGTAATCCACATCCATGGAATGTCAACACCATAGTTACTTGTATATGTCCCGTTTAGTTCTCTTTTTCATGTGATTCGCTTTATGTCACCACACATGTAAAAATTTTGTGTCCATGTGCAGTAGGACCACCTTGGGCATACCTAAAAGTGAATAAATTTTTTTCTCAATAAAAAGGTTTGATAAGATATTGCTCCTCATTTCCTTTTCCTGTCCCATTATTGTAGATATCTTATCATTTTCATATCTTGTCGGTCGATTATTGTGGGGTATAAGACATTAATAATTTAATTACTTTATAAGTATTCTTATCGCTAGTTCACTATACAAATAAATGCAACATACACATTTATATTGTTTTGGTAGTATAGTTTATTGTTTAACAACATATTATTTCTTATTTATATTATTTCGTTAATCTGTGATCATTATTTTTAATGTATAGTTCATTCTTATTTACCTTAGTATCTATTAAATTTTTATTAGGTTGATATTATTTAGTTAGTTTAATTTAGTTAGCAACTTAATTAATTTTTATTTTTATTCTTTATTATTATTATTATTATTATTATTTTTTAGAAATTTAGTTATTGACTAGTTTATTTTGCTAATGTCTTATAAATATTGATGTTTAAGTGGTATTGGCTTAAGTTGTGTCATTACACGTAGGTTACCTTTGTTTTCACCCAAAAATTAATTATTTAGAAATTTTTCGCAATATAATTAACTTGATTAGTTATTAAATTTCTTTTCAATACACAAGGTCATTAGGACCATTATATTGCTTTTCTTATCCTGTCATCTGCATGAATTAATTGTTTTATTTACTTCTGCAGGTAAACTCCACGACCTTGCAACCATTAAATCACGCTGTCAAAGACCATTTTGTAAAACAAAACAAAAAAACAACAAAAAAGAAAATACTCATTTTTACTCGGCCTCATCTGCAACTCTAAACGGTGCCATTTTAGGGTACCTGGGCATTCCAGGCCACTGACTGGTGCTTCTAAAAACACCATCATCAAGTACAATCACATAACACCAACAAGCGATTCTCCAGGTATTTCTCATTTTTCCCTATTTTCTCTTTTCTACATCAAACTTTCTCTTTCCTGAGTGTCTGTATACATCGAACGTCACATTTCATTTTGGTCTAAAATGAACCTTCTGCATCCTACCTGATCACATAGCTTAAGTAAAGGATTTAACTCTCTGCATTTCACCTATCACACACTGCCTAAAACTACACAAACATAATTTACACATCAAAACATTCCTCTCACCTGGTTAATCAATTGGGACTTAAACACCCAACAGACAAAACCATCTCAGACATCTCCCAATCCATAACTACCTGAAACCAGCCTTAGACTCCTTTAGGCACCTCTATTACTTACTTTTCTTTTCTGTTCACATCCTCTAAATTAATCATGAGGCTAAAAAAATTTGCTTGATTTATTTGTCAACAACATACATAAACAAATGTTTCTTTACTTCACACCTATTGTCACTCTCTCCCAAATCAAGAAAAACAAACAATCTACTTTATCCCATGATATTACTTCCTCTGATGATCTTACTCAACAGGATTCTAAACTCAAAACCACATCGGCTCACCAATCTCTAGTCTCCATGGTCTCACCTCATGAGAACCATGTCATACAAAATTCTCCCCACCTTGACACCAACCCTCCTATCCCCCATCAAGCCAGTCTTCCTAAATCAATCGTACCACCATCTCCTACTCCTCTAGATACATTTGAATCTCCTCCTAACCCCATATATGACTTCTTACTCCAAAAATCTCCTATAATCTCTAAATCCTCCCAATCTCCTCAATTGGTGGATCGCATTCCACCCACATCCCTTTTTGTCAATTCTATTTCATCCGCCACTAGTATGCCCATCAAACAATCTCAGCTTTTGAATACCTACATCCCTACCCATCCTATGCTCCAACAGTCTCAACCCCTTAACACTCATATCCCTACCTACCATCTACCACAACAACCTACCCAGCTTCAACGAACACACCATATTCCTATTATTCAAAGTCAACCTATGCAACAATCTCAACCCATGACACATGTTCATCCTTACCAACAACTCCCCAAACACCCACATATCCACAAATTAATCAATTGTCTTATCAAACCATTCCACAAACATCCTATCCACAAACTTATCAACCACTTTATCAGACGCTTCACCAAACACCCACACACCCACAAACACATTATTCACCTTATCAAACTACCTTTCAAACCACACAGCCGATCCAATCTCAACCTTACAATACCTCGACTAATTCAATTCACACCTTAATGAATCGGTTAGCCAGTTTAGAAACCCTTACCATACCACCCAAGAACACCTTATCCTATGAACAAATCTGTAATGAACCGATTCATCCATCGGTTCCAATCAAACCTTATCCCCTCATTGGAAACTTCCTACATTTAATAAGTTCAATAATAAAGAAGATCCCCAACAACATCTCCTCGCATTTAAACATGCATGTTGTCTTATCGCGCATGATCATGATCTACTTCTTCACACTTTCCCCATGTCTTTGTTCTGGTCTCGGGATTGGACTGGTATAACAATATCCCGCGACATTCCTTATTCTCTTTCACCCAACTTAATTGTTTTTAGAACACTTTTCTATCAATATCGCATGCAAAACCACTATCGCTGATCTATATACCATTCGACAATATGAAAACGAGACCATCGCCGACTTCATCGCACGATGGCATGCTGTTATAAACCAACTATCCTTCACTATCCCACAAACCGAACTCATCGATTTATTCTCGCATTCGTGTGCCAAACATATATCATCCACTTTGCAGATCCAATCATTCTGAACCTTTGATGAAGCTTTCACAATGGCTCGCAAGCTTGAAACCCATGCCATTGAGTAGGGTCATCTTAAATTAAGTTCAACTAAATCAAAAATTGAATCCACTAAACCATTCACACATAATGGCGAGTTCAAGACTGCGGCCAACACTATGGTCATTGAACCCTCATCCCCATCTACACCAAGCACATGGTCTCAACAATGATCTCCTCAATCAACATCCCACTACACTCCTTTAGGAGAATCATACAGTTCCATATTTGATAAGTTGATGAGTGTAAACTCTATCCAACTACCTCCCATACGACCCGTAGACAACTCGCAAGCCAAGCCTATTTGGTATCACGAGGCCCACTTTTGTAAATATCATCGAGTCAAAGGTCATGACATTGAGAGATGTCATTCCTTCAAAGATCATGTCCAACAACTTGTAAATCAAGGGGATATCCAAATTGATACCTCCACTACACAAACTAATCAACCACCAACAAATCACGTCACCCCCTTTACATCTCAACTATCAAACACTTGTATGGTTGACACTATCAATCAAGATCCCATCTTGTCACCAACTACGCATGTTCCCATAGTGGACATTATTCCCATCTCTTATTTAGAACTTGTAACACCTACATCAACTTTCACTACTTATGTTGAACTGTACCTTCTCCTATCCTTGCCACATCCACATCAAATTCAACTATATCATCCATTTCCGCCACTTCAAACATACCCCAATCTATCACATTAGATTCATCCTTAGCACTTATTTGGCTCCACTCATATCCACACATATCCCTACGTCTCTCACACCCATTCATTCACCGACATCTTCATCAAATACACCTGTTACTACACCTATATTGCTCACAACCATCCCAACTAAACCTAGTTCTACAACATGCACCCTTGCAACCCTATCTTCGACATCAATCCCTTTATCAAAAATATCATTCTTACCCCTCAAAACATTTATGAAACAACCATTCCATCCTACTTCTACATCCGAAAATGCTCCTGCACTTTTACATTACCCTTACCCATAAGGTCTACTCCATCGGTTATCACATCACTCACATCTCCACATATTCCAAAAGTGCCTACATCTTTATCTATCCCAAGCTACCCCTATACCTATCATATCAACAAGTCCACCTATCTCTACCTTGACAACCTTTCCTGTGGCCACATCACCCAGTCTACCCCAATATTCTTTACCCAATCCTCCTATCACATCAACCAAATCCTCTCGATCTACAACCCTACCAAATATACCCCTTGAATCACCTATTGAACCAACACATCCACCTCGATCAAATAAATATGCTTTACCTTCTCCCTCTAAAAATCATCTCTTTCCATGCCAAAATCAAAACAATCCATGTCTCACATAGATATCATTAATCGCATCATACAAACACCTATATCTCTTCATTAACATCTTCATCTTGTTTTAGAACAGTTTCTCCATTAATAACCACACCACCGCTATCAGATCCTCTAGTTGAAATTATTGTCATCCCTGCTAGAGGTAAATCTTCTCGGTCAAAGTCTAAGGCTGGGAAAACATCCCCGACAGTCCCCTGCACATCCACAGAAACATTTAGTTTTCCCTCTTCTCAACAATCTAATGCCACAACATCCATGTCAGGATCAGTTTTTCCATCTACGACATCTTGCAATAATCAATCCACATCCAAACAATATCATCCTTCAACCAAATTTGATTTGTCCTCCAAAACATGAAATTCACACATCCAATCTACATCTACATTTTCTCCTAACTCCAAGTTGAGACATCCTATCAAAACCCATAAGAGTTACCTTCCCCATGACACTTCAATGGGGTCATACACAGACATCTTTCGACATTTAACTCAAACATCTACCATCAAACTTCCTCCTATTAAAGCCTTTAATCCATATGGTCCCAAGCCATCATGGTTCAATCCTAATTATAGTTGTGCTTATCATCGTACCCCAGGTCACGACATTGAACATTATAAGGCCTTTCGGTCAATCGTCCACAAACCTTATTAAGAAAGATGATTTCCTCATTCAGGGGAAAGTTCCTTCTTCATCCACCTTGAATCCAATCCATATCCCATCTATCAGATCTCCCATGATCCCTCCATCCACATCATCCCTTAATATTCATCCAGCCCATGTCATTCCTCCTAAGGAATGCCCGCCATTGTTCATCAATGCCGCTTATCTTGCTAAACACACTTGTGGTCTCCGATCGTTTACCCCATCCAAATCTAAAACAATCTCATCTAAACTCTTTCGACATCCTTTACCTCCTTCACATTTAACCCATTGGGGAAACAATTTTCCCTCGCCCTTGAGCATCATCCGTACAACTCCCTTGTTACTAGGGGACTTCACTCTTTGACATTGTTTTATCTACCTTATTCACATCCATTCAATCTAAATTAATTATATCCAAATTCTCATCTCATTCTAAGTCCTCCTTTGAGGCCATATTTGTTCTTTTTTATGCTCCTTTTGGGAGTATCATCTTTTTCATTGAAGCCCTCCTTTGAGGCCATGTTCGTCCTTCCGTTGAGGGACCATTTTCTCGAAGTCCACTATTGTGGCTATATTTGTGTCTCTTCTGGGGCACCATCTATTTTGAAGTCCACCATTGTGGCTATATGTGTGTCTCTTTTGGGACACCATTTATTGCATCAAGCCCTCCTTTGAGGCCATGATTGTCCTTCTATGTTTATGTCTCTCTTGGGGCATCATCATTCATTTTCATCTAAATCCACCATTGTGGTCATATGTTAGTTTTATTTCTTGCTTGTCTATCATCTCATCTTATTGCAACTTCAATGTCTTCCCTCTCGTGGTGGTAAAACCAGAGACGTAACCTCTTAATGCATTGCACTTGTGACCAATCTACTGTTAGCATATTTACCAATGAGAAATTAGTTACATCCTTAGATTGTTCTGCCATCTTTATCCCCTTCCATTTATCACTATAATAATCTGACTTATGCGATCCACCTTCACTACTTTGATGTGATCCTTTAACCATTACATCCATTACCTTCTCATTCTCCTATTGTAGCCATGTGAAGGGTCCAGGGTGTCTCTTGTACATTCCTTATCCCATCTTAAGTGGCTTACTTAGCTATCCCTAGCTCTCCCCATGTAAAGTTAAAATTCAAGTATGTCAAAAGCAAAATCAAAGTTATAAAAAATAGACTGATCCCTCGAAGGACAGTTGTTCATGTAAAAAAAAAAGTATACAAATCAAAATCCAAGCAAAATCAAAAGAAATAGACCGATCCCTTGAAGGATGGCTATCATATTATTCTTGCCATCCATATTATGTGTAAAGTAGACCATACCCTTGAAGGATGGCTACTCTGTTATTATGGCATCTGGAAGGTTTTCCACATTGATCAACCTTCATTTTATCAACATTTTCTAAAAGCTTCTTCGCATTGATCAGCTTTCTGCTATTGCTCTTTCCCTTTCCCAAAGCTGGGGCATAGACTTAAGGAACACCACCTTTGGAGATCCCTCTTCCTGTGTACAAGTCACATCTTCGATCCCTTTGTCATGTCAACATTAGGATTACGAGCATCCTTCATCCATATTTCCCTCATGATCTTTTGGTATAACTAACTATCGTTGGTTATGTATTAACACCTGTTATTGGATACAAGTGCAATGCTTTGAGTGGTAGCCTTTTCTTGTTTATCTCCAATCTAATTGAAACATAGTTTCCCTATACACCCTTGCTATAGCTATGTTCCATTCATCTCATCCAAATCATCTTTTATAAAAATCACATCAAATTTCACACTATGAATTTTATATCTATCCATCATCTCCATGAATGTTTTTGCAAATACACTCTTCGGTTTGTGAATTCTACTTGATCACCCTGCAGTTTGTGAATCCTACTTGAGGGTCCTTCTCAAGGCAAGTTCGTTATCCTACAGCTCCTTATCTCTCAACATGTTCAACAACATCTTTGATCCATTTCTCCTCGCTCTCCATGTTCACTCATTACCATTTGTCTCCACATCATCCTTCTCACCTTTCTGTCCCCTTGCACGATGCTAGATACCTTACTTGTCTTTCCTCTTGAGTTTCTCTTTTACTCTTCTATTTTCAGTTTGACAATCTTGCTTAACCATCCATATAGCTAGAGAACCTTAGTTAAGGTATATCTTCTTCCTTGGATCCTCCCGCTATAGAAGCTTCTCCACCATTTCCTCTTTCAACAGATGAAAATCACCACCACAAACATCTTTCCACTCCTCCTTTTCCGCTTAACACTCTTGCATCATCACTACCACCACGTGGGCATCCTAGTTAAGGATTACCCTTACACTCTCCATCTACACTGCATATGTTCCTCCATCCATTCATGTCACACTCCTCTGTTTCCTTGTTATCACATTGTTATCACCTCCTTTCATCTCTTGTTCCATTTTGGTATACACTGCTCAGTATTTTCATCATTATTCTTCTTCTCTCGGTTTGGCGATCCTACTTAACCATCCCCATCATAGGGCAATCTTACTTAAGAGTTTCTCTTAAGAATGGTTTCTCGTCTGATCTTTCCATCTCCCATCATCTCTTCCTCATCTTCTGTATTCTGCCTCTCATCGTACTCATCTATTCCAATCAACCCTTCTACACCTGCATCCAATACAATGTTGTCTTTCTCCTTCCATATCGTCACTGCCGGTTTGGTGATCTTACTTAAATCCACCTGTGGCATGGCGATCTTACTTAAGAGTCTCTCTTAAGCATGATTTGTCATCCTGCACTCCCCCACTACCCCACATTCTCTCCATCTACATTTTCTCGGCATTCCCCATCATCACATCCTCTCACCTCCTCTTTCATTCTCGCAAACACCACTTCCTACTAGTCTCTTTTTCATCTCCATCATCCATCGCTGGGTAATCTTACTTAACCGTTGCTTCTCCATTCATTTCATGTCTTGTTTCTTCATTTCTCTCTCATTCATTCTCATCCACTGCATCCTCTCCTCATCTTCATCTTCCTACACATCGTTATCCCTCCTTTCTTTACTCTTTTCACTCCATCTTCTAGAGTTCTCCCACATATCTACCCCCATACTTACACGTCATTGTCATCGATCTTCTCCTAACATTCTTTCATCATATCCTTTCATTTCACGCAAGTAATTATCAGTGGACTTCTCCTAAAAATCACTCATCCCCATTCTGCACAACCTGAATCCTTTTCTTTGACCTCCTCCATTCTATCTTCATTCCTTCCTTCTATGTGTCCTCTGATCATTATCGGAGGACTTCTCCTAATGTCCCTTCATTGGCGTTCCTCCTCCCGTTCTTCGTTTACTTTCTCCCTTGTCTTATCTTTTGTCCCATCTTTTCCTACTGATCATTATCGTGGATTTCTCCTAACATCCATTCACTGGCATTGCCTCTCCTATCCCATCCTTTCTTTTTCCTCGCCACCTCTCTATCTGCCATTCTTCCTTGCCAATTTCTTCACTGTCTTCATCATACACCTTCTCTCTATTTTCTCATCATCAACATATCCTCATCTCATGCATCTTCATTTCTTTTCCAATCGATGTCATTCCTTCCCTCAAGTTTCTCTTTACGTTCCTTATGCTTCCCACTCTTTACCAAATATCTTCATTCTTGGTTCACTTCCTTCAACATAATTTTCTTCGTTGTCTTCTCCTCCTTTCTGATCTTCATCTTATTTTACTTCCTCTATATCATCTTTCTCCCCATTTTACCTCACACTTCCTCCTTACTTCCCATTGAAAACCTAACTCTTCAACGTTATCCCATTTCCTTTATCATCTCATCATCCACATGCATTTCCATGCGGTTAGTTCCATATTCTTTGCCTTGGATTTCCTCACTATGATCTGTTTCCTTCAATTTTCTTTGCTCTATCATCTCTTTCATTTTCCATTACCTCCTATTTTCCTCTACTCCAATCTTCATCACATCTTTCATTTTAAATAACTCTCTTCCTTTTTCATGATTTCATCCTCTCTTTTCTATTCTTTTCTTGTCTTCTCTTTGTTTGTCCTTCTTTATAATCCTTCTTTGTTATCTTCTTCCTCCCCTTTCACTCTTTATTTTCTCCTCTTCCGTCTTCATCCCTCTATTCCATATCCTTGTCACCTTCATATTCAATCTTTCTTGCTCTTCTCATAATCAACCAATCCTCCTGTCTATTCCCTTTTCTCTTTCTCAACATCCCTTACATTTGGTATTCATAGTCAATGCCGATGTTTCTCCATTTATGTATCGTCATCTATCCCTTTCATTACCGTTCTTGTTCTTCTCTTTGCCACATTGACCTCTTCTCTTTTTGAGAACCCTGTCACATCTTTTATCTTCATCAGTCCTCTCACAAGGACATCATCATATCCATTTCTAAGAATCTCTTCCCATCTTCTTTTGACATTTTTGTCTTGGAAGATACCATAATGGACATCACCTATCTAATCTTGTTCTCTTCCTTGAATATTTTCTCTACTTTTGTTTTGTCACAAAAGTATCTTGACTTCTTATCCTACTTATCGAACAAGTAGGAGTACTTTTATCTTCTAATTTGCTAACACTTATGCATCGTTTCCTATAAAACATGATTGCCATCATATTTATTATCCTTTTAGGACATTTTATCTCATCCTTCTATCCTATTTGCTCATCATATCCACATTTATGAATATTCCCCCTGGGATATCTTATTTAACATCTATCTATGTCTTATTTTGGGGTACCTTTTTATATTTGTACTTGTCAACGCATATAACTCACCTTGTGTCCTTCTCGTGCCCTGTGTTGGGTATCATTATCTTCATCCATGTCCCTTTTGTGGACGCATGATTTTTCACATGATTCCTCAGATAAAGGATTGCGCACATCTTTCACATTTAGTTGCACATATTTTGATGTTTTCCTATGACCCATTGGTCATCTTGGTTTACATCCATACTGCAATGGTCTTCACCCACTCACTGGTCTGTAGAACATTGTCGCCTGTCTCCATTGAGACCGCAATTGTCCTCTACCGATGTGATATTGGAGTCACCGCCATACCTTTTTTATTTATTGTGATCCTTTTTTGCCTGGGCATCTTGCCTTTGGTCATATCTTCATCCATCCTTGGACACATCTTTCATCTAACCCTTTTTTTTTTTGTCTCGTGGCTTGCTATCACAAACCACTCAACAAAAAGGGGAAAATGTAGACACCTATTTTTGGGTATAATACCCCTTCGTCATCTCACATTCATCCATTTTCTATTCTCGCATCTCTTTCTCTTAAATTAAATAAAATCCTATCTATTTGTTCACATTATTTGATTGATTATCAATGGACTCCATATGGACCCATGTGATAATTCAATTTTTGGCATCATCCCCCATCTCTCACAAATTATTTAATTCATAATGCATATCTCTGACACTCTTTTTTAAAAAGAGTTCTTTCTCTTAAATTGAATTATCAATGGGCTCCATATGGACCCATTTGATAATTCAATTTTTGGCATCATCCCCCATCTCTCACAAATTATTTAATTCATAATGCATATCTCGACACTCTTTTTTAAAAAAGTTCTTTCTCTTAAATTAAATTATCAATGGGCTCCATATGGACTCATTTGATAATTCAATTTTTGGCATCATCCCCCATCTCTCACAAATTATTTAATTCATAATGCATATCTTTGACACTCTTTTTTAAAAAGAGTTCTTTCTCTTAAATTGAATTATCAATGGGCTCCATATGGACCCATTTGAATTTTTGGCATCATCCCCCATCTCTCACAAATTATAATTCATAATGCATATCTCCGACACTTTTTTAAAATGAAATCTTTATCTCACCCCCCATTCAAATCATGTCCCCCACTTTGCCTAATAAGTCAAAATATGGGACCCACATGATCACATCACATCCCTAACTCAAGTTACTTTACTACACTTGGGTAATCTAACTATGCAGTTTAGCCTCACATCTAAACTATAAATATGGGGTTTTTCCCCATATTTAGGGAGAGGGAGATTATTTCAAAAGGATATATATTTTTAAGGATATAGATTTTCAAGGAGAATATTTTTTTTAAAAGAAGAGAAAGGATCGAAGACTTGGAGAGATCTAGGCCTACAGAAGAGAAGGAAGAGCTTAACCAAGTTTAGCCCATTTGAAGGAGAAATATTTACCTTAATTCGTCATTTTACCATCTTAATGCCCGATTCATCTTTATAATAGAGCATAAGCTAAGTACTCTTGTTATTTTAGTTGCTTGTCATTTTTACTATTATTCATGATCTATTATTATCTTGTCTAACACGGGGGTTGACATCCTCCAAGGGAGTTAAAATCCTCTTGGAACCGGCACACTGTCTGGCAACCCCACATATTGTGTTTTAATCTTATATGATTTAGTTTTGCAGATCTAGCTTCTTGATATCATGCATCTACTTTTTTACGCATGTATCATCCATCTCCATCTCCAAGGTATTAAGCCCTTGTATACTCAACTTGGTCTCGTGTTTCTTGATTACTCGTACACTCCCAAGGAAGCAACAGGTGGTCCACGCACATCCGGTGAATCAATTCTTGCCATCCCATAGTTAGCCGCTACAAATAAAAAATAGAAATAAACAAGTTAGAAAATTGTCCAAAATAAGGTCAAAAACAAATGAAACAACAAAAGAGGAATATCAACTAAACATTTCTACTTAAAACAAAATCAAGAAAATATTAGTAACTCACTCGGATCTCCTGTGCTTCTAGGTGGGATCTCTAGGATGCACTGCCACTCGACGATGCCTCCAACTATGGAACCTCCCCAAATCTTGAAAGAAGTGGCGTCCTACCACCACGGACTCGTCATCTCCCTAATGTCCCTAAGGCAACTCTTCTAATATCGTGGTCACCTTCTCTGCACTCTCCTCCGCCCTCTTGGCCTCAAGATACTCGAGTGTTATGCCACTCGAATCACTATCATCCTCCTCATCTGTCCCACCACCCCTACCTCCTATCTCGCCTCCTTTTGTCTCCTCCTCTATCTCCTCTCCTGTGAACTCCTCATAGTCTGAATCCACATCAATGGGCTCATCTCCCTCACCCCTATGAGTAGGACCAGCTCTGATATGAAGTAAAGGTGCTTGAGGAGCACCGGCTACCCTCGGGCATAAAGCACCCACCTAGCTGCAATGGGAACTCCATGAGTAACTATGGTCCAACTTCGCCCTCTCAGACCTCCCCAGCCTCACGAATGCACTTCAGTATACCGGCCTCGCATTGGAGGAAACATATTAATATAGGGGAGGCCAAACTGCTGTGGTACTTTGTCAAAGGGGTGGATCTCCAACTTCCCTGTCTCCGTCTATCACCGACTAGTAGTATAGAAAGCGATCGGTGTATGTGTCTCCTCTCCCCATAACCTTGCCATGGCTTGATAAGGAGTGGCCTCCATGTCAGCAATAGTTAGAGAAGCCACTGGTTAGTGTGGCATCCTAATTATAGTCATGCTATCATCTCACTCGCCGCTTGATGCCCCGGGATCCTCTGCCTGTACACCTCTCCCATAGGGAATGATGCGCTCATACACCCAACTCATAACTAGAGTAGGGTGACTCAATGATTGTCCCTGTAATATGACCACCCTATATAAGTCATGATAGGTGGTCCCAAGAATGTCTGCTCCCCAAGTGTAAACATGGCCATGTGCCTCAATCTGTGTGATAATAGGAGCCCAACAGTATAAGAGAGTATCTCCTCCCTTGTCCTCAATTAATCACGAAGCCAAGATACCCATAACAGCCTGACAGAGCACAGGGATAGGAGAATCAACAATAGAATGGACCTTCACCCCCTTCTTCGAGCCCATGGAGACAACAACATCTCCCATGTAGGTGGCCCATTGAACCATCTGAGATCTCGATACTACTGTCTTAAGAGACAGCCGTCTCCCAAGAATCGGGACCCCAAGATGTGATAAACATCCCTCAGGGTGATAGTCCACTCACCCCTAACTCTGGAAATCAGAAAGTGTTCCGATCTACATCCCAATATGAAAATAAGTCACACAATATGTGACTAGCAGGTGCGACATGAGGGACCTGCGCAATCCTCCAAATACCATCCCTCTATAGAGTATCTTGCTCTACCTCGGTAAGTGCCTCTAACACTGCTGGGAGCCAATCACACTCCCTCTCTCTACTCCATCTGATGTACTCCTCCTTCTGCATCCACCCAAAATAGATAAAAGAGTAAGTTGATAACATAATCCAACTAGAAAAATCATCAAGATCGCATAAAAATGTCAAAATGTAAAAACAATTAAAATTTACATCTTTTTTTGCAATCTATTTCAAATCGCGCCCAGGCAAAGAGGTGGTTTCTAACCGCCACCTTATGAGGTGGCAGCCCCATAACCGCTGCCATCATAGGCCAACGGTCCCATGACCACCGCCGTGTGCAAGGCGGTAGTCCTATGCCAAACAAAGACAAATGGCTCGAAAGCCTAAAAACACTTTAAAAAGTAAAATGCACCATTTTAACTGAAATAAAGACCTACCCTATGGGCACCCCCCCTAGAGACTCATTTAAAACTAACATTTTCAAAAATTATCCCCCAAGACAATTTTTTAACATTTTCACATTTTAGGTTTAAAAACGATAAATTGAGAAGAACTAACTCCGAGAGCTCAACAAACATTTTGACTGTACTCTCATCGAAAACGGTCACCATGGGTCCCAGAGCTCAAAAACCACCAAATCAACACGTGTAAATGAATAGTAAAATGAGCTCATTATATATATATATATATAGTATTCTAATCTTGTTTTGAGTGTTCTTACGTAGAGTTGGAGCACCGACGAGGTAAGTTCTTATCCCCGCGTAAATGGTAAGTCCTCATTTCATGTTAATTTAGTATTTATTTTTTGATTTATTTTATCTATCTGCACTTGAGTCCCCTTTTCATTTTATAGATAGCAAGAATTTGGAGGGTGATATTTCAACACACGGGTGTGTCGGTATAGCTTATAACTCCCCATTTTGGGACCGCCATACTTGACCTCCACCGTTTTATCCTCTTTATGGATAAAACGCTTCTCCAAGGGGGCAATATGTACATACTAAAAATGTAGGTATTGACTACGGAAAGAGGTTACGAAACCCCAATGATGATTCATATCTCTTCACAAGGTGTTCAGAATCCAAAAAGTTTGTCAAGTATACATTTGCATCCTAGAAAGCCTTGTATAGCTTTTACATGTTTTGTTCTAACCTCTCCCCCCTTTTCCTTGCATTTTATCTTTAAGTTACAGGAAAGCCACTGCCTGCTGGCGGTGGTCCTATGACCACCGCCAGACAAGGCGGCGGTCTTCAACCGCCTCCTACGCGCAAGGCGGTGGTCCTGTGCGCGTTTTCCAGAATGTTTTGACGATTTCGTCAAACATAAAAATTCAAATTTCTATCCACATTCCTCAACCACTAAAGCTTGCATTTATGTTTTGGCCGCCTAGTAAATAGTGATTTCACTTTGTTTAATAATAGAAGAGTTCAATTTAGACTTACCCTCTAGTAAATCCAAATGCTATAAATACTCAGCTTGTCCACAAGCAAATGGCCCCTCTCCTTCTGTGTTTGATTATTCAGTTTGTTTGAAGTTCTTGCATGAGTTTCAATAGTTTTATATTTTGCATGAATTCTCAGCCTCTCTTCTACTTTAGAGATCATTTGATCCTCATACTTTCATTTTACTCCATTGTTGTCCCACACAGCCAACTTAGCATAAGGTAGTTTCAGTTCTAGATTAGAATCCATTTGATAATCTTAGAGTTGTAGGTTTTGTTTTGTCACAAGAAATAGATCCCAGAATTCTCGGTATTATACGTTGTATCCTCGCAAAGTAAATCCTCTAGGAATTACATAGTCAAGCTCTGTTCACTTGCACTATCCCTCTCTTACTTGCATTGTATTCGGTTTATATCCAAAGCTACCATTGTTTGAGCATCTTCTTCTACTGACACTATCACACTCACACTTTTCTGGATTCATGAGAACACAAAGGAACGAGGAGATCACACTGAGGGGACAAGTCACGATACGACTGGATTTACCACTGTTCTATAAACTCCAGGTTTGAGCTATCAAAGTTGTAGTTACAATATATCAAATAGAGTAGTAAATCATTTTATTTCAAGTTAAAGTTCACTTTCAATATTGCCGAGGAAGCTGTGGGGAATGATAGTTTCTAAGAAACTATGATTCATTCCTCACTTCTGAGGTAGGATTGGAAATCTTTCGATTAAACTAGTTAGTTATTTAAGTATTTAGGATAAATTCACAATGCGCACATGAATCACTATATCGAAGCTAACTTGCTTGTTTTAATTTTGTTATTAGACTAATTGTCCATTATCTGAATATATTAAGATAGTTGCTCTTTTAATTTCATTCAAATACGCATCATTGAAAATACAAAAATAAAAGGAATATAAGCATAGTGTAGATATATCTTTCATAGTTAATTTACTTGTTTCAGTTAAAAGTTTGATTACCTTTTGCATGACAATTACGGGACCTAGAGAGCCCAGGGATTACGTATTTGAACCGGTAGTACCTCAGCCGAGTCTCTTCACAATATTATGAGATATAGATCAAGGGCTTAGGATTCAGTTTTTCAAACAACAACAAAGTAACAATCAATTAGTGAACAATTGAGACAATGAATATTGAAGACGACAAAGCATACACAGTTTGGTCAAGTCAACCCAACTATAGACTACCCGTATAGGATATCCGCATGACCATACAAGAACCCGAAAGAGAACAAATATTTGGGTGTGATCTGCCGGCTTCAGAGCTGACACAAGATACCTTCTTATCAACATAGACATAGGGTTACGTATACAAGTTGCCAGAACCCCGATAAGGTATTCTAAGAAAATTGCACAACTCCTGGTACTAAACATAGAAGCTGAAAAGGCTCATGACAATTGGATAGTCAGAAGAAGAGATTGATTCTTCACATGACCATAACATGTCCACAACAACCACGAACTCGTGGTTGTGATCCCCAGGTCCCACAACCCAATAGGCCTACAAATCAATTAAGTATTGACACCAGTTTACAAACGTTGGTATTTAGATCCTCACCACTCCCGCTAGATATCATAACTCAATTTTCCATATTAAACGTACAAGCCAATCAATCCAACATTTTCTAGGCTAGACCAAAAACCACCCATAGTTTATTATAAATCCATTACACCTCTCATTACCATTTTCCATGACCTTGTCTGGAAATATACATGAAGCACCTACAGGTCATTTTCCATGTATCCAACAACCAATAGATAGGATCTCAGCAGAGCTCGACATTGGTTGGAGCCTCGAGCCGCTATTATATATGACGGTCCATTACACCAATTCAGGTTAGGAGAGCTTTCTTTGCCTTAGATTCGTATATCCCATTATTGTGTGTTGAAGATATAAGATTACCCAACTATTTTTTCGTATCCACATATATTCCATTTCCACTAGTTGTCTCAAAGACGACCTCGGAAGGTCGGGTACGAAGAAGAGCTACTTGTAGATTCTCATGCTTGCATGTCACTTTTCTATCATACATTTACCTCACATTCTTCTTCCATATCTTCATCTTTTTCCAAGTTATCTTTTCTCATGGAAGCATTATCTTATATATCCATGACTAACATTTCTTCATTATTGTTAGTAGAGTCACTTACCCCGCTTTCTTTGGATGAGTTACTACCCCACTTGGAGTATAAGCTTTTCTTCTACTTTCCAAATGATTTCTTGCCTTTGCTTTGCTTGAATCCTTTCTTGAACTTAGGTTTGCTCTCCTCATCATCATTATTTTATTTTTTTGGACACTTAGCTGCAAAATGACCAATTTTACCACAATTAAAACATTTGAATAGTAACTTACCTTTGTATTTTTCGGATCCTTTCTTTAGCTTTCGTATGAACAAAGCTTCCTTCTCATCTTCTTCGTTTCTTGAGCTATCACTTGATTCAAGTTCTTTGATTTTCTCTTTCTTCGAGGCTTTGAATGCTACTTCCTTCTTTGATGGTCTTTCAGATTCAGTCCTCATTTCATATGCCATAAGTATTCCATGTAGTTCGTCCATGTTTAACTTATCTAGGTCTTTCATCTCTTCAATGGCAGAAACTTTCACATCAAATCTTAATTGTAGGGATCTTAGTACCTTTTGGACGATCATGAACTCTTCTACCTTTTCTTCGAGCCCTCAAATGATATTAATAATTTCATCAGCACGAAAAAGATATCCCACAATATTTTCTTCATCCTTCATCTTCAGACTCTCAAATTGCATCCTATGTTTTTGGAGATTTATTTTTCTCACCTTATTATCACCCTCATAAATAGTCTTAAGCTTCTCCCAAAAACCTTTCATGGATTCACAATGCACGACTTTAACAAACTTAGTCTCTAAAACACCGCATAAGATTGTGTTCATAGCTTTTACATTATTTTTGTTTGTCTTCTTTCCAGCTTGATCTGTTGGCAGAGTTTGTGGGGTTTTATAAACATATAAAACCGATTGCCAAATATCAAAACCAAGAGATGTTAGACAAGTTTGCATCCTTATACTCCAAAATGCATAATTTGTTCCATTGAACAAAGGTTCTTTATTTGTGGAGAAGCCTTCTAGATCTTGAGTTACTAGCCACATGTGTCTTTAAGATCTACCTACCAATGGTTAGGTTGTTCCCGAAGGAACCCGCTCTGATACCAAATTTTAAGCACGTGATTATACTGAGAAGGGGGTGGATCAATATAATATATTCTTTTTATTTTCAACCACTTAATCTTATATTGACAATTCAGATATTCAAAAACAATCAAAGAACACAACACAAAGTAATGCAAGAAGACACCATATTTAAGTGGAAACCTTTTTGGGAAAAACCACGGAGAAAATATTTCTTAATATATTTCTCAAATGTTTATAGGCACCAACCTACTGGAGACACCAATCCCCGAATTAAAATTTTATAGGCACCAACTTGGTGGAGCACCAACCCTTTTGCAAGCACCAATTCGGCAAGATACACTGATCTCTTCGAATATGAAAGCATCGACCTCCTTACGAAACTTCTTTACCACCTTTGAATTGTTTTGTCTCAACGAATGATGGAAACTCTTCTTTTCAACTTGAGATATGTTTCTCTAAAAATATGCTCTTATGCTTCTTCTCTCTTCTTCTCTTTCCCTTAAGATATTCAACTTGAATGCTTGAAAAGAAATCTCAAATGATCTTCCTTATTTAACCATTCTTACCCTTTCGAAATGACATCTTTTCTTCCAACCGACACACCCTTTCATTTAATTTAATTAATCATATTTTATTTTAATAGTGCAAATAGATATGTCAACCACAACTATATTAAATGTTTCCCATTAATTAAATAACTATGCAAACAATTAATGTTGCCTCCTCAAATGCTAGTGTCACCCTCTATGCAAGATCGTGGGTCCTCCAAGGGAAAATCGTGGCTCAAAGGTAAATCACGAGTCCTTTAGAGTTGTGTCATTTCGATCATGAACATTTTTTTATTTGTTGGTTACTTGATTGTTTGTCTTCCATTCATACACTTATTTCTCTTCAATATAATGTTGCCTAATGTTGATTATAAATAATTGATTTGTCCTTCATGAATTATGATAAATTTCTACAACATATTGCTGATTATATCCTTCAATAAACACTGATATCTTCCTTCTATTGATTGCTATCTCGATCATATCGTTGACTTTCTTATGAAAAAATGATCATTTTCATATACTTAAACTTCTCTTATCGTGGCTCTAAACACTACTAGTTATTTTCGTTACTCTCTGACAAACTTATGTTCATAAGTCAAGCCACTCCTTTGACATCAATGACAATATTTCCAACATGCACATGTTTTGCAACATAGGGGTTATGGAAACATAATGACACTACATCATGGAGTGCACAACATATAATGACATCCATATTAAGTATGAGGATAGTTTCAAAAAAACAACCTACCATCTTTGTTTGAAGAAGAACAGAAACACTTGTCAAAATGACAAATCTTTTGGTGAAGGTCCACAATAAGAGATGCAACATCAAAAATGACAATGGATTCTATGTAAAACTATTAGGGAAATGTTTGGGTTGAATTTGCACAATTTAGTTACAATTTTTGGTCCCATACATTGCTTGGTCTCACGGATCTTATTAAAATCATTCATTCCTTCAATTTTAAAAAACAAATTCAAAAACATTCCAATAAAACCCATCAAAATCTTTCCTTCAAATCGATCCAAAAAGTAAAACTAGCAATTGCACATGAGTCACAAGTTATGCTAGGAGGGATGAAAATATGCAGTGGGACTAATGGAGCATGAAAATTCGTGTAGTCTACGCCCAAACCCGTAAAGAACTCTATTAATTACAAACAATAATGCCCTCTTCATCACCTCTTCCCGCTTACTTGCGCTTCAGCAATCCTCCTCTAATTAGGATAATGATTATCCTTGCCATATTTCATAGTTGCCTCTTTATCGAGTGCTTCTTTGTCCCTTCGAATCCCATGGCTTCCGATATATTCACGATATAGCCAAACTGCATTCCGCATAGAGCCAATTGATCAGGGTGGACACCCTTTGATTGTATTTGGTGAAACAATGTCAATGTTGTGTGAGTATGCCCATGCTTACCCGAATGTGTGCATAGTTTTGTGTTTAAGCTAACACCTAGTACTCTTAATTAACAAAGTTGGAACAAAGTCTAAAGCACCATCAAAATAAGATCTAAACAAGGTTAGACAATAACATTATTTGCATTTAAAACTTCAAAGCATAAATCAAACTAAGCATGCAAATTTGTCAAGAACCTCTACTCTTTTGTTTAACAACAAAATTAAATGGACCTATGTAGGCTCCATGGCAATCAAAGTGGTTTTTTTTTATATCCAAGAACCTAGGAATGAGAGCTTATCAAAGTTGGGCTACAAGACCCTTTTGACAACTCCCATATGACCCAAACACTTTGGCTAGAAAAAGAGACTTAACTCTTCAAGTGGTGAATTCTCAAGAATAACAAAGGAAAACTTTTAGTCTATTTTCTATATGCTTTGTTTTTGTCTTCTCAAGGAATTTAGGTGTAGGTGTAAAGGTAGGAGGAGGGCTCTTTATATAGCCCAATAGATAAAGGAACCACTACATCCCTTTGCATGTGGGATAATAGGGATGTTGAGTTAATTATAGATAAGGGGGGTTTAGATAGGGTTGAGTTAACTTTAGGAGGGTTTAGCTTGTCCTTTAGTGACCCATGTGGATAAAGGGGGCCTATTAATTAATCAAGATGATTCAATTAATAGATGTGTAAGCTTATAGAAGCTTTTAGAGGAATATTAGCATGATTTAGACTATAGAGGATTAAATCAATTAAATATTGATTTATTGATTAGATGAAAGGGAAGATAATTAATTATTAATAATTAATTAGTCTACATAGAAGGGAGATTTATTCCGGAGGTTGTTAATTAAGATTTTGTTGGATAGATGACTTAATTAATTAGCATAGTGTAATTAATTAATGACAATAGGAGAGAAGGTGAGCACTTTTGACGGTATGTCACCCGCGTACCCAAAATTGTAAGGTATTTCCCGGTGTTAATAAATGCCCCAATGATGATACAGGTCTCCTCGCAAGGTGTTCGGGATCCGGAAAAGCCCTCGGAGTATGCGTTAACATCCCGCATGCCCCGCTTAGCCCCCGCGCCCTTTGTTTTCCCTTTTTTCCTCTTTCCTTGGCCTCTTGACCTTCAGTGACGAAACCGCGCCCGCCGAGGAGCGGTGGTCCGTGCGCGTTTTCCAGAACGCTCTTTTGACGCGACTCACGTGAAATATCACATTTCACCAGCTTTTCTTTGCCGACTTGAGCATGCATTAATGTTTTTGGTCCCCTGGAACAGTGTTTTTCCTTTGTTTATTGTTTAGGAGTTCAATTTGGTTTTGGTTTTTGAGAGTTGGAATTCCTATAAATGCATGGTTTGTGTACATGCAAATGGGCTGATTTTGGTGAAGAATGTGGTGAAGAATTTGAGCTGGAGCTTTTGGCCACCATTTTTTCCTTGTTAGAGTCTTCTCGATTTTAATGTTTTGGTTAGCTTGCTTAGGATTGATAGCATAGTTTATTTCATACTTAGTTAGTATTGCTCGTTGTTGGTAAGCCATGCACTCCATCTTGTGCAGCAAGGTTGTTGTTTCATCCAATCCAGTTAGAAGCTTGCCTCTGAATTCCTCTTTGCTGTAGATTTGTTTTTACTATGTCTTGGAGTTCTTAGTTCAATTCATTATATACCTGGTTAGCTTTATTCAAATTGTTGTCAGTAAGCCACATATCCAACTTCAGTGCAAGCAAAGTTGTCTTTATTTTGGAACAGAATAGCTTGGGAAGCCATTAAAGTTGCAGGTTTTGCTCTTCGTATAGGATAGTTGCAGGTTCTGGTCACTCCATGTTGCATGACTCGCAGTAAAATCCCGCTAGGAATCGCATAAGCCAAGCTCTGTACTCTTGCGCTATCCCTCTCCTACTCGCATTCTCGGGCCCAGATTCTCGAGTTGTCCTTGTCCCAAAATCTACTCCTATCGGTGCTAGCATTACACGCTTTTCTGGATCCAAGTGAACACGAAAGAACGAGAAGATCATACTGAGGGGACGAGATCATACACACACCATCGGATTCGCCACTGTTCTGCGGAATCCAGGTTTTAAATTTCAAAGTTCTAGTCAGATTCATATCAAATAGAGTAGTTAATCGCTTTATTTCATTTCATTCTATTCTCGACATTGCCAGGAAAGCTGTGGGGATTGATAGTTTCTGAGAAACTATGATTCACTCCTCACTTCTGAGGTAGGATCGAGAATCTCGCAGTAGATTAGACAAACTGCTTTTATTTAGAATAATTCTATAAATCGCACAGGCAAATAACCACACTCGGTTATCTTGTCTATTTTAAATTATTGCTTAGCTATTATTTCTAGATACGCTTAAAATAGTTTGCTTTCCTTAAAATTGTTAGAATATTTCATAGAAAAATAAAAGTTATATGTAGTTAGATTTATTTCACTTAGTTAGAATTTGTTTCATTACAGTTAGATTGCATTTTGTTTCGTATGACAATCACGGGACCTCAAGAGCCCAGGGAATATATATTTGAGCCAATCGTGCCTCAACCAAACCTTGTCACACGGCGATAGTTGACATAGACCAAAATCTCGGGATACAAGTATTCCAAACAACCATGATTTACAATCGATCGGCTTCACGCTTAAGAGGATTAAACATAGAAGATGACCAAGCACATGCATTTTGGTCAAGTCACCAAACTACAGAGGATTACCCTAGAAAACATCCACATGACCGTAGAAGGGCTCGAAAGAGAACAAACATTCGGGTGCGATCCTCTAGTTCCACAAATGATGTGACACTGGAGACACCTCGTAGATATAGATACCACTTAAGAATCCAAGTCATGCGAGAACGTCGTAAGGTATTCCGAGAAGATTACACAATTGTTGGTTCTAAACATAGAAGCTGAGAAAGCATACGATTACTGGATACTAGGGATTAGAACTTGATTTCGCGTATGACCATAACAGGACCGCAACAACCAAGAGTCTACGGTTGTGATCCACAGATCCCACAGCCCAACGAGTCCACAGGTCAATCCGATATAGACGCTAGCCTACGTACTTTGGTATTCAGGTCCACTCCACTTCCACCTATCATCATCGAACAACTGTCCTTACTAGATATAGCGGCTAACGAAGCTAGGGAATTCTGGACTAGGCCAGAAAATCGTCCATAGAATCGATTGTATTCATCATCCACTATATGACCTTATCAGGAGATATACACGAAACAATCCTAGGTCATTTTCCACGTATTCCGCAACCCATAGATCGAATCACGCCAGAGCTCGATATTGATTGGAGCCTTCGAGCAGTCATCCTCGCTGATCGATCTATCACACCACCAATTTAGAAGGGCCTTCTTTGCCTTAGATTCGTAAATTCCACTAGTGTGTCGAAGACATTAGATTACCTAACTATTTTTTCTCGCATATTCCATCCCCACCGGCTGTCTCAACGACGACTGGGAGGTCGGGCACGCGGAAGAGTTACTTGTTGATTCTCACGCTCACTGTCGCTTTTTCCAAGTACAAAATTGGTGAACCCGACGTGAAACAAACAATTGTTTCACCTTCTCTTTGAGAAGTTTTCAAATCTTCTCTCATCCACCTTCGCTCCTTCCCATTATTCTCGCTGGGTATTCATATACCCCCGAATATGTCGGGATTCGATGCATATGGGCACCCCTCTGGGTCTCGAGGCATACTACGCCCAAAGAATAGGGAATCATCACCCTCGCTCTCAAAGATGGGGTGACAACTATTCAACTAATCGCTTGTCAACACAAACCCCAAGAATCGATATAGTTCGTCTTTTCAAACTGAAGAGTTAGATCAAACCCTTCGAACCCAACAAACAGAGCCTTCAGTTCAAATAATATGACGTTTACAGAGAATGGTTCATCTCCTCAAATGTTACTTAGACCACAAATTAGTAGGCAATCGATCCATACCGGTCTTAGATGATGGACACCAACACGTTATCCTAGGAGTGAACAACGCTCCTGGGAATGTACCCATCTATAGGAGGTTTACAAATACAACCCGAAATCTCTTTTCAAGAAAATACCTCTATGCCACCGCATACAGAAATATTCGGGAGAAACTTGGCAAGATAGTGATCGCTTTTTATGACAGATATCACGTACCTTTACAACACCAAGGTATACAACAAACGCCGCTCAGTAAAGTACCGTGACTTCACCAAATGAAGTCATTTCAATGTTAGTAGAAAGAGTGAGAGGGTTAGAACTCGGCTCAAGCAAGTCAAAATTCTCCGCTCATACAAACAGAAGTTCCAATCCTCCATACCACTCGTCGTAGATCTCTTACGGGAGTAGGCACGTTAGGCATGCCTCCTCAATATCCACAAACAAACGCCAACAAGGCCTATCATCTCTAACACTATTCCTCCGGCCTAGTGTCGAACAAGTCCATTCCTCGACAATACCCCGTCCTACTTAAACATATACTCTAAATCACCACAAGGAGATATGTTTCCTCTCCCAAGCATGTTTGCTCAAACGCAGGACCTCCCTATGCCCCCCGCCAATGCGTACGCTGCACCATATCAACAACCTATCCCACCACCACTCCTCAAAGAAACACCATCAATGGTCGAAAGCTACGATAGGGACTTATTCGTAATACCTAAAGGAACCCTTAGATTTCACCATACGAAGCATCATGCTTCCAAGACCTTCCCCGATTTGCCTAAGTTCAAGGGTGAGGGAGATCCAAACGCACATATCAAAGCTTACGCTATGTACCCATACGAGAATTACTCCTGGGATGGGGTTGTTGCTAAAATATTCCCAAAACACCTGGAGGGCATTGCTCTCGATTGGTATTATAGAATACCCGAGGCTTCCATACATTCATTTAAACAACTCGTGTCGAGTTCATCAAAGCCTTCGACATGAACAAACTACCGAGAACAGAATCAGGGAATTCTTGCACATCAAACAAGAACACAATGAATCTGTCACCCACTTCATCCAAAGGTGGCGTACCATCCTTTATTCATCAGCAAGTGCTCCAAACATGGATCAGATGGAACTATGCGATTTATTCCTTCATTCTCTCAGCAGAGAAGTGAAGGAAGAAGTCCAGAAGTTCCCACTAAGGACTTATGATGAAGTACTCGAGAGCGCTCGCGAATTGATCAAGCAGCAATGATAGATAGTGGTCGTAAGACGATGGAGCAAACGGAGGTTAATCACCTCCACTCAAAACACTACAACTACCACAAATGTCAATCAAGGACCCAAAATCCTTAACAAAAATCGTGGGGTAACAACGGATGGGGTAACCGACCAGCCCAAGAGGGTAAATGTCGTTAATACTCCGTCACAAACAAACAACCAGTGAAACAACAACTTTACCCCGACGGTCAATACAAAGGATTTTAACCATCACAACAACAACAACAACAACAACGACAAAATCCCATACAAGGGCTAAGCTAAAACTCATTTGGTTACCAAAACCAAAGTCAAAACCAAAAACAACAATTCCAAAACTTTGGTCCTAATAGCAACAGCTTGATTGGAATTTTAGGCCACAATACACACCAAACCAACAAAATGGGAACTATAATCCCAATTCTTATTGTGGTTTCCATAAAATTCATGGTCACGACACTAGAACGTGTCGTGACTACAATAAATTTATGCAACGCTTGCCAGAAGAACAAAGACAGTTCTTCACTGACTTGTTTTTGGCAGATCCCATCTCATCACAACCAAATACGCGCAGGGGCGCTTCCCCTGCATGCTCCCCTTAAGATCTTTAATGATCCACTCCCAAATCATGACAGCAATAGGCTGAATCCAACCGGAACAAGCAAGGGTGCAATAATGGGAAACAATGATCATGAAGCTTCGACTTCATTAAATCCATCAGTTGCTCCACAATTGGGAGCTCAACCAAGACCTAAGATAGTTAGTTTGGTAGAATTAGACGCTGAACTACCTATCGAAGCTATAACAAGAACACGAGAGTATTTCTCTCAACCGAGCCCAAGTCATCTGCCAGAGACAGATAAGAGTCAGCAAATAGTTGAAAAACCCATCGGTGCCTATGATTTAATTAGTGACCTAACAAAGACCTTTTCACACATTTCATTTTTGGACTTACTAAAGAACTCTCCCCCTCACAGAGCTACTCTTTTAGAAGCATTAGGTCTAGGCCATCTAATTAACATCACTCCACCTCCCGAAACACAAGTAAATCACGTAGATTTTGATATCCACCCTCCGGGGCAGCCGGACAAGGATGTCGAATTCATCTTCGAAATAAGTAAAATGCCCACAGATGCTGAGATCGCACGCCGAGGTGACCCAGCCTTGCACTTACAAGTATGGGTTTATAATAACTATGTAAAACGGGCAATGGTTGACGATGGGGCTGCAGTTAACATAGTCCCTTTCTCTTTCCTCCAAAAACTTGGATATGGAGAAACAAACTGTTCCACTACACGAAATACCTTGAGAGGCTATGATAGCCTTAAAGCCACTTCGATAGGAACTATAATACTGCCGGTCACCTTAGGGCCCAAAACCATCTTGACCGAGTTTTATATTATAGATCGGGAAACTAACTATAATATGATCCTACCGACCTGGATACATCAAATGAAGGCAATCCCTTCCACGCTATTTCAAGAAGTAAGATTCTTGCATCTCGGGAAAGGTGTTTCAGAGCCAAAGGCGATCCAAAACCTTTCGATTTGCACCTAGCTGATTTAAAGAAAAGACCAGGGTGCACTTAATTTGAGCCGCCAACAAACCAACTTAATAAACCCTCCGACCCAAAGCCGAGGAAAAGTTGATACCTACAACGGATCTTGAAACTACAAAGATAGCCAAAACAACTCCAACCCCTAAAGGTAAAACTAAAGAAACAAGATCATTAGGGACTATCGCAAAAATCGTTGAATTGATAGAACAAGATTCACCAATGTTCTTACCATTCGATTCAAGAGAGGCATAGGATTTTCCCTAGGTGTTGGTTCCTTACCGCAGAGGATCTCTGTATGATAGAAGTAGAGTGTGCAAACGCGCAGATGCCCCAACATCTACACTCCTGGCTAAGTATTGGACTCTCCATTTCGATGGAGCTAAATGTCGTTATGGAGCGGGGGCAGTATAATTTTACTTCACCCGAGGAGAAGGTCCTCCCATTCTCATTTAAGTTAAACTTTGAATGCACAAACAATGGCGCTGAGTACGAAGCCCTCCTTCTTGGCCTCACCTTAGCCAGAAGGATTGGTATTGATAACATCAGAGTCTTGGGAGACTCGCAATTAGTAACAAACCAAGTTTCTGAAGTATATGAAACTAAAGCCGAACATTTACAACTCTACAAAAACGTCAGTATTAGATTTAAGCAAGGCGTTTAACTTCATATCCATCAAGCGATCCCGCGAGAGAAAAATCTTCTCGCCGATTCAATAAAGAACCTCAAGCATCACGTTTTACTCCAAAATGAGCTAGAAGATACTCACTTCACAAAGATCCATTCGTGACGAACCATTAATAAAAACAATGACAAATCCTCTTTCAAGCAGAAGTGAATCTACCGTCCTAGACCATGTTGGAAATGATGCGGCTACTTTGGATTATTTAAATGCCTATGCAGCATTACATCTCTCCTATCACATGCTAGATTTATCCCTGATTCCGCATTCATCTTCCTACTTCGGAAATCCCGTAACGGATCTTCCCTCACAAAGGGAACCTAGCATATACGCAATAGAAAATGGGGATGATATAGATTTACCTCCAGCACCACCTGAGTTCGAAGAGGTAATGCCTCTTTAATCGAAGAAACAATCGATGTCAACATGGGACAGAAGATGAACCAAGAATATTGAAACTAGGTTCTTCTTCGTTAACCGTAAGAAGTGGAAATACATACTCAGGTTCTCAAAGAACATCAAAAGGCATTTGCATTTAATTACAAGGAGATGACGGGAGTCGCACCCCACATTGCGGTACACAACCTCGTCACTAGGTCAGATGCAAAGCCAATTAAACAAAAATCAAGACCCATGAAGCCCAAAGTAGCTCTCATGGTAAAAGAGGAAGTAATAAAACTCCTTCAGGTAGGATTCATCAAGCCAGTAGACTACTCCCAATGGGTATCTAATATCGTTCCTGTTCTCAAGAAGAACGGAAAGATACGCATTTGCATAGATTTCCGAGACATCAACAAAGCGTGTCCTAAAGACGATTTCCCATTACCATCCATAGATGTTATTGTTGATGCAACAGCTGGTTTTGAACTCTTGTCTCTCATGGATGGATTCTCGGATACAACCAAATCAAAATATCCGAGCAAGATCAAGCTAAAACCACGTTTATAACTCCTCGGGAACCTATTGCTACGTTGTCATGCCATTCGGTCTCAAAAACGCCGGTGCTACGTACCAGCGGGTCATGACATACATATTTCACGATCTAATTCATAAAATCGTGGAATCCTACGTAGATGACTTATTGGCTAAGGCCAAGAAGCGTTGTGACCATCCCGAAGTACTCCGCATCATTCTTTCACGCCTAATAGAATACGGAGTTACGCTAAACCGAGAAATGCGTCTTTGGTGTAACAGGAGGAAAGCTCCTAGGTTACATCATATCGTCACGAGGGATCGATGTTGATCCAACCAAAATTCGGGTTGTCCTCGAAATGGTCCCACCTTCGAGTGAATCTGGAATCAGATCATTTCTGAAGTCGGGTGCAATCCAGAGATTCATCCCAGACTTAAGCTTCGCTATTCATCCAATCAACAATTTACTCAAGAAAGACTATAGCATTGATTGGACCGAAGACTGCAACGAAGCTTTCAACGCAGTTAAACGTTTCTTGCTGTCACCACCTACGCTAATGCCACCTAAGCTGGATCGCCCGTTAATCCTATATTCGCGAGCTACCAATGTCTCGCTGGCCTGTATGTTGGCCCAAGAAGACGATGACAAGAGAGAACGTGTGATTTATTTCATTAGCCGAACACTGCTCGACTATGAAACACGCTATACACAAGTAGAGCGAGAATGTCTTGCCATAGTCTTCTTTGCTACTAAACGTCTAAGACATTACATGTCGAATCAAGAAACAAAGGTCATGGTAAAGACGGACCATTTACGGACTTTTCTCACACAAGGTTCCTTATCCAAAAAGGTCGGACGTTTTATAACCTTAATGGGAGAGTTCGAATTAACATTTGTAAATCGGTCGCTTAAAGGACAAATCATCGGATTGGTTAGCCGACAACCCATTTAGACGGAGGCGATCTAGTAGATTTGATTTTCCAAATGAATGCGTATACTACATCGAAACTCGACTCGCTATTCTCGAGTGCCCTGGTACACCGATATCATTAATTATATCATGGACCATACGCACTCTGGATGCAGCTTATACCGCAACAAAGAAGGCGATTACGCATAATCGTAGCCAAATATGTCATTATAGAGCAGGTGTTTCTATCGAAAAGCATTCGATGGAATGCTCTTAAGGTGTGTCGACACGTAAGAGTCCAAGAGGATTCTCCATGAATCCCACACGGTATATGTGGAGGCTACTTCGGTGGCCATGCCACCGCTCAAAAATACATCGAATGGGCTATTTTCGCCCACTCTAGAACATGACGCGATAGAGTTTGCACGCAGGTGTCATAAGTGCCAAGAATTCTCTCATGAGATCCACATGCCAGCACAAGCTCTACAACCAATCGCTACTCCATGGCCCTTTTCTACATGGGGCCTAGACTTAATAGGGAAATTCTCTCCCTCATCCACAGATGGCCACAATTTTATAATCACGGCCACCGAATATTTTACTAAATGGGTGGAGGCCATGCCTCTTACTACTGCACGGGTTCCGTAATCACTAAGTTCATTTTAAATCAAATCATTTGCAGTACACGGATCCCACAAATCATTATCTCCGATAATGGAACTTCTTTCAAAAATGAAGAAGTTCGCGAACTATGCGGTAAATTTAAAATAAGCCATCATACGGCTTCCTTGTATTATCCCCAAGCCAATGGGACAGGCTGAAGCAACAAACAAAACACTGAAAGCCATTCTCCTTAAAACGGTGAAAGAAAACAAATGGGATTGGCATTTGAAGTTATATCCGGCCTCAGGCCCACCGAACCTCAATAAGAACACCAACGGGAGCAACTCCTTTCTCGCTAGTATTTGGGGCAGAAGCAGTTCTCCCACTTGAGGTCGAAATACCCAGTCTCCGCATTTCACTACAAGGGATTCTGGATGAAGACGCTTACAGAGAAGCACGTCTTTCCCAACTAGAAATCCTAGATGAAACTAGGTTAGATGCTGAACAGCGGCATAGAGCTTATGCTGACCGAATGTGCCGGCAGTATAACAAGAAGGTCTATGAACGCGATATATACGAAGGTGATCTAGTTCTAAGACTAGACAGATGGATCGACAAGAAGACCGGCGAAGGAAGGAAATTTCGCCCAAATGGTTGGGCCCATACCGAGTCACGAAGGACTACGGAAATGGTGCATACCTCTTATGCACGCTAGAAGGTGAGGAATTTGGCGAAACAAATCAATTCCCCGCACCTCAAGTGTTTCTACGCATAAGTAGCTAAGCACTACCTATATAACTATCTACATTGCATCTTCATATAAGATTTAGATCATTTTGTCCACTTGTTCTTACACAAATTGTGATCAAGGAATCTATTCTCAAAGTAATTCATTACAAACTCATGATGTTGTTGGCACAAAACTTTCTAATCATATCTCTCCATTTTGCGATATCATCAATCACTTTAATCTTTTATCAAATAAAATCAAACATGACGAAGTCTTAACGGTAACCATACCAAGATTCGCAAGTTTGTTCTCGCTTTGATTTCTTCGTAGGATTGGTGTCTTGCCTATGGTCTGTTCTAGAAGCTTCATGGTGTCACATCTATCCCATATACACATCTCTTCGAAATAAGCATATACCGACATTTTACTCAAAAAGACAAGTCAAAAAGTGATTAAACAGAAAATTTTATTTTTACACATTTCCTGTCCTACCAACCTTCGGTGATGAGCTTCGTCTCTTACTAGTGACGTAGGGTTGGGAAAGGATGGAAATGCCCTTACTCGCCTATGCCTTGCCCACGGTGATAAACCCATGCTTCTTACAGGTAGCATGGGGCAAAGTGTAGGGGGTCCTCTAGACAATGCAAACGTTAAAAGGTCATAAACAAACTATTCAAACTTTGAGTCAAAAACGAATGAATCAGATGTTCAAAATTCCAAGAGAGTTAAAATCCTAAAAACCAGATTTTGTCTACTATGTGGCCATCTACGGGTCTAAGTCTGGATAAACCGCAAAGCAAGTTGCACCCAAAACTATGAAGTCATTCGGGTGGAGTAAGCTTGTAGTTTTCAATTTGGTTCCACCAAAGCTTCGTCTGTCTTTCATCACTATCGTTTCACCATATTTCATAAACTTGCGCCCTTCTTGGCTCTTGGTGATGAGCCCTCGCATCTTACTAGTTGCGTGGAGTTAGGAGTGGGGCAAGTTAACTGCTCATCATACCGGTTATTTTCATCACTTTGCCAAAACAAACATGAGGTATCCAAATTGCTCACAGAAGCTAAGATTTAAGATCACAATATATCTACAATATCATGTATCAGCATCATGAAACACAAAAAGAAAGCAAACATTTGCATCATCTGTTCTCCATTGCATACATTCTAGAAAGCATATAAAACATACATCGTAGTATACACAAAGCAGTTGGAAACAGAAAGGAAAACACAAGTGACAAAGTTTTGATCCAAAAACGAATGCATATATATAAATAATCAATGTTTATATACAATGCCATCATGCTCTAGGCATGGTCAAAACGCTCAAAGAGCCCGTGATATACAAAAGAATCTATAAGTACAAAATACAAGGGCCAAGTCGCCTCTCAACCCCTACGCGACCCCTCCGAGGGTGCGCGCCCTCGCCTAGGACTCCGGCTACGCCGGCGCTCTGAATGCACGGAGGGCTCAGGGTCTCGAGGAGCAGCCGCGGTCTCACCACGAGAATGGCTCCTCATAAGACGCTCGGCTGTCCTATAGCTCGCCAACTCCATACGGAGGGTCGACACCATCCTGGCCACATGCCAAACAAGAGCGAAGACGCGCATGCCACCGGCCGCCAAGGCTCCCCCAAGCATCTACAGATAGCTCCGCACGGGTCTTATCCATAGGGATCATCAGAGAATCAGTGCATACCCTACGGATTAGATCCCGCCACTCGTCAACAGTCTCTGCAAAACAAAGAAGAAAAACGAATTAGAAGCTAGGCAAGAGACTAAAAGATACAATATCAAAACGTAAGGAGAGATAGCAATTAAAAATCCTAAATTAAACAAACATTGAAAAGATGAGAGGATAACTTACTCGGATCACCGGGCCTCCAAGATGGGTCGCTGGGGCCAGCACCCACCGCAGATGCCGCTGCCGACTGAGGGGCTGCTCCTGTAGTAGGAGCAACATGACGCCCCGCAACTGACTCATCCTCTCCACCATGGCCCTGGGAGAGTGGCTCCTCTCAAGCTAGAGTCTCTCTCTCTCGCACTCGCTCGCCCTCTCGCCGCAAAATATCCCGAGTGTCATGCCACTCAAGATCGCTATCATTTGTCTCCTCCTCCGACCCCTCCTCCGTAAGCTCCTCGAATCGGAGTCGATATCTATAGGTCATCGCCGCATGAGCAGGACCGCGGCAACTCAAGCAAAGGTGCCCGAGGCGCACCAGCTCTCCTCTCGGCCCGAACAATCCCCCGGCTACAATAGGAATACCAGAGTGACCACTGCCCAACCACGGCCTCAGGACCCCCTCTAGCCTCGTGATCGATCTATAAACCGGTGCCACTGGAGGAAGCATGCCCACATATGGGAGGCCGAATGCCGAGGAACCTCTTTGAAAGGATGTACTCTACTCATCCCACACGGCCGATAAGCTGCCCCGTGGTGGAGCAAGAGATCAATGTAAGAGTCTCCTCTCTCCCATATACCGCCATAAGCCGGTACGGCACGGTGTGGCCTCCATATCTGCTCGTGTAGTAAGGGAGGCAATCTGGCCGGTGAGGTGCTCTAAGCACCGACATATCTCGACCATCTAGCCGCCCTCACACCCCAAGGATCTCGCCACCTCCACCCTCTCGCCATAAGGAATGAAGCGCTCATACACCCAACTCATAACTAGAGTAGGGTGACTCAAAGACTGTCCCTGTAGACGGACCACCCTGTATAAGTCATGGTAGGTGGTCCCCAGAATATCTGCGCCCCAGGCATATATCCGGCCATGCCCCTCTATCTGTGCAATGATGGGGGCCCAACAAAGATAATAAAGTATCCTCCCTTGTCCCCGATCAGCCTCGAGGCAAGGATCCCCATGATAGCCTGTCGAAATACGGGGATGGGCAAAGAAGGAATGGATCTAACTCTCACTCCCTTCTTCGGCCCCGTGGAGATAGCTGCATCCCCCATGTAACCTGCCCACTGTGCAATCTGTGCTCGGGACCCTGCTGTCTCCAGTGTGAGTCTCCTCCCGATGATCGGGACCCCCAGGATACGGTAAACATCCTCCAAAGTAATCGTCCACTCACCGCGGACCCCTGGCAGTCGGAAAGTGTTCCGATCTGCATCCCAATAAGAAAACAAGTCACAAAGGATGTGACTAGATGGTGCGACATGAGGCACGCGCGATATACGCAGTATGCCGGCCCTCTGCAATGTGTCCTCCTCATCTGGTGAGAGGGCATCCAATACCCCGGGCAACCAATCACACTCCCTCTCTCGACTCCATCTGATGTACTCCTCTCTCGCCTGCATACACCCAAAAACACACAAAACAGAGCAAGTTAGTATCTAATCAATGCCGAGAGAGTCGTAAAAACATATAGAAATGATAAAAATACAAGTGCAATGTCTAAAGCAAGCTCCTTTTACTTTTTGTGCAAAACCGCCGCCCTAAGCAGGGAGGCGGTTCTGTAACCGCCGCCTTTAAGGCGGCGGTCACGTAACCGCCGCCCTGGGCAGGGCGGCGGTCGTGTAACCGCCGCCTGGTGGCGGCGGTCGCATGGTCCAAAACCGCGCGGGTTTTTAAACCTAAAAAGCTCAAAATGAGCAAAAAAAAACGACCTTTTAACTAAAAACAAAGCCTACCCAAGAGAGCGCCCCCTAAGTGGACCTTTTCAACCTAACATTTTCAAAAATAACCCCCATTACAAATAATTTGCCATTTCAAATTTAAGGGGGAAAATGCAAAATTAAAGAAAACCGACCTGTGATCTCGCGGGGTGGCGTTCCGCACGTGGGGGCATGATCGCTATCTCGCTCCGGACGTTTTGACTCTATTCACGCAAGAAACCGTCACCGTGGGTCCCAGAGCTCAAAATCAATCGAATCGACTCGCGCAAATGAATAGGAAAATGGGCCCACTTTCATATATATATCGTTCTGTTTCATTTTAAAATGGCTTTTTCGCAGGTTCGGAGCGCTGTTGGAGGTAAGTTTCTATCCCCGCACAAATGGTACGTTCTCCTTCCCTATTATTTTAGTGTTTATCTTCCAAATTATTGTATCTATCTGCACTTGAGTTCTCTTTTCATTTTGCAGGTAGCGGGAATTTTGGAATGGCGTCATTTCAACACACGGACGTGTAAGGTATAACTTCTAACTCCCCATTTCGGGATGGCCATACTCGGACCCACCGTTTTACGCCTCTTCATGGCTAAAACGCTTCTCCGAGGGGGCAATATGTACGTACCCAAAATTGTAAGGTACTGCAGCGGAACGGTGTAATAAATGCCCCAATGATGATACAGGTCTCCTCGCAAGGTGTTCGAGATCCAGAAAATCCCTCGGAGTATGCGTTAACATCCTGCATGCCCCGCTTAGCCCCCACGCCCTTTGTTTTCCCTTTTTCCTCCTTTTTGGCCTCTTGACCTCTTGAAACCTTGATGGCAATGAAACCGCGCCCGAACAGGTGGCCCAGAACCGCGCCCTCGCAGAGCGGCGGTCCTGTGCGCATTTTCCAGAACGCTCTTTTGACGTGACTCGCGTGAAATATCACGTTTCACCAGCTTTTCTTTGCCGACTTGAGCATGCATTAATGTTTTTGGTCCCCCGAAATGTGTTTTTCCTTTGTTTATTGTTTAGGAGTTCAATTTGGTTTTGGTTTTTGAGAGTTGGAATTCCTATAAATGCATGGTTTGTGTACATGCAAATGGGCTGATTTTGGTGAAGAATGTGGTGAAGAATTTGAGCTGGAGCTTTTGGTCACCATTTTTCCTTGTTAGAGTCTTCTAATTTTAATGTTTTGGTTAGCTTGCTTAGGATTGATAAAGATAGTTTATTTCATACTTAGTTAGTATTGCTCATTGTTGGTAAGCCACAGCACTCCATCTTGTGTAAGCAAAGGTCTCTGTTGTTTCATCCAGTCCGGTTAGAAGCTTGCCTCTGAATTCCTCTTTGCTGTAGATTTGTTCTTACTATGACTTAGAGTTCTTAGTTCAATTCATTATATACCTGGTTAGCTTTATTCAGCTGTTGGTAAGCCACATATCCAACTTGTGCAAGCAGTGTCTTTATTTTGGAACAAAATAGCTTGGGAAGCCATTAAAGTTGCAGGTTTTTCTCTTCGTATAGGATAGTTGCAGGTTCTGGTCACTCCATGTTACATGACTCGCAGTAAAATCCCGCTAGGAATCGCATAAGCCAAGCTCTGTACTCTTGCGCTATCCCTCTCCTACTCGCATTCTCGGTCTGTATTCTGAGTTGTCCTTGTCCCAAAATCTACTCCTATCGGTGCTAGCATTACACGCTTTTCTCGGATCCAAGTGAACACTGAGGGAACGAGAAGATCATACTGAGGGAACGAGACCATACACACACCATCGGATTCGCCACTGTTCTGCGGAATCCAGGTTTTAAATTTCAAAGTTCTAGTCAGATTCATATCAAATAGAGTAGTTAATCGCTTTATTTCATTTCATTCTATTCTCATATCGCTGTGGAAGTGTGGGGATTGATAGTTTCTGAGAAACTATGATTCACTCCTCACTTCTGAGGTAGGATCGAGAATCTTGCCGGTAGATTAGACAAACTGTTTTATTTAGAATAATTCTATAAATCGCACAGGCAAATAACCACACTCGGTTATCTTGTCTGTTTTAAATTATTGCTTAGCTATTATTTCTAGATACGCTTAAAATAGTTTGCTTTCCTTAAAATTGTTAGAATATTTCATAGAAAAATAAAAGTTATATGTAGTTAGATTTATTTCACTTAGTTAGAATTTGCTTCATTACAGTTAGTTTTTCCTTTTATGACAATTACGGGACCTCAAGAGCCCAGGGAATATATATTTGAGCCAATCGTGCCTCAACCAAACCTCGTCACAGCGATAGTTGACATAGACCAAAATCTCAGGATACAAGTATTCCAAACAACCACGCATTTACAATCGATCGGCCACGTTAAGAGGATTAAACATAGAAGACGACCAAGCACATGCGTTTTGGTCAAGTCAGCCAAACTACAGATTACCCTAGAAAACATCCACATGACTGTAGAAGGGCTCAAAAGAGAACAAACATTCGGGTGCGATCCTCTAGTTCCACAGCCAGACGCTGGAGACACCCTCGTAGATATAGATACCAGCTTAAGAATCCAGTGTCGAGAACGTCTCGTAAGGTATTCGAGAAGATTGCACAACTGTTAGTTCTAAACATAGAAGCTGAGAAAGCATACGATTACTAGATACTAGGGAATAGAACTTGATTTCGCGTATGACCATAACAGGACCGCAACAACCAAGAGTCTACGGTTGTGATCCACAGATCCCACAGCCCAACGAGTCCACAAGTCAATCCGATATAGACGCTAGCCTACGTACTTTGGTATTCAGGTCCACTCCACTTCCACCTATCATCATCGAACAACTGTCCTTACTAGATATAGCGGCTAACGAAGCTAGGGAATTCTGGACTAGGCCGTAAAATTGTCCATAGAATCGATTGTATTCATCATCCACTATATGACCTTATCAGGAGAAATACACGAAACAATCCCAGGTCATTTTCCACGTATTCCGTAACCCATAGATCGAATCACGCCAGAGCTCGATATTGATTGGAGCCTTCGAGCAGTCATCCTCGCTGATCGATCTATCACACCAGTCCAAGTTAGAAGGGCCTTCTTTGCCTTAGATTCGCAAATTCCACTAGTGCGTGTTGAAGATATTAGATTGCCTAACGAGTTTGTCTGCATATTCCATCCCCACCATTGCTCTCGGCACGACCTCGGGAGGTCGGGTGCACGCGGAAGAGTTACTTGTTGATTCTCACGCCGCCCGTCGCTTTTCCAACGTACGATTACCAATTTGTAGGAAGGGAGATAATTAGCACAATTTAAGTATTTAAATTGCTCAGGCGTAAGTATGGGTGTCTACATTTGCCCCTCTTTGGGGTGGCGTAAGCGGACGCCACTTCAAAGATAGTATACAGTGAAATTTTGAAAGGATAGAACAAAAATTAGTAGGAGGGAGAGATGCCCATTTGAGCATCGATGGGGTGATGAAGGAAGACAATCGACGATCGAAAAAAGGTGAGAAATAGATCAAAGAATGGGCGGGCAAAGGATGGCCCGGGTGAAGCAGTGGGGAAAGTGATGAGAGGAAAGTGATGTAGAAGAAATATGGAGGAGTGGAGAGAAGAGCTTAGCCTCTAGCCTTTGTATTGGAACAATTTTAGTGTCATCATATTGCCAAAAGATCTACGTCATTGGTCCTTATGAAAAATATAAGCATACGACAAAAGTAGAATGACATGAAAAGCCATACTACGAACGATTGTCCATTGCTGAAAACACCAACTCCATGCAACATACAACAATGTAATGCAATATGAGAAGGAAACAAGCTCATTTAACAGGGAAAACAAGTACAAACGCACATATCCAACCCAACAACGGTCAAGACAGTTGTACAAATGTTTTCTTATCAAGTTGAAGAGATCCACATGTTTTTGATTGATGACAAGGGTTAAAAGGGATGCCCCAAGCAAGGATATATGCAAAGGGAAATGAAAATGGACACTGGGTCCAAGTAAAAAGCTTTGTGTGCAACGAAATAGCACCTGTGCAACAACACGTGCCCTAGAGTACGAGATAAAGCAAGCAAATAACTTTGTGAATGGTTGGGAATTTCGGTGATCCACTAGTTGTATTAATCGGGAAGATGCAAAACAAACTAGTAGGATATGGAGAGAATGCCATGTGCAAGACACAAGTTTCAACCATGTTAGCTAGATTTTCTACATAGCACAAAACCTAGGCAATCATGAGATAAATCTCCCTCATTTACCAGTGAGGCTCCCGTGTTAGATTTGTCAATTATAATATGCTAATATCTAAATGGGGTTTTACTTTAACTGTTCAACTCATGAACCATAGTTGTACAGTTCTGCAACAAGTAAGCAGCTGTTTAAAGAAAGGAAATATTTATAGAAGAAGGGAAAGGGAATTATATAAACACAAAGAAGAAATGGGGAAGATGTGCATCCCAATCAATAGATAACAGAGTTGATTGCATGCACATAGAAGAAACCAATAGATATCAACACAGAATTATAAGCAAAGGTAGCTCTAGATCTAGATCTAAAATAACACAAAGTTTATTCAAAGATCTAAGATGGAAAGCTAGAAACAAAATACACCGTGACACAAAGTTCTCCAGAAATCTACTCCTGTATATTCCTTTGCTTCAAGTGGCTCTCAAGGGTTTCAACACAAAGTTTGGAACACAAGAATGCTGCTTACAAATTTTGATCATTAACCCGAAGGTTCTTCCTCTACTTATAGAATGTAGAGGGGCAATTACAAGTCGGAAGCTTTTAGTTGAACTGGCACATGTGGAAGTGGGAAAGGAAACAACTGGCAATCTCCCTCCTAGAATTCCTCTTTGCATGACATGCATGATTTGCAACTGAAAATAGAACCTTTTATTTTGCATGTCTGCCACCTATCTCCAAGTAGTTGACTTCTTCAAGTAATGGTTTTTAAACCAATCACTTAAGTTGTATAATTTAATTGATCACTCAATTACTTTGTCGGAGGAAAGAAGAAGGAAGAGGAAAGCTGCAGTCTAGCCCCTTTTCATGTCTACAAGCAGTTGATTCTTTTGCCTTTGATTCTCACCAAGCTGGACTGGCAAAGAAGACTAGATCTCGGAAACAATTTGGATCTGGAAACAACAAGCTGGAATTGGAAGCGGCTGGAATTTTGCCTTTGCCTTGTCTTCTCTTTCATCCTTGAAGCTTTTGCAGTTCTTCTCCAGTACATGCATCAGTGCAATGTTTGCCATAAATAACTCTTTATTTTTAATTGCATATGAACAATTAAAAATTCTGGAAAGCACTCCGGGTGAATGCAACTTCAATGAAGGCTTCAACTGGAAGATTGGGAGCACATGCACAAGATCCTGGAAGGAATTTTCCATGCACTGACTTCTTCACGGGCTACATTTGAAACAAGAGGATGAAGCCTTTGCAATTATGGATCTGAATCTGGATCTGGATCTAGCACACTCCATGATGAATTCTAGCAGCTGGGATGTGAATGGAAATGCTGCAGCTTGAATGATTCCACTGCTTTTGATTACACGCATGAGGGAAGTCTTTCCAGCTCTGGATCTGTCAATCAATTCGAAAAGAGGTTCCGGACCTAGATCTGTGTTTCCAATGTCTGCAAATTTAGAAGTGATGCATGACTCCGTTGTGCTCTCTTTTTCATCCTTCTTTGCCATGGTTGTGTCTATCTTTGTCTGAACGATTCTTTTTCTTCTTACTCGGTTGAAATTCTTCAAAACTGGTGCAGATCTGGATAATTCTTCAGATTCAGAGGATATATTCAATGTATTGGACATTGAGTAAAGTTTCTTTTCTTTTGTAAAGCACCGTGACGAATTCTCGTGATTAATCGGACAAAGATGGCAACCGGAACATGAACAATGAATTTTAATCATAAAAATATGCATAATTCAAGCCTGATGCCCCAAAAATTGATGTTTTGTTTGCATGCAAAGTGAGCATGAATTTTTTCAACTTCACCTAAGCACCTGTCGCTTATGCAAACAATTATCCAGACACAAATCAACTTCCTTCAACCTGTGCGCCAAAATTGGAAGCTTTTAGCATTAACTTCACCTTCTTTTGAGCAAAAATCCTCTTCAAATGGGGTGCACTTTTCCTCTGGGCTGCACTTCTCTGCTTGTGAATTAATTAATTCATCCTTATGGCAGCCCTTGCTTATATAACCCTTGTGATTCTATAATTAATTAATGCATTTGTTATTACTGACACTTAATTAATTAATTAATAATCTTCACTCTTCAAATGGGGCGCCTATTTTGTGCATGCTCATGGCTGCCATTAAATAAATTAAATTTATTTAATTTTAGACTTATGCTTCTAGTTAACTCAAGCCTCACAATATGCTTTGACCTTTGCCACTGAAAATAGGAATTAATTAAATCATTTAATACTTAAAAAAATATTATTTCTCTCCCAAAAGGCGCACTTTTTGACATAAAGGGGTTGCATTAAATAAATATTATTTATTTTAATTTTAGAAACGCATCTATTTTCAACCACCTTTTGTCTTTTACCCTCTCGTTGACTTTCCCACAAGTTGGGCGCCAAAATTGGGTGAATAAATATTAACAAATATTTATTTAATGCATTTATTATTCACCCAAGGTGGGTCGCACTTTTTGGAATAAAGAATTTCTATTTTTAAAATTTAGATGTCAATGGGATTATTTACCCTGCAAGGCAACCCTGAAAATCCCATGATTCACTTAAGTCGTTTGACTTTCATAATGGAATTATTTACCCTGCAAGGCAGCCATGAAAATCCCATGATTCACTTAAGTTGTTTGACTTTCATAATGGGATTATTTACCTGCAAGGGTGCAATAAAATCCCATGATTCATCAAGTGATTTTTTCTTTTATTCCACAATGGGAATTTTTACCTGTGAGGCGGGTAAGAAATTCCCGCCTGCCTGCTGCCTCTAATTTTCCCATTGTGACTTAAGTGACGTTGCTTCCATGGGAAAAAGTACCCTGCTAGGTAGGTACAAAATTCCCACCTGCCTGCTGCTTCCAAAAATCCCATGATCCACTTCAAACCTTCTTTTTCCAAAAATGTGGCCAGCCTAAAAGAGGCTTTTTGGTGCATGACTTCGCCTTTTCCTAGTGAACCAGACCTCCGATGGCGAATTCCTTTTGGCACAACGTGCGTATGTGATCTCCAGCTACTCCAGGCCAAGAATCAGGCCAAACCGGCAAAGGAATTGATCCAGAGAAATTTCACAGAAAACGAAATGGGAAAACACAAAAAACACAAAACGTTGTCAGAAGTTACAAATAAAGCCCAGGATTCATTCCTGGTTAAAACCCTACTGGTATATGGAAATAACGACATGTACGATCACAACAGAGTTAAAACATAGCACTAATTGCCTCAAACGGAGCTCAAAATAATTAAATACAAATTTCCCGCAGACAAATCCCGATGACAGAATATAACAATTTTGGGCATCTAGGTATTTGGCAAAAATGGATAATATGGCTCTTTGGGAATATCTTGACACAATACAAGAATTTTCTGGCAATAAAAACACAAAACGACCCATTATTTTAGAAGTACGAAATTTTTTTGGACAGGTAATCACATATTTCGGGATGAAATGCAGGGACACCAAGCCGTAATAAAAAAGTTACCTATTTTTGTAGGTTTGTTACTTTTTAGATTTTGTGAAAAATTTGACCTGTTTTTGGAATTTTGAAGTGATAAATATATTTTATTTTTTTGTTTGTTTTTGTTTTCCGAGATGCGATGGATAATAGAAGAAAATAGAAGAAATAGAATGAAGAGCCTAGGTGCTGATAGAAAATTCCCGGGTGGACGAAAGAAGCAACAAGCGACAAATAATGTCCCTGTAAAGTGGAAAAATTAATAAAATAATTATTTTTGTAAAAAATAATTATTTACAAGAGTGTGGATAAGAAGAAAATCGCTTAAAAGCAATAAAATTGTCCTAGGTAGAAGAAAGGGTACTTTGGACGGTAAAAATGCCCAAAGACGATGAAAAATAAAAGAAAATTAATTATTTAATGGTGAACAAAGGAGAAAATGGTGGTCGAAACAAGCCTCTAGGCATTCACGGCGGTGAAAAATGGGTTGATATACCCCACTTGGGGGTAAATCACCGTGACCAATTCATTTTAACCGACCACTATTGAGTTTTTACCATGAGGCTTTGGACAATCAAGAGTACGATGGTGATCGATGCACGGGATTGATTGAGACGGGTAGACACAGTTCGAGAGTACCAACGACACGCCGACGATGGCACCTTTGTGAGTATCGAAACTTCTTTGTCAATTTTGTCATTAATGCCCTTAGAAGAAGGAATTAGGTTAGTAGTCATGTAGGGGCGCGCGTGAAAGGCGCAGCGCGCTAAAGGTAACACAAGCATCCAATTGGGGGCGTAAGCACCTTAGGGTAGATGCGTGCACGCGCAGGCACTCTCAAACATACACACACGCACGGGCATGTGTCACATATGTGTGTGCACGTGCACACACTAAAAGGTACCACACGCATATAGGGGTAGCGCACATACATAGGGTAGCGCACCTACATAGGTTAGCGCACACACATAGGGGGTAGCACACATACATAGGGTTTATGTACGCATGCACGCGCAAGGATACGACTGATGGCGTAAGCGCCGAAAGAGTGGCACACATGCCCAAAAGGGCACATAGGTGCACGATTGATGGCGCAAGCACCCTAAGACAGTTGCGTGCACGTGCATGTGCCAAAATGGAGGCACACACGCTGAAAGGACACGCAGCGCCCAGATGATGGAGGATAGACAAGAAAATGCCAAAAAGATGGCACTTAGAAGAAAATTTAGGATTTTTGGGTTAACCCTAAAAAAGATAGATTTTTAGAAGAAATGTTAGTGACTGACGAGTGGATTGATTTTTGTAGAGATGATTACAGTGCTTTGCAGACGCGGGAGCGTCATTCATGGATCACCAAGCTGGAGGGGAGCATGCGTCGGTGAGATCGTCACATAATAGCCATTCTTTTGGAGGCAATGGGCCTAGGCCTGTGTCACGGATGCCTTCCATCACGTTAGATCATAGGTTGCTTTCTGTGACCGGGCCGAGCGGTGGCATAGTGAGAGTCGGGTTCTTCCAAATCTCTACTAGGGAGATGAATGTTACTTTGGAGGATGTGTGATGGATTCTCCGCGTGACGATCATGGGTTCCTTGATTGAGTACACCTCGACATAAAGGCGATTAGGGCAGCGACTGTAGTGACTTGTTTGGACAGAGATGGCTTACCACATGACGGTATGACTGTCGCATTGTATGAGTGTATTTATGACTCGACACTGCACCGAGGGCCCTTACATATTATGTCACTTATCAGTGGGTTTTTGCTCACTGATAAGACTGGGACATCTTTCTAAAGAGGGCCGCCGCTACATGGGATTTTCGGTGGTGAGTGCCATTACTAGGTCGGTGTACACCGACACACCTTTATTGGGATCTACATCTTATCACTTACCACTGTCAGAAGACAGTGGGGCCTACCTCATTACTACAGATTTGGTCATGGGACGAAAGTGTCATCAGGCGCCCTGTGGGCACTCTACACGTTCGAGATCCAGAGGAGCCATCTTACATGGCATGGGTATCAGTAGGTGGTGAAGTGTGAGGCCACCTAGGTAGCTTATATAGCTATCGGTGAGAGTTTGATGAGTTGCAGAGAGAGATATCATCTGGAGACCCTACAGGCACATTCAATGGCCAAAGGATGTCATAGAGCTTAGTGTTTGCGCAGTGGAGCATTACCTTATTGGCGATCGGTGCATATATCATTGAGCTATACAGGGTTGACAGATGCCAACGACATCTAGGCATGGTACAGGGGGTTCCGTAGCCCGACATATGGTATGCTCGTGGAGACTCGAAGAAGCAGACCATGGGGCCACGTATATAGGTGACCGGGCCAGGCCAGGCTTCTTACAGTGGCCCTATAGGTATGGGACCTAGTGCACTGCGACTAGAGATCCGAGCACTACCATGGATTACTGGACGTGGTATGTGACTGTTCTACCTCGACGCCGTCGACTATCTCGGAGGAGGCCTGGGTAGCAAGCGCTAGACCACCGATAGAGATTTGGCATGGTGGTGACTAGAGAGTAGATGCAACAACTCGTGACCAGAGGATCCATTTGATGGGATACCACATGATGAGCAGGGTGCCACACCAGATATAGGGACCGAGGCCATAGGGACCCTGCAGTACCCGAACGGCTTCGTAGAGCCAAAGTACTAGAGCAAGGACAGGTCATTTAGAGTGGCATAGGGATAGGCCCCATCGGCACAGCCTAGTGGCACATACAAACCACTCTACAAAGATCAACTACAACAAGCTCTGGCAAAGCAAAGTGAGATCAGTCACAACTGAGAGAGACTAGGCTCGAACCAGATGATGCAAAGGATGACCTTGAGCGGGATCGGAGCTCGGGCTCAGCTGGTCAAGAGGTGATAAGACTTTGTGCATTTTTAGAGATATGGCAGATGGCTCATGTGATGAGTCTTTATTAGTAAACGCAAGCCCACCAAGCCTATGATATTAGAATGAGAGAGGCTCGGAGCAGGAGCGCGAGTGGGCAGTGAGCTTCAACAGAGATAAAATCTTACCGATGCAAAGATGGTACGCAGTTGGATTTGCCAGGACACGAGAGATCTAGATACGGTGGAGGGCAAAGCCTCTTATTATAGGTCCTTATACTTTGAGGTAGTTCCGGCTAAGCGGCGAGTGCCCTCCTACGCCTAACAGTCCAACAGATTGACCAAATCATAGAAGCCTCAAGCCTCAGTGGAGCAGCCACGAGGATAGTCAGGGTGACCGAGTGATGTTCTCGCTATGCCACCACCGCGAGACAGACCAGCCACCCCCTCTGAGGGCTCGAGTCAGCCTTGATTGTATTGTATTGACATATATGCCTCTTGATGAAGGCCTTTATTCTTTGATAGATGTATCATCCTTTGTACACCTCAGATGAAGGTATTTTTGATGTATAGCAATTTTGATACATGCCTTTGATGAAGGCTGTTATTCTTTGATATATGTATCATCTTTTGTACGCCTCAGATGAAGGCATTTTTGATGTATAGTAGTTATGTATATCTATCCTTTTTGAGACAGATACATCACACATGTATTATATGGACATTTTTGACATGACATATGTGTTTATGAGATGGACATTGTTTGTTATTTCTTGATTGAGTACATGGATAGATAGAATGTGTTTATGATGTTAGTTGATTTGATTTCACATGTACATGTATCATGATTTTGTTGATGTATTGCATGTGTTTTTGATTTCTAGATGATTGATCTTTGTAGAGTCTATCAAATGTATTTGCTTATATGATGTGCCATACTTAGTGGATGAGATGATATGATGATATGGGTGCGGGGGATAGATTTTGATATTTGCGATCCCTCTTGCCCCCATTTGGTGATACAATATGTGATGATTAGCTTAGCATTCATGTATGATGTATACTTAGCTTTTTCTTGATATATGATGTATAGATGATGTTAGATGTGATGATATTGATGGAAATATGATGATGTGATAACAAAATGATGCACATGCAACAAACACAATCAAATGCTAACAAAGAACACAATGAATTAATATAACAATACACCATGATCCACCTAGCATGCAAAAACACACTTCAATATGCACAAGTAAGAATAAATCTAATCTAACCAAGAAAAGATGAATCCTAATAAAGTATGTCCAAGCAACAAACAACACAAATGTACAAACACGAAGCAACTATACAAGCAAACAAGCAAAGCAAGAAACAAGACAATGCAAGTAAACTAAAGTAAATGTTTTTGCAAGTTTGTTTTTCTAAAACAATTTTCTATTGTTTTTTATTTATGTGAAACAATTTTCTATTGTTTTTGTGTTTTCATATTTTGAATGTTTTTGTGATTTGTGAAACAATTTTCTATTGTTTTTTTTTTCGAAACAATTTTCTATTGTTTTTTATTTATGTGAAACAATTTTCTATTGTTTTTGTGTTTTTCATATTTTGAATGTTTTTGCAATTTGTGAAACAATTTTCTATTATTTTTGTAATTTTCGAGAAACAATTTTCTATTGTTTTTGTGTTTTTCTAATAGTTTTCCAGAGCTATGCATAGGTAACCAAGAAATCATGGATGCCCCCAGCGTTAGATGGGGAATATACAAGGGCAGATGCCATGCACTTATACACAAGAAGGTGAAGTCGCAAAAAGATCCTAGCATAAGATGGGGAATAGACAAAGACCATGCCCTCACAAACGAATAAAAGGAGACAAAGTCGGATCAAGGCTTGACAGGATTGGGCCCATAGGGAATCTCAGAGGTAGACGTGGAACTAGCCCTAGGCTAAGTAGAAATACCCTTCAGATGCAAGATGCTTGTGAATAACGAATCCTCCCAAGGCACCGGAAATCGGTTTTCACCCAAGGACCTATCCAAAGTGCCACAATTGCGTGGTTTTCACTTATGGATGACCTATTTCTCTTTTATGATTTTTTTTTGTATTTTGATTATTTTACCATGTTTTTTATTTTTTTGTTTTTCTCGATTTCATGCCATGTTTAAGCATAGAACCGCTTAAGATGCATGGCATTCATGGGCTCACGGAGCTCATCACCATTGGGGTGAGCAAGTTTGTATGCTCTGTGCCATATTTGGCCACTATAACATAAGGTCCTAACCAATGTGGTTCGAACTTTCCTTTATTTTCTCGTTCCCCTTGTGTTGAACTGATTCTCCTTCATGACCAAATCACCAACCTCAAACTAGCGAGGTATGATTCTCTTGTTGTAATTTTTGGAGACTCTGTTATGATACACTTTGAGGTGATTAAGGGCATGGATGCGCTTCTCGTCTAGGAGCTCTAACTCAACCAGTCTAGCCACCCGGTAATCTTCATCTTTATCCAGATAATCCCTAAGAGAGATTCTTAGGGAAGGAAGCTCAATTTCTAGTGGGATGATAGATTCTCTGTCCCAAATACTAGAGAATATGGTGTTGCACCCATAGGAGTGTGAATAGAGGTCCTATAAGCCCAAAGAGTTGGGTGGATTTGCAAATGCCAATTACAACTTGTTTTACTTACCATTTTCTCCATTATTTGCACCAAAGTCTTATTTGTGGCCTCGACTGTCCATTACCTTGGGGATAATATGGTGTAGACCATTTTAACCTGATTTGGAACCGCTGACAGAGACCCTTTACAGTTTTATTCTTGAATGACTTTCCATTATCAGTAATAATGGCTATAGGAATGCCATACCGGCAAATGATATGATTCATGATGAATTTGGAAATCTGAGCTCTTGTTACATAGGTTAAGGGGACAACTTCCACCCACTTGGTAAAGTATTTCGTAGCCATAATGATGTGGGTATGACCATCAGATGAGGTAGGGGTAAGCTTTCCTATCAAGTCAAGTCCCCATATAGAAAATGGCCATGGGGTAGTGATGGATTGTAATGGGTGTGATGGTGTATGGATGAAATTTCCATACTTCTGACAAAGTACACATTTTCTGACATAGTTACAACAATCGGTTTCCATGGTAGGCCAATAGTAGCCTACTCTTAATAATTTCTTGGCCAAAACCATTCCATTAGTATGTGCTCCGCACACCCCTTCATGTACTTCTTTGATCGCTTGGATCGACTCTGTCATATCGAGGCAATGTAACAAATTCCCATCATAGCCACAACGATAAAATGTACCTCTTAAAAGGGTATAGCGGGCTATTTGGTGGATTAGGCTTTGTTTCTCAGAATAGGAGATGTTAGGAGGGAACGTGTTGTCTTTGAGATAGGTAAAGATAGGCTCATACCATGGGGAATTGGGACCAACAATGTCACAAGCAGGACATGATTCGGCATGTCATACATGGACTAACATAAATTTTCCACAAAGAATGGCATGTCATTATTCCCTGGCGGAGTATGAAGCATAGAACCCACTGTCACCATAGCATCAACCGATCTGTTTTGCACTCTTGGAATCTGTTCAAATGTGATGCTCACAAAGTACTCTTTTAGAGTTTCTATCGCCTTTTTGTAAGGTATGCGATTTTCATCCTTCACCTTGTATTCATCATTAACTTGCTTGATAATTAGCTGAGAATCACCCACAACCTTGACATGATAGATGTCCCATTTGATAGTGAGCTTCATCCCTGCGATAAGTGCCTCATAATCTATGATATTCTTTGTGTAAGGAAAACCGGATGAAAAGCTCTGCGGTATAGGGTCGCGGAAGGAGTGATGAGGACCACACCTGCTCCTGAACCATGAAAAGTAAAGGACCCATCAAAGTGTATCTTCCATACGACAAATTCTTCAATGTATAGTAATGAGGCATCTGGCATATCCAGATTCAAAGGTTCAGTGTCTTGCAAAGGTGCTTCTGCTAATTGATCTGCGAGTACTTGTCCCTTAACCAACTTCTGATGCACAAATTCTATGTCAAATTCACTTAGTAGGATGATCCAATTAGCCATTCTACCTGTGAGGGCGGGTTTTGATAGCAAGTACTTGAGCGGGTCCACTTTAGATATAAGCTTGGTTTTGGTATTTAATAGATAATGGAAAAGTTTTTGAAAAGTAAAGACAATAGCGAAACAAGCTTTTTCAATTTGGGGATAGTTGAGTTCATAAGCGATGAGAGTGCGGGTGAGGTAGACAACGCTTTTTCTTTATGACCAAGGTCGTATTAGGCGAGTAGCGCACCAATAGTAAATTATGTAGCAGAGATATAAAGAAAAAGTGGTTCACCCGGAGTTGGAGGCATGATGATAGGTGGATTAGCCAAGTATTGTTTAAATAAGGTGAAGGCTTGCCGCTTCCTCGGTCCCCAAATGAAGGCAACATATTTTTAAGCAGGTGGGTGAACGAATGACACTTATCTACAAGTGGGAGATGAAAGCGCGAATAGCTCGTATATTTTCCTCGCAAGCCGCATAGTTGCTTAATGTTCTTAGGAGGAGGCATCTCAATAATAATGATACTTTAGCAGGTCTACTTCAATTCCCCTTCGATATAATGAAACCCAATAATTTTCCCGATAAGACGCCGAAAACACATTTCTTTGGGTTCGGTTGGACTTTGTACTCGTAGCGCTCAAAGATATGCCGCAAAATAACAAGGTGATCCTCTCTTGTGTTAGATTTTCCAAGGATGTCAACCACATAGTCTTCCATGATATCATGGATCATATCATGGAAAATTACCGTCATTGCCCTTCGATAAGTAGCTCCTGCGTTTTTAAGCCCAAATGGTATTACCACGACAATGAAGGTACCCCAAGGAGTTGTCAGAAAAGTCATCTTGTGTTGATCTTCATCTGCCTATCTTTATTTGGTCAGATCCTGGAAAGCCATCCATAAGAGATAACATCTCATATCCTATTGTTGAATCCACAATCATATCAATATTTAGTAGTGGAAAATAATCCTTAGGGCAAGCCTTATTAATGTCTCTAAAATTCGTGCAAGTGTGATTCTGATCCCAACGAGCTTCTTTTGGACAGGGATGATATTAGATATCCATTCAGAATAATCGATAGGCCGAATGAATCCTGCCGCAAGCAATCTTTCTAATTCTTCTTTAACTAGTAGGGCCACCCTTGGGTGCATCTTTCTGAGCTTCTATTTAATAGGCTTAGCATCTACATGTACAACTAAGTTGTGCACAACCAAAGTTGGATCTAAGCCTGGCATATCCTTATAGGACCATGCGAATACATCTATAAATTCCCATAGCAGCATGGTGAATGCATTTTGTTCCCGTGCCAAGTGATGCTCCCAATTTGACTATTTTTGGGTCCTCTTCTGTACCAATGTTTACATTGATAGTTTCCTCTACTAGTAACTTTGACAAGTCCTCCATACGTGTAGGATCAGGAGGAAGGTTGAGATCTTCATCCAAGGATGTCTCCACGAGATTTTCATCCTTGGCATGGTCACTTTTATTGTCCTTTGATTTTTGCACATGTTTTTCGGCTAGTGCCTCAAAGAGGTTTTCATTATGCGACTTGGACTTTGGTTTTGCCGAGGCTTTACATCGCAACTTTTGCCCTCACTTTTTCTTAAATTTTTTGACCACGAAGCTCACCTCCTCACCGAAGTAGGCGCAGTATCCAAGTCAATATAAAAGCCCTTTTGTGGTCTCCAATGGGAATTATATCCCAAATGCCCATGAACTCGCCATAACTTCATCATTCTCAAATAGATCTAGTGACATATGACGATGTTGGTCCCATTTGACAAGGGAAGGGTAAACAAGGTCAAGGGTTGGTTCCGTGGGGGTTATGGTTAGGACAGCGATATTCATGAATAGGTTCGTGGAGGCAAGATCCTCATATTGGCTACAATGGGAATCAGATATCATTTGTCACAGATAGTCGAGCTATCCTCATGTTCAGAGCAAGTAGCGTCTTGATCATTGGGGTGTGCCCCATAAGGGTGAATTCCAATGCCGTATCTTTCTATTTTAAAATGCGAGAGAGGTACTAGCTCTTGTTGTCCTTGCTCATTTCTTCCACATCCTAGGCCCTTATAGCCCATGGAGTACATCATTTTACTGGATTTCTCGTATTCGGGGTTTGATAACAGTTGGCCGAGTATCTCTGCAGGACCCAAGTCATAGGTGGGTCCAACAATTTTTCTTCAACCAACAAGCCTCCAGGTAAGAATGACCCAATAGTGCATTCATTTCTAGGTCTTCTAAAGCGATAGTTGGGTCGACCTCTAGTCTTGGGTGACAATGAGAGGTCTGAAACCAAGAGGGCTTGTTGCACATTATATTCTCCATACCGTATTCTAGAACCTTCATCTCCCATGAATCAAAAGGAGAGGTTGATGTAGATGCACCATGGGTGCAAGAACTGAGAGAATCTAAATCTATCTAAGATTCCATGGCTTCATATTAGAGAGGGACAACTATATCGGCAAAGGGACATGCATATGTGCCCTTACGTGCAAAACTATTGAGAGATTTGCAGTGAGAAAAGGGCTATGAATCTCCTTGTATTGTAATGGTGTGTCCCTCATGCTTCAATTTAATGCACTGATGGAACGTCGATGGCATGACCTGCATGGCATGAATCCATGGTCGGCCTAGAAGCATATTATACAGAAGTTCCAAGTCCAGGACATGAAACTTTGTTTGATGGCAAGTGGGACCCACCTCCATGGGCAACGTGATTGTGCCCGTTGACTCCCTTTCCGCATTGTCATAAGCGGTGATAGTGATGATATTTGACTCAAGATCTGCCTCAGTATGTCCTAGTTGCTTAACCAACTTTAGCATGCATATGTTTAACCCTAATTTGTTGTCCACAAGCACTGTTTGATCTTCCTACGGGTAACAACTACCTCAATATACAAAGGAATATTATGCATTGGATTTTCAGTAGGGATCTCCCTATGATTGAAGGCAATGTGTTCATTTGGTACGATGTTTGCTACTGTGGCTTAAAGATGTGTAGGATCTACCTCTAATGGCACTCCCGACCTCTGAAGAGTTTGGTATAGAATGTCTTTGTGCACATTTGATATCTTAAGAAGATCTAAGATCGAAATCTTAGCAGACATCTTCTCAAGTTGCTCTAAGAGGTTGTATTTACCATTTTGTGGGGTTGATGGAGAAGGTTCTAGAATCACGAGGCGAGCATGCCTTGTTACCGCGGCACAATCCTTTTCCTTGATCCATATGGAGTTGACATGGTAGTAGGAGAGCGAATACATCCAATAAGCAAATCATAATGATTGTTGTCTTTCTTGGTGTATAAGTAATTCGCTACTTTATATCCTTGGGATGAATCTCCCGATCCGGCTTTGACTTTTATGATTTATCATGTTTGGGGAATGGCTCTTTATATATCCCCATCTTTTCGTTGGGTGTCCGAAGTTTTCTCTGGGTTGTCCACCTCTATCTCCCCATTGTCGATGAGGTCTTGGATATAGTGATGAAGTCGTAGACATTTGTTTGTCTTATGTCCCTTGACACGATGCATTTCACAATATTCATGCTCCTTGTACCATGACGGTTTTGGAGCATTGTCATCAAATGGTTGTGTCATAGGATATGTCACCATGTGAGCCGCATCCAATTGTTTTAATATAACTGACAAAGGTTCATTGAGGGGGGTGAACATTCTCTCTTGGGTGGTGGTTGAATGGGTCCTTTGGTCAGTTTAAAAGGTTGACCAGTTTGAACCACTTGTACACGTTTGGAATCAGTGATCCCATCTCCTACCACGTTTTTGTTTTTGTTAAATACCTTCAACTTCTCCATGGGTTTAACATTTTGATTATATTTAGATTGGGACTTGAGAGTTCCTTTGGCAATGAGAGCTTTCTCTATTTGAACCCCTCTTTTAATGACCTCTTCAAAAGTGCAGACACAATGCATTTGGAGGTGGAAGGCTATGTTCGATTTAAGTTGGGCATAAAAATACTTACCAGCTATTTTTTAGGGAAAGCGCAAGGGAAGTGGCTAGCTATCCCTCTCCACCGTTGTAGGAAGCTAGTGAAAGTCTCATTAGGGCGTTGTTTGGTGCCACATAAATCTGTCATGGTGACATCACTCTCTATATTGTATGAGAAATGATGTCCAAACCTTTCTGCCAATTTTGGCCAAGTGAAAATTGATCCCCGAGGTAAACATGTAAACCACTCTAAGGCTTGACCTCCTAGACTCTTGGGAAATAGTTGTATGAGATAATTATCACTATAGGACACCTCTTAACATGCCATATAGAAATCTTTGACATGATCCCATGGATCTCCCTTCCCTTTATATTTGTCAAATTTTGGCATGTCGAGTTTCTTAGAAAAAGGTTGAAGGGTCATAGTCTTGTCAAAAGGATAGGGACATAATTCTTCATATTGATACTTTTAATACTCCCCATATTGCTCTCTTGAAGGTTTGCAAGTGTTGCTTTCATAGACTGTACCTCTTGTGTGAGCAATTGTTCTTTAGTGGGAGAAGCGGGAATATATACTCAATGATACCCCGCATCGTCTTCTCCTTGATTTTCTCTATGGAGTTCACTGATTTTGACCTTAGGCCTTGACTTTTGAACATTTTTGCTTGCTTCCTTTTGTACATGAGAGGTTAGCAAAGCTAATTGTCGGCTTAGGTTACTAATCTGTTGTTGAATGGTGGTTTCTTCTTCTAAAGGTTCCTCCTCTTCCTCGTATTGTGGAGGTTCTTCAACATTCTCATGTCCTGACCTGTTTTTATATGGCACTTTGATAAAGGGTATCCTATGTCCCACTACTTTATCATTTCCTGCGTTGGAGGTAGAAGTATGTGCATGCATCAAAATATCCTACGTGTTGATAAGGGGTTGCTCTTCTTCATTAACATTGTTTGTAGGTGAGATTGTCTCATTTTCAGTGGGCATTTTGGCCCTAATTCTACAACCCGCACTAGCACCCTATCCTTATTTCTAAAAAGAAACTCGTCTAATAAAGTAGGGTCAAAGTCAAACTCTGCGTGTGGGGATTCTAATTCATCACCACTATGATCGACCATATATTCTATCTCTTTTTTTGCGATAAAAAAAAGAGGCCCTAGATCATGTCCAATGAAAGGGTTTGACCCTTGTTTTTGAGGCTTCCCAAGCTTGCACTTGTTGTTCCTCGTATATTTGTTTATTGAGTCCTAATCATGTTTTGGGAGCCATGATTTGTAGTAGTTTCACTAGGGTAAGTTATGAATGTGCTCAAAAATTTGTATTCACACCTAAGTGAAATGCAAGATGAATGCCAAGAATATGAATGAATAACAATGTGAGAATACCAATGTGATAGAGTGATAAATCAACAATGACACAAATATTTGGTACCTAAGCTTGTCAAGTGAATGAAGTACTTCCTAAACTGTGTTTCAACAAGTAGTTTGGTATCGCAAGATAATTAACAAGATGTTCTCACTTATGCCAAGTTCAAAAGAATGAACAAGACGTAAGTAACTATAAGAAGTTAATGTGACCTCCTAACTAGGTATACTAGAAGTGAGCTCAAATTCAATTAAGACCTATATCCCAAAAAGTGTCAGTTATAATTTGTGAGTGACATAACAATGTCACCAAGATATGTTAACCAAACTTTGCGAGAAAGTAAGGTATTGATATCAAGATGATATTGATATAACACGCACAAGTGGTAACACGTAGCACTCTTCAAAATCGAGGTAATAATAGAGTCAAACTAAAAGCTTAAAGTATAACTAGGAATTGTTAAAATGTGTGTAGCGTAACCTTACAATATAGATATTTAGGTCAAGTTCATAAGAAACAAGACGTAAATACCAAAATTGTAGTGTTATGATACAAATAAGGTAACCCTTCTAAAGAAGTTCAAGATGAAGAACCATGCCTAACTACAATGACAATCCTGACATGGGTATCAAGATCACAAAGGCCACCAATGATATGAATACGCCTTTGCACACTTTAGATGTTTAACTTACCCAACCACAAACATGGATGGGTGTAAATGGACAAAAAAGTGGCAGAAACAATCGATTGGTAACACAAAGGTAATCACCTTTCTTTTGATCAACAAAGTGTCAAAAGAACATGAAGGAAGTAGATTAAAATGGGGATGAAAAATGCTAGCTTCACTTCGGCAGAGTTTCACCTCGCCCTAAGGCAAGTAAAAAACTAAGCGAAAGTAACGCATCACACATTTCGTGATGAAAAAATGGCTCACAACTCAACACTATTTTGAAGTGGTCAAAGTGGGCTCCTGGTCAAAGTATATCTTCCTAGGTGGTTCTCTCATCCTAGGTGTTACAAAGTTGTCTTAAGTGAGCTCGATTTACCCAAAAAGTCACACTGACTAGTTTAGGAGTATCTCGACTTTACTTTACCCCCTTCAAGAACAATAGGCAACTAGTGCATCTACGTGTACTATCACTGGGGTTGCCATACGGACAACCGGTAACGCTATCTCACAAAGGAATCACTAGTCAAGTAGGTAGTGCAGAGCACTTCCCATTTCATCCACAAGGTTCCCTCTTGTGTGGACTACTTTAGGGTTCCTGGAACCACCCCTATTGTTGTAGCTTAAGGCATTATGTCAAAGGGGTCATGTTCCAGTTGAGTGGATAGGACATACTCTTTCCGAAAACTGCAATACAAAGAGTGTTTTGAATATGTTGGTCTTTTTATCTTGTTTAATTAGGTGCGGTTTGCTTGAACACCTTTTGACAACTCGTATGACAACTGTATTCGTAGTTTTTGAATTCGTTTCGATTCCTTCTTTCTTTGACAAGCGTGGTGTTTTGGTCCTGTATGACAAGTTTAGTAGTTTTCCATCAAAAGAGTAAACATCATTTCTAATTCTCAAGATCGTCTAAGGATGCAAGAGAAGAGCATACATGATGTTTCCAAAATCTAAGAAGATATCAAATGGAAAAACACTTTAATTCAAACACACCAAGTTAACCCATTGCAATTCAAATATTCCTAACAATTTCAAAGCATCAAAAAGACTTAAGAATCATTTCTGATTCCCAAGATCATTCTAAAGGGCGTGAGGGAAGAGCATACACGATCTTATTCTTATAAGCAAGCATGCAAAGTTTATCTAATCAAGTAAAAGCATGTAAAAACACCCTGTAAAAATGAGTATTTAATTAGATAAAACCGCAAGAAAGTTAGCACCCTAACACATTAATCTCAAGAAAACAAAAAGACACATACGCCCTGTTTTGGCATCTGCGCGTGGGTTAGGGCGGATGTGCCACTCTGTGTTTTTCTGACTTATAGTGTACCTGCGCCACCCAAGAGACGTGTGCACCACCAGAAAGACGTATGTGCCACCTCAGATAAAAACATGATTAGATTCATATGTAGCGCTTGCGTTACTGAGAAAATCATGTGCGCCATCGGAAAAGCGTGTGCGCCACCGAAAAAGCGTGTGCGCCTTTGCTAATGAAAACAGTATCAGATTTCGACAGAATGCTTGCGCCACCAGAAACATGTTTGCGCCAGCAGAAAAGTGTGTGCGTCGGGGTTAGGGTGTATGCGTTGGTCTAACAGGTTTTGCGTCGCAGTGAAGGTACAATATGAAATGACGTTTGCGCTCGGGTTAGCATGCCTAGGCTCTGGTTAGGGTACGTGTATGCTGGGGTTAGTGTGCTTGCACCAAGGTCAATAGATAGAGATTCAGACTCCGACAGTGCGCCTGTGCCACCTGAGAGGTGCCTGTGCCACTCCTACAACCAAAACACGACAAAAAACACAAAAAAGCTCACAATACTTCAAATTTTAGCAAGTTAGTTTAAAAATGGCAACAACCCATTAAAATGATGGCTATGAACAAGAACCTACACACATAATATTATCAAAAATTCTAAGAAAATGGACATTAATTACTACATGTGCATATCAAAAGTTAGCCAAAATAATAGAACTTAAACTAAAATGCCAAGGGACTAGGTCCCACCAGGCGTGCCAAATGTGTGCATAGTTTTGTGCTTAAGCTAAGTTAATGAAAATAAAGACTAACACCTAGTAGTCTTAATTAACAAAGTTAAAGCAAAGTCTAAAGCACCATCAAGATAAGAGCTAAACAAGGTTAGACAATAACATTATTTGCATTTAAAACTTCAAAGCATAAATCAAACTAAGCATGCAAATTTGTCAAGAACCTCTACTCTTTTGATTAACAACAAAATTAAATGGACCTATGTAGGCTCCATGGCAATCAAAGTGGTTGTTTTTGATATCCAAGAACCTAGGAATGAGAGCTTATCAAAGTTGGGCTACAAGACCCTTTTAACAACTCCCATATGACCCAAGCACTTTGGCTAGAAAAAGAGGCTTAACTCTTCAAGTGGTGAATTCTCAAGAATAACAAAGGAAAGCTTTTAGTCTATTTGCTATATGCTTTGCTTTTGTCTTCTCAAGGAATTTAGGTGTAGGTGTAAAGGTAGGAGGAGGGCTCTTTATATATCCCAATGGATAAAGGAACCACTACATCCCTTTGCATGGGATAATAGGGATGTTGAGTTAATTATAGATAAGGGGGTTTAGATAGGGTTGAGTTAACTTTAGGGAGGGTTTAGCTTGTCCTTTAGTGACCCATGTGGATAAAGGGGCCTATTAATTAATCAAGATGATTCAATTAATAGATGTGCAAGCTTATAGAAGCTTTTAGAGGAATATTAGCATGATTTAGACTATAGAAGGGGATTAAATCAATTAAATATTGATTTATTGATTAGATGAAAGGGGAAGCTAATTAATTATTAATAATTAATTAGTCTAGATAGAAAGGGGGATTTATTAATGGAAGGTCATTAATTAAGATTTTTGTTGGATAGGCGACTTAATTAATTAGCGTAGTGTAATTAATTAACGATAATAGAGAGAAGGTGAGCGCTTTTGACGGTATGTCACCAATTTGTAGGAAGGGAGATAATTAGCAAAATTTAAGTATTTAAATTGCTCGGGCGTAATTATGGGTGTCTACACCGAAATTTGGGTGATCTAAAACCCTCGCGTGGCTAGGGGAGAGCAACACAGTTTGCTCGAAAGTGACAAAATAAAAACCCATTTCTATTGTGCCTTCATGGACCTTTGTCACATGGTCCCAACCGTGTCGTGCTCTCTACCATACCATGCCAAGCTTGACTGCATTCGACTCGGCTCTATCAAACCTATAAGACACCAATGACGACCACATGATTTCCCAAGCAACGAAGCATAGTACCATGTAAAAATCTGCTGGAGAAGAAGTCGTTGGAAAAGAGGTCGCCGAAAATTCGCCACCGGAATTTGACACATTCCAAGAAGAGTATCTTCAAAGGTGGATGCCTCTCGATAAAATATATCTACATTTTATAAGAATCCTAGTGTCCCACCGCTCCATCAATTCCTGTCTTTTTCCCAAAAACTATAATCCATTCTTCAATTTTTTTGGGGACATTGATATGATTTGAGTAGACAACCTCCAAAAAAATAATAATTTTACTACTAAAAACGAAAATCCACTAAGTATAAGATCATTTTCATAAAATAAATGTCCACTAGAATTCAAGAAAAAATGTTTATTTATTAAAAAAATTTTTATTTTGCAAAACAAAAGTTGAACATCAAATGAAGCCTAAAAAGACAACATGAATGAGAAGACAAATTAAATTGACACGAAGTGAGCGGGAGGAATGTTTTTTTTTCCAATCAATGAAGTGCACATAGGGGAGAGGACCCTATAACCGTGCACCTAACTTTAGGGGCACGCAAATATATGTAGGTATGTCGGTAGCGTAAAAAAATTATATCATCGTGTAGCGTATGATCGTGCCATATTGACATTTTCGTTTCACGTGTTAATTTGGAGGGAAAAGTAGTTTTTGAATTGATTTAATATGAAGAAAATCAATATAAAGCATTTGAAAGAGGGACCAATGACCGAGCGCCCTATGTGTCACATTCTCATTAACTCTTAAAAAGTGTAATCAACCAAAAAGTGAACAACTATTGGTGCTTTTGTCAACAACCTATGGTGAAAAGAGATGTACATGTTTTGGTACCCGCTCGGTTATAGGGTCCTCTCCCTAGCTTTTCTAAGGAGAGTGGAAGAAGGCCTGCAGTAGTGCCAAAGATTCGCCGTACAAACATTTATAATCTAAAGATCCTAACTTGTAGCATTGGGGAAAAAGCGAACAGCTGCAATTGCAGAGCACCATGTAAAAGTAGTCTCGAAATTGAAAGGACTCGAAATTAGATTAAAAATCTCAATTTTGTGATCCCATAGACTCTTCAGTCTCGTGGACATCATTAAAATTTTTCATTTCATTTCAAGTCTGTCGGAGAAGAAGTCACTGGAAACAAGGTCGCGGAAATTCGCCACCGGAATTTGACACATTTCAGCCAGGGCATCTTCAAAAGTGGATGTCTCCGACAAACAAATTAATACTCATAGGATTATCTGTGTTCGATTCAAAAACTCTATCAAACTGGTCGTGTAAGATTCCAGCGTATCAAAGTGGTAGCGGCTCTGATTGTATATTTCAAATATGGACCCAGATTTTGTCAGAATACAGGTAATCGCTCCATTTTCTTTTTGTTTCGATTAAAATACCACAATAATTCCCTTCAAAAGACCTATAGACACTTTTGGCGTATATATATAATGTTTATCCATGGTGGATGTGATGTTAAGTTGGTCTGCTCCTGGTGGTTAATCTGGACTAGCGCATATGCCACATGATCGCATGGTGTTATTTATTTGCCACGATTCGTTTTACTTTCTCTTATAGATGTTAAAACATGAAGGGTAAACATATTAAACGCTTCTGCTTTCAAAGGAGGAGCAACTCGTGATCTTAGATCAAACACCCAGTAACAAGGATCCACTGAGGTCCTTCAAGCTTTTACAAACAGCCAGCCGCTATTCAAAAACAACATTCAATATCATGAAATTCCCTCATGCATTGTAAGAGGAGGTAGGAAATATGTAGCACTAAATGATCGAGCTCCATAAAGGCAAATTAAAAGGAGGTAGGAAACATCCATCCAGCATAAGCTTGTTTTATATGTAGTACGATTAACAGTGGAAGATTGTTTGAACTTTACTAACAGCGAAATCAAATGGAAATACCACCAAACTTTCTCACGGAATGAATTTTTATAAATGTTATGAGCTTCCAACACACCATGGATGGCGCATTCAGTGAATCTATTATACTGCTTCGTGGGCTTTCTTTGCCTTTACTTTCTTGTTTTTGTGAGAAGATTGGCTTGCCATTGCCTCTCGAGGAAACCCATTCCTTTTTTAAATTGGCAGCAGGTTACCTTTATATCTTTAATATGTTTTGATAACTCAACTTTTAGGTCATCATTTTAAACCATTAAGGGTAATTAAAGAGGAGAAACATTTTCTACTTGGATGTTGTTTAGGCTGGAGAAGGGCCAGAACATTCTTATGTCTAATTTTAATGTCTGGTTTGAAGTATGCAGAGGCCAGGGGAGAAGCTCCTCCTCAGTTCAGGCATGGCCCTCCTCTTCCTCCTGGCCTGGGCCCTAGGCCGGGAATGATGAACATGGGTCGCCCTTATGCTCCACCTCTAATTCCTGGTGGAGGTCCTGTTGTTCAACCACGTCCCCAGTTTTCCCATGGGGGCAGCAGCAGCAAAACCCCAGATTTGGACCTCCTCAACCTTCCATGTTGCCACCAATGAATGTAGTAGTACCTCCCACTGGATATCAAATCCCAGCTGCTCCACCACCACCGGAATTTGACACATTTCAGCAAGAGCATCTTCAAAGGTGGATGCCTCCGACAAAATATATCTACATTTTACAAGAACCCTAGTGTCCCACTGCTCCATCAATTCCTGTCTTTTTTTCCCCACAAAACTATAATCCATTCTTCAATTTTTTTGGGGACATTGATATGATTTGATTGGACAACCTCCAAAAAAATTAATTTTACTACTAAAAAACGAAAGTCCACTAGGTATAAGATCCTTTTCATAAAAAAAAAGTACACTAGAATCCAAGAAGAAATGTTTATTTATTAGAAAAATATTTTTATTTTGCAAAACAAAAGTTTAACATCAAATGAAGCCAAAAAAAGACAAATGAATGAGAAGACACATGAAATGAAATGAAAGATTTTAATGACGTCCACGAGACTGAAGAGTCTATGGGACCACAAAAATTGAGATTTTAATCAGATTTCAGACTCCTTTCAATATCCGCTCTTCGGCTGTGAATCTTGAGGATGAAACCCGCGGTCGCTTGAAGCTTTGTTCCTTCGAAGAGTTCCTCTAGTCTGTCCACCCTCAGGTTGTTTTCGTACTGAATACGAATATCATCATATGCTGAACACTCCATGACGAAATGCCATTCTGTCTCGACGACCCCTTTGCTGCAGAAAAGACAAATTCTCCTTTGTATACTGCAAATCTTTGGCAGTACGGTGGGACCTTCTTTCACTGTCCTTAGAAAAACTATGTGCACTTCATTGATTGGAAATTGTTTTTTTTCCTCCCTGAAGTTCATTAAGTTGACACTAAGTGAGCAAACTTCAGGGAGGAAAAAAAAATTTCCAATCAATGAAGTGTGCATAGTTTTTCTGAGAGTGAAAGAAGGTCCCACCGTACTGCCAAAGATTTGCTGTATACAATCTGAGCGCTAACACTTTGATCCGCTGGAATCTTACACGACCAGTTTGATAGAGTTTTTTGAATCGAACAAAGATAATCCTATGAGTATTAATTCGTTGGAGACGTCCACCTTTGAAGATGCCCAGGCTGAAATGTGTCAAATTCTGGTGGCGAATTTCCGCGACCTCGTTCCAGTGACTTCTCCAGCAGACTTTTACATGGTACTCTGCAATTGCAGCGTTCTGTTTTGGTCTGCTCCTGGTGGTTAATCTGGACTGGTCCTTTTCTAGTCCGCAATTATTTTTGCTTGGACTGGTCCCTCCAGTCCCCTGTTTCTTTTAGTTTTCGAAGATGATTTCTCAAGAATGAATTGGATGGGGTTTTTATTGGGAATGCAGAGACTCTGCTGAGTGCACACATTACACCAGGGTATGATAGTTTGTACTGGTCCTCTTCCAGTCTTTGTCAGCGGAACTAGTCAGGTTTCATGGGTGGTTGGCTAGATTTTGGATTATGGGTTAGATGATGTGTGCAGTCCTTCCATGGTGACAGTGGTTCGGCTCTGTGTGGTTTTTGAACTAACCGGAGCCGAAGAGATGTTAGGCAGAGCTGAAATTGTAGACCATAAAGTTTATGGCCTGCCAATCCCTTGCTGGTTGCCAGCCTCGTTTCAATTCTTTCTTTTTCCCTCTCTTTCTTGACATGATAGTATGCCCTTCAAATTTGTGGTCCAGTGAGCTATTTTGCCACCAGTCACCTGGGCTTTAACATTTTTCTGTTGGGATAGGGACCTCTCCCTAGGAAAATATAGCACAAAAAAATAAAAATTCATGGCAATTTTTTTCTTTGATTATTCTTTTATGTAACTAGTGTTACCTAAACCTAGGAACTGGAAGATTATTATTGTACAAGTCTTCTGGTAATTCCCATGTGTCAAATCTAGGACCGCACTGGAATTACCAGAATACTCTTCATATTTTGTTGCACCGCTAACAACCTACCCTTAAATCAGAATATTGTTTATTTTGATCAATCAATAACAACAGCCCATCAATTATAGAAATAATCGAAAAGCAGAGAGAATCATATACAAAATTATAATGTTTACGACCTTCTGCTGAAGGTTCTATGAGTATTATAAACAAAAGTACAATAAGCGAAAGCATTAACACTTTGAGAAAGTAAACTAGGCAGCGTCATCTCACTTGATTCAGAAGCCATCACTGTCAGGCCATGCTTATGATCTTCATCCTCCATTACTAATGCAGCAAGAGACTCTGCCAGGTGAGGAACCTTGAAGACTGAGGTTTTGATTCCAACTTTAGAGCAAATTGCATCAAGATTCGGACCTTTTGAGATTTCATCAACAGCCATTGATTTCAGCAGAGTTCAAATTTGGTCCCGCCTGCATCCCAATCCAAATCCCAGCTGCGCACATGTGCCACATGCTTCTTTCAATCAAGTCAACAACCATTGAAATCCTAGTTTGAATATTTGCAATTGAAACTCGAAGGAAATTACACTGCCATCCTATGTAATTTCATGATGATAGAGTCTTCGTTGCCGTTAGAGGGAGGGTTGGCCTCCTTATCCACTAAGATTTTGAGCTTAGCAATCATGGAGAGGGTCACAAATTTCAATGCAAGATTTTGGGAATTGAGGCTTACGCCAATGTTGGCAAGGTGATCTGCAACCTGGTTACCTCCACATCTTATACTATTAATTGTGAAAACAAAGAAGGCCGAAAGTAAAACTTTGCAATTTTCAATTACCAAGGAGAGCTTCCAGTCGCTGATTTGAGCTTTCCTTAAGGCATCCAAAATGACTCGAGAATCTCCTTCAATATTCTATGTTCAATTTTTCTCAAGTGTGATCTTTAGACCTCACCACAATGCTTTTGCCTCCGTGAAGTTGTTGGAGCATTTGCCCAGGGCTTTGCTGTAACCAAGAAGAGGGCGCCTTTGTCATTTCGAAAAATGCCCCAGCTTCCACCCACCAGGGTTCCCTTTTGCTGCACCATTGAAGTTTAGCTTAGTATTCAGACACTGGGGAGAAGTTCACTCTGCATTCTTCCGGACCTTGTTATTTCTATTAACCCTATTATCAGGGACCCCATCAAGTATGCTCTTCCAATGGTTAAACCCAAAATTTTCAGGAGCAATTTTACAGTCTTTTGGGGGCCAAGCACGAATCATTTTTTTGATAGAAACCAAGATGCTAGAGAGAACTATGCTTGCATCCTTTGCTTCCTCCTTGAAGATTCTTCTGTTTCTTTCCAGCCAAATATTCCAGCATACCAAAGCAGGGATGGAATTCCAGATTTGCAGGAGTGGCGCAGAATTAAGAGCTGGAGACCAAGCAAATAGGAGACTCTTTAGATCCTGAGGAACTGCTGTGGACATAGTGAACTTATGAATAAACAAACTCCAAATTTGGTGGGAGAAGTGGCAATGAAGAAGAACGTGATTTGTACTTCATGCTGCTTTCGGAGGATACACCAAGACGGGCCTTGAAATCCCTTTTTCTCAAGTTTATATGAGTGAGAATCTTGTTCCAATAAGCAGTCCATAGGAAGGCATTTTCATTAGGGAGGCCATATCTGAATCAGATGTGTTTTGAAGGGAAAGGTTCCACATCCTGCAGGTCCATGGCTATAAGAACTTTGTATCTGTCATTTACATTATAGCGGCCAGCCTCAGAGCCCATCCAAACCAGCTTATCCTCTTGTTTGGAGAAGTGAAAAGATCTGAGGATGGTTGAAAGCGCTTTCATCTCCTCTTGGAGATGAAGATGGGATAGCGAGTTTTGCCATCCATCTTTGCTAGCATTGAAGTAGTCCTCGACATGATTGCCATACCTTTCTTTGCACCAATCTTGCAGATTATGCAACCGGGCCAGATTAGCCAAGGGGAGTGGGCAGATCCAGGCATCTGTCCATAAATTTTCTTTATTTCCTTCTCCCACACTCCATTTGAGATGAGAAGTTATGATGCTTAATGCTTTAATCATTAGATTCCAAATGTGTGAGTCTTTCAAATGCTCATTGAAAGTAAATATTCTTTCAGGGGCCACGGAGCCTAAGTATTTTCTCCCTGGAATTATACTTCATAAGGAGTGATGTTCTGACTAAAGTCCCCATACCAGCTTAGCACCCAGTGCAAGGTTCATTTTTTTTTTGACTCTAATCCTTAGCCCTCCCCATTCCCGGGGCATGCTGATCGGATCCCACTTTACTGAGGGTAGCTTTCAGACGTCATCAGTGCCACTCCATAAGAATGTTATTTGTATGAATTTGATGCATTTTTCAACCTTGGTGGGATTTGCTTGAAGACAAGGTTTTAGTAGTTGTATTTTGCCTGCGAAATTTAGCCATTTTCCTTCCAACCTTCAAGTTTCCTGAGGACTTTAACCATAAGCTTCCAAAGGCCAGAGGAATTTCTGCCTTCAAAAAGAGAAATACCTAAGTAACTGCAAGGGAGCTTACCTGGGTTGATATCCAAGATTCTGCAGATGGCAGTTTGTGCATACTTGTTTGTTTTGAAGAAAAATATCTTGGATTTATCCTTGTTTACTTGCTGCCTGGAAGCTTTTTCATAACGATCTAAAGCGTGCTTTAGCATGTGTGCTTCAGGATGGAAGGTCAGAGATTTTAGGTGCATTGTCTACTATTGAGATACCTTCCAATGTTTCGGATTCTTTGAGATGGGTGAGCCATCTTCCAAGTGCTTTGGCAACAATAATGGAGACGGAGGGAGACATAGGATTTCCTTGCTTGAGCCCCCAGTAGTTTTAAAGAAACCAGCTGGTTCACAATTGATTATAAATGAGAATTTGGAAGAACTCATGTAATTAGAGACCCATTCCCTCCAGTTTCTGCTAAAGCCCACTCTTTCCACAATGCATAGCAAAAGGTCCCAATTCGCTCTGTCAAAAGCCTTGAGCCTTATTCATATCCAACTTGATCAGCATATTACTCTGATTTTGAGAAGAAATGGAGTTGATCAGCTCATGGGCAATAACTATACCATCCAGTAATTGCCTACCAGCCACAAAATCTCCTTGCTCAGGGAGATGATTTTTGAAAGAAGTCTTTTCAGCCTATTTGCCATTATTTTAGAGTTAATCTTGTAGATGACTTGAACAAGGAAATGGTCCTCTAGGAATCAAAGTAGCTGGCATTTTCTTTTTTGGGGATTAAAGCAATGAATGTGGGCTTTAGCTGTTTTAGATTGATTTGCTCCTACATGATTCTTGAACTGCTGCCATGACATTGCTATCCCAATAGACGTGGTAGAAACCGTCTGGGAAACCACTTGGACCCAGAGCTTTGCAAGGTTTAAAAGAGAAAACCGCAAGTTTGACCTCGTCATCTGAGATTGTAGCTGTAAGGAGTCTATTATCAGATTCAGAAATCAGAGGAGAGATGAATCTTAGGCTACCATTTTTTGCTACAGTTCTTTCCTGAGGGGTCTCAGTGAGAAGTTCTTGATAGTATCTCGCTGCTTCCAAACTTATGCCATCCTTTTCAATGAAAGTTTCAACTGCTGGGGTGGTAATTTTGGAGATCTTTTTTTAATTATCTTCTCACAACAGCCATCTTATGGAAAACAGCAGTATTTCTATCCCCTTCTTTCAGCCACCTTACCCTAGAAACTTGTTTCCAGTGAATTTCCTCTTGGAGAAGAATCTTGTTCGAGTCTTCCAATTTTTTTTCTTCATCATTCTATAAGTTTTGGTCCATGCCATCTTGCTGATTGAGGGCTTCAATATTGGAGAGTTTTCTTTGAATTTCGGACTTTATTGTTGTGAGCGAATCCAAATTCTCTTCTGTTCCTATCCTTCAGATATTGTTCGTTCAGTTTCAATTTCTGGGCTAGAACATACATTTGTGTCCCTGCCACTTGTGCTCCACCAGACCTTAATCTTGTCCTTTAACGAGTTCTCTTTGGTCCACATAAACTCAAACTTGAAAGGCTGTCTTTTAGGTGGAGTTGTTGGAGTTAAAAGAGAGGCTGATGGTGGTTTGAACCGGAATGAAAGCTTCAATGCTGGAGAGTTTTCTTTGAATTTCGGACTTTCTTGTTTTGAGCAATCCAAATTCTCTTCTGTTCCTATCCTTCAGATGTTGTTCAATCAGTTTCAATTCCTGGGCTAAAAGATACATTTGTGTCGCTGCCACTTGTGTTCCACCAGACCTTAATCTTGTCCTTGAACGAATTCTCTTTGGTCCACATAAACTCAAACTTGAAAGGCCGCCTTTTAGGCGGAATTGCTGGAGTTAAAAGAGAGGCTGATGGGCTAATGTTTTGAACTGGAAACCATCAAAATTTCTGATTTAAATGAGATATCAGGGTGGATCCAGTCCATGCTTAGGAGAAATCTATTAAGCCTTTTAGTGATGAAATTGGTTCCAATTCTCCTGTTAGACTAGATGAAGATTCCTTATTTTGGTTTGACATCAAAAACTGAAATATCCTCGGTAAATTGGGCAAAATCTGATGCTGATGAGAGAGAGCCCAAGAAGCACCAGTCCTTTCTAAGGGGGAGTTGATGGTATTGAAATCCCCTCCATGAATCCATTTTTCTTCTTGATAGATATGCTTAAGGCTTTTAGAGAGAGCCAACATAGATTCTGACCTTGTCTTCTAGTCAGGCCATAGGTATTAATGCAAGAAAAGGTTCAAGCAGAATTGGAATCAATGTCATAAAATCTGACCACTTGCCGGTTGGCACAATCATCTAGGAGAAACCCAGAAATGTGAGGGGGTTCCAAACTACAGCCAACCCTCCAGAAGCCCCGATTGCACATTTTGCCCCAAAATTAATATTTCTCCAAACTTCCTTTATAGTCTCGCGGAAGAGAGTCTCCTCCATCTGTGTTTCTTGCAAGAGAAGAATGTCTGGCCTTTTATCCAGAATAAGCTGTTTCAACAGCTTATGCTTGTGCAGGTTGTTTTGTCCACGTAAATTCTTAGAGATAATTAACATCAGGGGATTTCAGCCCTCTGTTGCTACGGGTGTTGGGCTTTTTACCCCCAATTTTTTTTTCTAAATTTGTTTCTTTCTGATTTTGAAGTTTGTTGCGTTCCTTTCTTTCTTTCCCTTTGCTCCTTACACAAGCCTATTGGATCTTTGATTTTCTTTATTGGGGTACTGCTTCTGTGTTTTTGCCAGCAGATCCGAGATCTACTTTCGGTTGCTTTCATCAATTTTGATTTTGGCTTCCAAATTCCTGGCATTTGAAAGGGGAGGTGTTCCAGGCTTGTTTCTCCCCCTTGAACGGATTTCAAAGCCAGATTAGACATTTCTAACTTGGGGATTGATTTAGCATTTTCTTTAGTTGAGAGTGAGTCAAGTCTTCCAACCTGAACTATTCTTCTAGAGGGTCTTCTTCCTCAAGCTTATCTTCTTCTGGGATTTCAGCAACCTGGGGCCTCTTGGCGTGAGAGCAAAGGTTTTTGGCTATGCCAACCTTCAGAAGCTTGCCTCTGGTCTTGAATGTTAGGTTGATCTGGTAGTGTTTCTCTCACCAAGGAGACATTATCTTCCTCAGAAAGCTCTTCGACCTCAGGAGGCATTTGCAAGGCACTGAGTTTATTTGTTGTGGTGGTTTCCTTTGGTTTCCAGACCTTTTCTGTTCAACCGACCCCCAACACCCCACCCCCTTTTTTTTTTTTTTTTGGTCCCTTGAACTCTTCTCTGCTTTGGTCTTGAACTATTTTTTGCTCAGGGAAATCCCTTACAAAATGCCCATGGGCATGGCAAACCCTGCATCTGAAAGGGACGTTTTCATAGTCCAAATCTTGCATCCATTCTCTGGATTCCAGTTTGAATTTGATGGCCAGGTTCAGAGACATTCATTTTGACACAGATCCTAGCATACACCAACAAATGGCCTACCTCCGTTGATTTTGCCATACAAATATATTTCGCTCAGCTGGCTTCCTACTTGCTCAAAAGTCTTTTCCTTCCAAAGTTTCAGTTTCATTGGGAGGCTGTACAGCTGGGTCCAGACAGGAACGAAGGTTAGGTCTTCTGTCTCAGGTTTAAAACCATCCTCCCATGGTTAGATATAGAGACCAGCGCAACCTATGAACCATGTGCCTCTCCATAATATTTTGTCATTTTGTTTTGTAGATTGAAAAATAACTTTAAAAACCCTTGTGGGAGGAGATTTACCTGATTTGCAGATCTGATTTTCCAATTTTTGCCCAACCATTTTTGTAGATCTCCTGCACTTGGCCAGTTCCCATGAATTTGTAGATTAAGGCACATTCTTTGACATGTGAAATTGTGGGTTCGATTTCCTTGTCTTGAATCCTGATAATGGGAATTTCTCCTGCTGCTGGTATGATTTGAGTGCCTGATGCCCTAGTTTTTCTGCCTTTCTCCCACCACCGTCATTTCCCCCATTCTGCTTATTTCTACCCTAGTGTGCTCCTTCCTCCAGCTTATTTCCCCCAAATGGTGACTGATTGTAGAACCCTGCTTGTCGCTTGCAGGTTTTGATTCTTCAGTCGTCAGTTTCATCAATAACAAATCAAAGTATTATTATAGTCACTGTGAGAATTTTTATCCATGCATGCAATTTCTAAAACAGAGGCATGATTGGACCTCCCTTTGGAAGCCCAAAGGATATTTCTTTATGGCTTCCGTATTGTTGGTTTCGACCTCATGACAAAGCTTGGGAGCAAACCAGACCTTCCCGATTCACCTACACATACATATGTATATGGTGATTATTTTAGTTCCTGTCTAGTGGCTACCCAACACATTAAAATAGCATATGACGTGCCTTTTAAGGAGCTGAGGGATTTTTTCGCTTTACCTTCTTTATCAGATTATATATCACTTGGGTTTCGATCTCATGACTAAGATCACTCCAACTTTGTATATGAGACCCCTCTTAAGGAAGAAGGGGACTTCTTCATTTTACCTTGTATACTAGATTGTGTACTCCTTGAATTTTGACCTCATGACCAAGATCTTGAGTAACCTGGGCCTTGTCAGTCAGCCTCCGTGGGGAGTATACACACACATGTGAGTATACTCCATATGTATCCACACAGTCATAGACACACATATCTTATATTTATACACATGTACGTTTGTGCGAGTGTTGTATTTGTTAAGTTAATCAATGAACAACTGCCCAAATATGTGTTTATTTGTTTTTCACCCACACGCTAGGCATCAAAAGGCTGAGAATATACATTTTGTCAAAACCCTTTGCCTGTTAGATCTATAGTTCACATACTCGTATTCGGCAAATATTTGGCAGACTCAAAAAAATTTGACTCCGTAAGGCACGGTGAAGATTCAACAACTTAAAAATACACAAATTTCTTTAAAAACATAAATTTTATGCAAAATATAGCTACAAAATGTATCAAATGAGTCTGTAAAATGTTGGGGAAGTGTTTTCTATTAGATTTGAATATAAATACAGTACAAAATCGCATCATGTGAATACAATAGCCAGCTGATAAGTGTTATGAATTTATGATGATTGTCATTGAAAATTATCATCATAAATTGCATATCTATGCAAGCTTCAATTTACACTAATTTGCATTTTCCTTTTCCTGTTTTAAAGAAATTAAAAAAGAGAAAAAAGAACTTACCTCCAAATTAAATTCTTCAAATTTTCTTTTCGAATTTGCTATCAAATCTCTTAAACTCATGCAAAGGATGCTCAATAGCTGTTTGATTATAAGTGAGGGAGTGTGATGCATTTATAAGACAAAAACCAATGTTTTTCTATTAGAATGTAAGGCTTATTGAATAAGGACATTATTAGTTATTTAACTAAAAGATGGTTGTAACTGGTTGTAACTATATCAACCGCTTTGTAACTACATCATTCATAATATAATGACGGACACACTATCTCCATAGTGTGCAATCTGCCTTCTCTTTATTTCTTCCTTGTGTACGTCTTCCAACATTGGTATCAGAGTGTGGGGCAAGCAAAGAGAGGGGAAGAAAGCTATTTTTCGTGAAGATTTTCATTTGGATTTTCGAGTTCACTTTTTTGTAAGGATTTTCGAAAATCAAAAGGTAGATAAGACAATGGCGCAAGGGCAAAACAAAGATTGAAGGAAAATCACGATTTTTTAATTGATGAATTTTAGAAATGACAGTCAAAAATGGAGGGCAAAGTCACAAATATACAGTTGTGTTTTCAGTCAAAATCGAGGTCAGAGTCACGTTTTTTCCAAAGAGGGCACAATCACATCTTTCTTTCAAAGAAAAATACCAGTCCGTGAGCCATTGATACACAGTCAGGTTTCACAGTTTTGCAGCAGTGTTAGGGCTTTTTCAAGGACATATACAGACACGAAACCAAGAAAAATATAGTCGCCAAAATAGACATAGAAAATAGCCACAAAATAAACACGAATTTGTGTAAAAACGTGACTCACAAATTCAAATCGCAAATCAAATCGAGGGCACAACAAAGTTTCAGATTGTTTGTCCGCTAGGGCACGAAACAATGCACATCACAGTTGCAAAAAGGGCACTCTTGGAAACTGGTATTTTATTCTTTGTTTACTCATTTCGGTATCTTGGTAAATACGCAATCATATTTATTGTATTTTATTAAATGGAAATTCCCGTAGAAAAATATTCTGGTTTAAATTTTCATAGATGGAAAGTGAAAATCCAAATGCAACTTATGAATAAAAATTTGCGGGGCTTCGTAAACGGGAAAGAGAATGCACTCACCGATGCATCTAAATTATTAGATTGGCAGAAGAGCGAGATGATAGAGCGAAAGCTATTATTGGCCTTGCTCTCTCCGACTCTGAACTTCATCATGTAGACCTAGACAAATCATCCAAGGAAATTTGGGATGCTCTAAATAAATTATTTGGAGTGAAAGCAATTAATGCCAAAATTTCCCTAAAATTTCAGTTATATAGGTTTAAAATGGATGGATTCTCTATGTCGAGCCACATTAATATTTGAGGTCCTTGATTAGACAACTAGCAGAAGTCAAAGTTGTGATAGAGGATGAGGATGCCAAAGCTATCCTATTAAATAGTCTGTCTTCAAAATACAACAATGTAGTTTTTACCCTCAGTCAAATTCAATCTCAATCTCTAGATGATATGATTGCAGCTTTTCTAGTTGAAGAAAAACGAACAACTGCAGAAGGTCATTCTTAGCAAGAAAGTGCATTTTATTCCAGAACCAAAACTCTCGTAGATGATCGAATAAAGATAACGGGAGATTAAATGTTATTATTGTAAGAAAAAGGTCACACAACATGGGATTGTTGTGTTCGAGCCAATGACGTGCTTAAGGGTAAAGACATCAAATACAACCAATATAGCCATGGTTGAAGCCCCACCATATGCAAAAGGTAGTGAGGACAATGACGAATACGTAATGTAAAGATGCTCTAAACTTTGAAAGCAAAAAAGGATACAAGGTAGATGAAGCTCGGTATGGATGGTTGCTCGGATAGTTCGAGAGACTGTGGATCTTGGGAATTATACGCTCATGAGGGTCATGAGACAACTTGATGGAATTTGTGGATGGCTCAATATGGATGGTTGTCCAATAATTCGGGAGATTTGTGATTTGGGAGTTCGGGAGGTGGAATCCGGGAACTCGGGAATTCAGCTCGGGAGCTACACCTTTATGAAGGTCATGAAGCAGCTTGATGGAGCCCTACCTAGTCAAAGCATTGCTTTCAAAGTGAAAGCCTTTGTGAAGATTACGTAGTTCTGTTTGGTTCTAGTTTTGTTAGAATGTTCGTTTTTGCTTTATGTAGGATAAGCCTTAAGAGGGGGTATTAGAATGTAAGGCTTATTAAATAAGGACATCATTAGTTATTTAACTAAAAGATGGTTGTAACCAGTTGTAACTATATCAACTGCTTTGTAACTACATCATTCATAATATAATGACGGACACACTATCTCCATAGTGTGCAATCTGCTTTCTCTTTATTTCTTCCTTTGGACGTTTTCTAACATTTTCAGCTAGACTGTTTCGGTATGGTATGGTATGCTGAAACGGCAAATTTTTAAAAACTCTCGGGTACGGTACGCTGTGGGTACGTTTATATATATATATAAATATGTATATAAATTTAAAGAAGCATTTGCATACTTATTGAAATTTAATACTCATACAATCATTCATGGAACATGAAAACAGATTTCAAATACTTTGAGAATTGAGACTTGAGTTTGTATTGATTCATAAAGTTCAAAACATAATAGTTAATAACTTAATACATTCAAGTTCTCAACTTGCTTCACTTTCAGTTTCCTAGGTTTTTTTAATGCTGATTTTAAGTTTAAAATGGCAGAAATCTGGAACAGGTATGCTGCAGGTACGTACCTGCAGGCCGCGGGTACGGGGATGTACCTGGGGCCTACAGGTACGTACCTGCAGCGTACTCCAGATAATACCCGTACCTGTACCAAGTACATATCAGGCCTGGTAATGGGGTACCTTGTGTTTCCGGGCAGTCTAGATTTTCAGTGTAGAATCCATGTTTTTCCTGTTTTTTTGCGTCCCTGCAGTGTATGGCAAGTTTTTTTGGCTAACTTGCTGAGTTTTGACGAATATTTGTCGCTTTTGGGTGGTGAGTTTTCAGGGCACATATTCGTCCCAACAGAAATTTGGTGAGCGGTGAGTATTCGCTGAATAGGCAAACTATACCACATATTATTATGGTATACCTTCAATAGAATAAATTCAAAAATTCCCACGAGGCTTAGGGTACAACTAGATCATTTTGTGATGTATTTTCTTGGCACACTTGAGCTATATTATTTTGTTGTTATACTTGAGGTGGGTAAATAAATTAGCATTTTGTATTCTGACTAAGTATGAGTTGTATGGGTGCTCTTTAATTTTGGGAATAGTTGTGGTCAGAGATACATGTGTTTGGTATGAGTGGTTTTTGGACAGTTGGCTAACTAAAACCCTCTCGGCCATCTTCTACATGTGTTGTGATGAGATATAAGTTCATGGAGCTCTCTTGTTATTCTCCTTGTTTGCCCTAATCTAGATGCTATGTTGGGTTGTATGCATAAAATGCCAAGCTCCATTCCTATTTTGTATGTTATTCTGTTTGGTTATGAACACTTGATTGCTCTACTATAAGAGCCCCTGTTGCCTTAATCCTTTTTGTTGCCATCTTTGAATTGAGACAGGCTTTGACTAATATGAAACAAACAAAATCACCTTGTTGAGATCAGATCTGTATTCCAGGCCATTATCAAAGTCCAGGCAAATTGAATTGGAGCAACCTTCCCTTGGAGTTGTGGGAGGTTCTTGATTGGAAAACTACCGTTTTACCTAGGTAACCCCTTCTGAACAATGAAGAGGGTAAGCAGCTCCACAGAACACACCGGGCATCACAGGAATCTAGAGAACAACAAACCCATAATTTTGGGGAGCATTCCTGCCATGATTTGTGCCTGGGTCATTGTGGCTGTAAGCAATCAAAATTTCTGCTAGACAGGTCTGAATTGGAAGAACTATTACCCATATGCATTGAGGGATAAATTATATGATATTATTGTTTATTATCCCTTTATTTTTACTTGTTCAATACAAGCAAGGTTCTTAATGCTTGTTAGCCCATAGTGAATACAAAATGTTTTCATATTTTAAAAAAATCCTAAAATTTTATGAGCCTAACAAACTTATATTTCACTTCACATCTTACTGGAATATTTTGGGATGCTCTATTTTGGTGGAGCATCTTGTAGAAATCTGGGACAAGAAGTACTGATGGAAATATTACCAATGATTTTACATAACTGCAAATTTGTTTCTGTGGAAGGTATTGGTTATGCACAGAGCACCATTAAGCTAGCTAAGCTTCAAGGAGCCTCTTGATTTTCAACTCATGGTGATTATAAACATACGGTGAAACAATAAATGTGGAGATTGAACAATTCACTTTTTAAAATTTGAATATTGATTACAGATGTGAGAGGCAAAAATTGTACCAGACTTTTTTGAACTATGCAAAATGTTACATACTATGGAGACAATTATCATCATCCAGATGTTGCAGCCGAGGCATCTATTAGTCTTTCAACAAAACAAATTGAGATGATGAGATATCTTTTCTTGATTCTGCTTAAATGTTTTAGTGTCGTTTGAATTTTTAGTTTAGATCTTAGTATTCATACTGTTCATCTCTTTAATTTACTAGTTAAAGAATTTTCTGTACATGCTTAAAGTGATCTCAGATTCATCTGAAAAGATAAGCTACATTTTGATTTGTATACAAATTATTTTATTTCCAATGTGTTTTATTTTGAATTAAAATAACAGTAGATGAGTTTGATAAAGCATGTTGTGCATTATGAAACTCTTGCATGTTCCTTTGGCTTAACATGCATGCCCTACGTGTGTATGTGTATTGTACATGGAGTATCAAGAAGTATAAACGTGATGCTTATGATGAAGCTTAGTTCTAGTGATGAAACGTGAAAAGAAGCAAAGAAAGGTCAAATCTGTACATGATCTTTGGTTGGTGTATTAGCCCTTCAACATTAAGTGGTGTTGATATCAGACACAATTTTAATTTCTTATAGTGATATTGCTTGTGTATCTTAGTGTTGACAGTCATTTGTTACAATGCCATATTCAAACTGGACTGTGATTGCAATCCCACATAAGAAATCTGATGGATTGAAACTCAATAGTGTGTGTATATATATATATATATATATTGAGTCCCATCCCTTTTAGCTCCTTGTTTTGTGTCAATGTTGTATGCTAGTGTTAGTAAAATGTTTTGTCACAAGACAAAATATGGGATTTTGCAACGGTTAGTAGGACAGAGTCCTTCCTCCATTTTAATGGGATGTTCCCTTTATAGAAAACCAACATTTGCTAGGGAATTCTTTTTACAAATAAACATGCAAAATTGTATGTGGGGTTTTGCTTATAGCATTTAATGGAAATGAAAAGAAAGAAATCACGTGAAAGATCGAATAAATCCAGAGTTTAGATTACATGTGAGGAAGAAATAGAAGTAGGTATTGAAATTCAAGATTTAACATATTTATTTCAAATAGATTGAAATGAAAAGACATGTATCTTTAATTAAGAAGATATGTTGGCTAGATTTTCTGCACAGTTAAAAACCTTGGTAGTCATGAGATAAATCTCCCTCATTTTCCAGTGAGGCTCCTGTGTAAGATTTCTGTCAATTATGGATCCTAATAATTATCTGTGGGTTTTACTTTAATTGCAAAGCTCATGAACCATAGCTAAACAATTATGCAACAAGTAAGCAATTGTTAATGAAGTACTTTTAACCAGGGGAAATAATGGAATGTGGGAAAGAAGAAAGGAAGATGTGCAATTCAACCAATAGTTTACAGAGTTGGTCTCATACACAGATAAAACAAATAAATCTTACGATACAAAAGTAAAGGGAAAGGAAAGGAAAAACTTCTAATCTAAATCTTCGATAACACAAAGTTTATCTAAAAATTCACACAAAAGTAAGAAACAATGCATCGTTGACACAAAGTTCTCCGGAAATCCACCTCTATTCAATTCCTCAGCTTTCACAAAAAGACATCAAAGGTTACAACACAAAGTCTGGAACTCAAGAATGCTGATTATAAATTTTGATCCTTTAACTCGTAGGCTCTTCCTCTATTTATAGTGTATAGAAGACAATTACAAATAGGAAACAATAACTGAGCTCACACATGCGGAAGCTACAAAGAAAACAACTGGCAATCTTTCCCTTGGAATTCCTCTCTACATGACATGCATCTGAAGACTAAATCAAAGCTTTGCATGTTTGCCATCTATTCTTAATTAAAGGACCTTTTCAGATAACTAAAAGTAATGGCTTTTAACCAATTACTTTAGTTTTACAATTTTGTCCGAGAAAATAAGAAAAAGAGAGGAAAGAGAAGAAGAAAGAAAATAGGCCACCACTACACTTCACGCTTTCTCTTTGTTCTAATACTGAATATACTTGTCAAACATGTGACTCAGTGTCTTCCCATCTGCCTTAGCAACAATTTCTTTCTCAGTTTTAAACCGCAACAATCCTCTGGACAAAGTAGCAGTGTTGGCCTTCACCTTCTCCAAACTAGGCCCATATCCTTCAATATCTACATGAAGCCTCATGTGTCTGCCGATTGAATCTAACGTGAAAGGTACGATGACTTCATCAATCTTCTTCTGCACAACCAGAAGAAATTCCTCACGGGAAGTAGCAACTCGTCTGGAATGTTCTCTGGTACTTCTCCCATCCCGTCTTCCAAAGAATTGCATTCTATTCAACATAAGCTTGAGAATCTCCATGTGGAAAAAAACTGCCATCTCCAACTGCTTCCCCTTTTCTATCAATCCATCAGGTACAATCTGCTCTACAATTAGCACATCTTCCGACAATGAATTTATCTTAGCTAAGGTATCCAGGTGACTCTCAACAACTATGTTCTCATCTTCTATACCTGTCATTAGTTCCTTCAACTGAGATAATGCCCTGTGCATATCCTCCAAGCTAGCTGGTATTTCCTTGAACTGCTCTGAAGCTTGGTGAATGATTTGCTCTTTCCATTGAGCAATAGCTTTGACTTGGTTTCTTGCATCTTCAATCTCTTCAACCAAATGGCCGCATACCTATTCTTGCACTAATACGGGTTGAGAAGAAGGTTTGGCAACCTTAGTGATGATCTCACATAACTGGGAGATCTGCATCCGAAGTTTGTTTTTTTCTGCCTTATCCTTGTCAAGCTTGAGGAATAAAGTGTCTATCAATGTCCGTGTATCTTGCTTTAATCCTTTTGTGGTGATTTGACCCAACGACACTTTGGTTATTGATATGTCTGCTGCCATTAGCTCTTCCTTTTGCTTCCCTTCAGCTGGAACTGATAATTCAACAAACTTTTGACCTCGATTCTTCAATAACCAACCTTGAAGTTATTTTAGTAGCTTTAGACCTTTTGCCTCTACCTCCCAAGCTCATAAGCAGCTGCAAGTCTTCCTCTTCTAAGTTGATTTCTTCTCTAGCCTCTGGAATTGTCTGCAGAGCCAACCAAGATGAGAAATTACTCTTCGGGGAATGAGAAACCTCAGTGTGTACTACCATTTCCTGCTCAGGCTCTGCTGCATCTGAATTTACCTCCATATTATGGCTGCCTTCTCCCATGTCATCCAAGGATAATGCCCGTTCAAATTCTTTCATTTGTGCCTTTAATTCCTCCATAGGAGGAGGCGGAGAAATGGGTAGCGGAAGAGGAGAAGTATATACGAATGATGCCGGTCTCAATGCTTGACTAGTCATGACTTCTGGTGCTGCTGGAACCGTTGAAGTACTGTGGGTTGACGCAGGAGAAGCTTTGTCTGAGAGTAGCACTGGTGAAGTGGATGCAGACTTATCTTTTTCTGATGTCCGAGCCTTCTTCTGCACCTTTAGCTTTTCTGGCCTTCGGCTGCTTTCACCTCCATGCTTCCTTTTGCTGTTGATATTCCTTGTACCAAAATTCCCTGTGATCTGGTTCATCGAGCCTCATCCAAACAATAACCTTTTGTCAACAACCAATTGGAAGTATTGACTAAAACTGCCGAAGATCTCTCCTCGATTGTGTGACTGCCACCCACATTCGCTTGAAGCGCAACCTTGTCTCCCCATCTGATGATATGAATCAAGCACTACATGCCCATCATCTGGAAGGTCTACAGGTATCCTCGCCAAATCATAGTCAGAAATCTGCTGAGCTGATAATCTGCTGAAATCTCTTTTTTTGACTTCGTATTCATTCCTGCATTTCATCCAGAAATCCTCCAGCGAAGGAATATGTGCACATTCTAGGGAAATTGTTTTCCTTGCTATTTCATAAGGATCAAAATTAATTCGAGCTGGGAAGAACTCATGATCATAACCAAGAAACATCTCTGCTTCAACTCCTCTAGCTCTGTGGATGTTATGACAACTATAATTACCCACTACGATCGGGAAAATAACCGTAGATTTATGACGCCTTATTTGCAAGTCGTGCAACTCTATGAGCTGCCTGCATAACTCCATGATAATCCACTTATCATTTGGATATCTCGGCAACTTGACTGGTTCTCCTGAGAAACCAAGTAATCCTAAGATATGTGAAGTCGGCGAACTGGATGAAGATACAACCATCTTTGGTAGAGACAGTTTCCCAAGCTTCCTTGCTTACTTTGTTGCTCTTCAGATCACTGTTCAACTTGCAAATGAATCCATAGAAGAAACCATCGTTCACTGCCTTATAATCCTTATAGCATTCAAGGATCGCCAGCTGTGGGAAACACTCATAAATAGGATCTTTTGAAAGTATGCCCCGTCTATCTAGCTTGGAAAATATCCCTTGTGAGGCTGTGGCATATACCAGGTACGAAGTCATTTTGAAATTGAAAGTCCGCCTCACTTCTGAGTTGCTCATTGATGATCTCCGACCAATTGATTATCGAATCAACTTTGTTGATTTCAATTGTTCTGATAAAGGCATACATCCATGAGTGGAAATTATGGGCATTGGCTTCCCCATTTATCTTGCAAAGCAACCGGGTAATATCATCAACTTCCTGCACCAAAAATGACCGTAGAAGGCTCCTTGGGAATTTTGACGGTGATCTTGGCTTCTTCATATATCTACTGTTCATTATACCCACGCAGTCTGCTTTATTCTTTTCCCATCTATCACAAGCTTCCTGCATGCCAATTGTGATCACCACGGGCCATGCCGGAATCTTAAGGCAAAAATCAATGAATTTCGGATCCAATCTGATCACCGTCTTTCCTGCCGCATCCCGGATTGTCCTAGAAAGAGGATGATAAAACTTCACACATTCCAGAACGAATTCAGGCAACTGGGCTATAGCCGAAATGCTGCAGCTTGAATAATTCCACTACTCTTCATTGCCCGCATAAGAGATGATCTACCAATGGCTTTGGATCTGTCAATCAAATCAGAGATAGGTTCAAGCCCTATATTTGTATCACTGATCTCGGCAAGCCTGGAAACTATGCATGATTCTATTGAATCCTCTCTTTCATCATGTTGCATCATGCCTGAAACAATCTTTGCCTGAGATCTTTTTCTTTTATTTTTTGAGAAGACCTTGCAATTGGATCAATTCGTGCAGAACTTGCAATTCCTCCTGATTCAAAAGATATATTCAATGTATCTGACATTGACTTTGCCTTCTTTTCACCAATATGAGCACCTGTGAAGTATACCTGCAAATGATTCAGACAAACATGGAATCCATGGCATGAATGCCTAATTTCTTCACCAAAATCTGATTATAAAGCCTGCTGCCCTAAATTTTTAGACCTTGCTTGCATGCCAAGCAAGCTAAAAATATTATTTTATTCACTTGTGCACTCACATCAACATGTAGATAGCCAAAATAGTAAAAAGAAAGCACTTCCAACCTTGGGCGCCAAAACTAGCTGCTTCCCGACAATTAAAAATATTTATTTACTGCTCACAACTCCAACCTTGGGTGCCAAAATCCTCCAGGGCAGCATGCTCCACCTAAAAGAATTAATTGCTCTCTCCTTATGACATCCATTGTTTATATAAGCAATTGCATGCTAATTTTACCCATTACCTTTTCTTATTTTTAGCAATTCCTAATAATAGGATGTGCTTTTTCTCCTTATTTGGGCGCCCAAGTTTGCTTGATTTAGCTTGCTTTTCTATGCAATTCTTTCCTTTATTTTTAGCATGCTTCCTTGTCTTATTTTTAGCCTTCCTGCTTGCTTTGACTTTCCTCCTATTTTTGGCGCCAACCTTAGCTAGAAATAAATAAATAAAATCAGCTTTTAGGCAATTGATAATGCAAGGATGGGTCGCACTTTTTGGCTATAAGCCAAGGGAAAATACAAGGAGCAGGCAGGTAAGATTTTACCCTGCTGCTAGGGTCCACTTTTCCATTTTTCACTTAAGTTGTCATGTTAAATATTAGCCTGCTAGGCAGCTTCCAAAAATGCGACTTGCATGGGTGAATTTGACTTGCTTTAAGGGAAAAACATGGGGGCAGGTAGGTAAAATTTTAACCTGCCTGTTGGGGTACACTTTTCCGCTTTTCACTTAAGTCATTATGCCAAAAGAAAAACACGCCAAATGATTGCCCGAAAATGACTTGTTAATTAACTAGTCTGTAAAAACCTTTCTGGTGAATGCTCCGTCTAGAGACGACGGTAATATGATGTGGAAATCCACTTTAGGGTTTAACTTTAGCACAATCTTTATTTATTTAATAAATAAATAAAACGTTTTCAGACAAAACCCGATGGAGTAGAATGAGCTTTAGCATGTGGGTATTTGTCGGAATTGGCTTATATGATTCCCGAGGATACCCTAGGGTAATGGAGACAACTGCAGCAACAACACAAAATGAACCGCTACTTTGAAAAAGAATGAAATTTTTAGAAGGGTAGTCCAAGATTTTAGGGTGAAATCTCAGGGACACCAAGATAATAATAACATGAGCGAGAAGGAAAATGACACAATTTAGGAATTCTTCTTGTATTTCTCTTTAGTTTTGAAAGCAAAGCTTCATGTTCAAACTATTCACCACCAAAATTGTGTTGAGTGTCAAAAGTCTTTTTACAATACAAAAGAGCTCTATTAACAATGTTAGAATATGCGGAGAGAGAAAGAATAAAGAAAGATTAGAATGTACAAAGAACAAATGAAGAGACATCCAAATGCGCACTCATTATTATTGTGTGTTCGTCATTTTATTATGTGAAAGATGGTTACAAAGTGGTTGAAGAGGTTACAACCATTTATTAGTTAACACTTAACTAATATTAACATAACACTAATAAATAAACCTTATATTTTAATACCCCTTTTTAAGGCTTGCCCCTCTTAAGGCTTACTCTATAGAACATACTGACAGAAGATTAAAATAACAAAACCAAACAAGACCACACATTCTTTAGAAGCTTTCCCTTTTGAAAACAATGCTTTGACCAGGTAGAACTCCATCAAGCTGCCTCCCTGACCCTCGTAAAGGTGTAGTTCTCGAGCTGAATTCTCGAGTTCCCGGATTCCACCTCCCCGAACTCCCAAATTACAAAATCTCTTGAATTGTTGGACAACCATCCATACTGAGTTATTCCCATCGTGCTCCATCAAGTTGTCCCATGACCCTCGTAAGGATAAATTCCCAATATCCGCAAACTTCGGAACTAGCTGACAACCATCCATGCTAAATTTTACCTACACAACTTTCCTTCATGCCTTCAAAGTGTTGTGATTCTTTTAAAATACGGATTCTCTATCATTGATTCCATCAATTTCAGCATTTGATGGATTTTCAACAATGGTTGTATCGTTCTTCCTTCCATGTCATGTATTATGTTATTACAGTCTATATTTTGAATTTTTGACTTAAGATAACCACAAAAATAATAATTATTTCCTTTTCTTGAACTGTCCTTGCAATAATAATAATAATAATAATTTTCTATTCTCGAACTATCCTTACGATAATAATAATTTCCATGCCCTAGAAGACAATGGCATTTTGCAGATTTCAAATAGATTCAGGTTCAATGCTTCAAATGTCTACGATGCCCTTGAAATCAGTCAAATTAATGGAGCTTGACCTTCGCAATTGTTTTTCGTGCCTTTCGTGTCCTAGCAGGTATCTTCAAATCTTTGGTAATTTTTGAGACTCGCGATCGGGTACTTTAATGAAAAACACATTTGCGACTAGTTTCCATCCCTCACGACCCTTGCGATGGCAGAAATGCGATTCATGACCTGGTAAATGTCATGGTATTCGCAATAGTTTTGGTTATCGCTCGCTCCTCGCAACTGCAGGACAAGGTTTCACGAACCTCACGATTGTATGTTATGCCCTCGATTTATGAATTGACTCTGAAATTTGCATTCGTGACTTATATTAATGGCATTTGTGTATGTGTATTGCCCTCGATTTAATTCATCTTTGTGATTACGCATAATCTTTCTTGCCTTTTCGCCTCTGTATATTCTTTTATATGAACCTAAAACTCGTGACTTTATTTCGTGCCCTTCGAAGAAGCCTTAAATGATGTATGTATTTTTGCTGAAACTTGAAACTTATGTTACGTGCCCTAGATGCACTTGAAAATACATTGAATTCTTTTTACTACTCTTTCTCCTCATTTTGTCGCATTCGATACCAATGTTAGAATATGTGGAGAGAGAAAAAATAAAGAATGATTAGAATGTACAAAGAACGAAAGAAGAGAACGAAATTCAGCTCAAGAACTACACCTTTACGAGGGTCGGGAGGCAACTTGATGGAGTTCTACTTGATCAAAACATTGTTTTCAAAAGGGAAAGTTTATGAAGAATGATTGGTCTTGTTTGGTTCCGTTATTTTAATCTTTCGTCAAGTATGTTCTATAGACTAAGCCTTAACAGGGGTATTAAAATATAAGGCTTAATATAAGAATGTACAAAGAACGAATGACGAGAAGGAAATTCAACATGGGAACCACACCTTTACGAGGGTCCAAGAGGCAACTTGATGGAATTCTACTCGATCAAAGCATTGTTTTCAAAAGGGAAAGCTTCAAGAATGTGTGGTCTGTTTGGTTCTGTTATTTTAATCTTTTGTTGTTCTATAGAGTAAGCCTTAAGAGGGGGTATTAAAATATAGGGCTTATTTATTGGCGTTATGTTAATATTAGTTAAGTGTTAACTAATATGTTAGAATTGATACGGGACCGAGAGGGGGTGAATCAGTCCTGTAATAAATCTTTTACTTTTCTACTTCAAACACTGAATTTACAACTTCATTAAACACCTATGCTAGTGCTTGATCACAATTTGATATAGTTTATCATGGCATGCATTCATGACAAGAACATAGAACAAATTCAAAGCTCTTCTTCATTGATATTCAGAAGGAGTACAAAACCTTGATCCTTATCGAGGTTTACAAAATGCAAACAAAAACTCAAAGGAAAACAACTACAAAACAATAAAACTATTCTCATTCATCAATTTGTCATTATGAATACTTCATCTTCTACAATCCACATCAACCAACTACAAGCCTAGAAGCAACTTCCAGGGTTTTGGGCTATGCCCAAGGGGTTTTGCTTTGCAGCAAAGTTTTCTTCAACAAAAGATAATGGGGGTTATCAACAACTTCTCACAAATAAGCTTACATGAATAGATATACCCCTTAGACATGACCTTTGACCTTCCACTTGCCATGACTCTTCAAATCACTCATTCTTTTGTCTTCTAGCTCTTCAAACTTGTCCACAAGTATTCCAACTTTGTATTCACATGGTACATGGTCCCACCAAGTCAAATAATGTTCTTGTATGCTTAGAAACTCGCCACATTAGCCAAGATATTTATTTAGGCTCATAGGTGTGCCTAAATCAGCTTCTACAAAAACAGTCCTGAAAAACCATCTAACTAGACCACTTCCACTTATCCTCATGACCCAAGTAATATATCAAAATGAAGCTTATGATGTCTACTTTCATTAAAATTTACCAGCAAGAGCCAACTCAAGGCTTAACACACCAAGAAACACCACTTTGCAAGACTTGCCTGGCTGGTTTCAGCATCTTTGAATTTGGTCTTCAAAATTGAGTTGATACATACCTCAAATCTCTTCATCATAAAGCAAGTAACCTATCAATGGAAAGCTCTTGAAGTCGACTAACTTACCAAATCATTTTCATGCTCCAATTCATCTCATAAAGCCTTCAAAAACTTGAAACTCAGAGATTGGTCTAGCTGATCTTGAGAGTTCAAAAACTAGTCTTCAATGCAACATGATCAAGCACCTCCAAAACACTTTTCATGGATTCCTATCACCTTTGACATTTCAAATGAGATGCATATAACATGTCGAAGCATTTAGAACCATGAGTCAAATGGAGAAACATTCACCTTCGTTGCCATTCAGTCATGCTTCTCAATAGGCCTAATAGGACAATTTTGGCTCAATTCCCTTTAAGCAAGAAATGACCTTTCCAAACTGAAATATGTACTTCCACACATCATATTACACATAACAAGAATGATCAAGGTAAGAAAAAACATTCATACAATGCACTTCAACATGGTTACCTTCATTCTCCTTCACTAGCTTCTCAAAACAAGCACCTTTTGCTAGTAAGCTCAAAAATGCACCCAATACTCAAATTTTCTCCAAATCAGTTGCTCAGGTAACTTCATGAAGCTGATGTATACATCCCTAACATCATCCACCTCAGATTTGAGCATATGTTCCTTTGCAAGTTTTACTTGTACACTGAAATCTTCTTAAAAAGCTTATTTTTGAGTGGGGCCCACCAAGTGTCAAGAACTCAAAATAACATGTAAATGTGCCCTGAGGAGTCCTCTTCATGTTCAAATAGGTTTTTAAGCAAAACAATTGAGTTAGGACACCTATCCAACTCAATTTTCCAAAACTGGTCCAAACTGGGGTTGGAGGGCTACAAACATGCTCACAAAAATGGATAGAACTTCTAAAATACTCAGCCAATCACAAAAATACTTTTTGCACCATAATTTTATCCCAATTTACTCCATTTTTTTCTCTTATGACTTATCCAAAGGAGGCTCCATAATTTTTCTTGACTGCTAAGAAGTTTGGTGCTCAATTTGCATACTTTGAAAAACCCGGTTTTGGAAATACTTGCATAACTTGCAAAATATTCATCCTCAGCTTCTAAAATTTTTCTCACACCTTAAGGACACATCCCTCTAACACCTCCAAGTGATGGTTTGATCTGGTTCATCTTGCATCTTTCCATCTCATCTCATTTAGGTGCCCTTTGATCTTTGATTCCCAACTGTTGAACTATGCTGAGTTGCTTTAGTCTCATGAACCTGGTTTGTCTCTTGTATCTCTTTTTGCACCTCCTGTTCCACCTCATAGTTCTAAAAACATGCCTAGATTGCCTAGCCAACATGTCTAGATCACCTAGCCAACATACCTAGATCACCTAGACCACTGTGACATCAATGGACTTGACATCAATGACAACACAAGTGACACACACTTCCAACAAACTCCCCTTTGTCATTAATGACAACCTTCCTAGAAACATTGATGGCAACCATGAATGTACACATACTTAGATGACCTCATTTGCATGTTTCTTCACTTCTCCCCTTTGACATCTATGACAAAGGTATGCATGGACTTGACATGGAAACCAATGACTCATAATGACAACCAAGGACAACAATGCATGAGAACGACAAACTTACTCGATTACCAGCTCCCCTTGGAACTGAATTCTCTCCGCTTGACTCCAACAACAGCAAATGAAACTCTGGACCTTGATCTCTTGATTTGAAAGCAACACAACCATTTGAGCACAGTCTTGAACTTTTTCTTCAGTCGTCTTAGCTTCTGATTTTCAGCCACCATGATTCATATATCATATAGCTAGGAGACCTCCAAAAGACTCCCCCTGGAGCCATACTACCTCTGACTTATTGATCATGCAAGTTTAGAGCTCCTTCTCTTGCTATCTTATCTTAAGATCCTCATGAATTCTTTTTCTCAGTACCAAAGCTCAACTTTAGTCTATAACAGTCACCAAGTATGAAGTAAATCAATTAGAGAGAAAGGAACACTCTGAGAAATGAAGCAAGTGCCCCTATCATACCTATCACCAAATCATCATCAAGAGCTTTGCACAAGCTCCCCCTGTCATCTATAGTACAAGCACACTTTGAGAAACTTTTCTTAGTCTCAAAATACTGCAATTGTGTCTTAATATCACTGCTACCATACTTATGAGCTCCATCTAATCTTCCATATACGCCTTTCAAGCACCTTACCTATTTGAGTCAAGAGACATACAACTTCCCCTTGTTCCAATAGGCTTCTACAATCTGATTACATTGTTTTCTTGCATTCTCAGTCACACATTGCTCCTATTAATGCCTTTCAAGTTTGAATTAACTATCACCCTACCTATTTAGGTCTTCTAGGCTCTTGTTTTCTCATACCAAACATATGGAACATTATCACAATGCTCAAAACTGAAGGAACTTATGAAGCTTACATACCTTTGATGGCTTTTACTATCTCTTGCAATCAGTGAATTTTAAACACAGTATGTTGTAACCACCTTGAACAACATCTAAGATAGCTCCTAGGGACTTCTGACAGAGCAATAAGCTCCTTTTGGTCATAGAGACAACAATGTCTTCATATCTTCCTTTGCCCAACCTTGAAATTTTCAGGCCTCAGACATTTTTCACTACTACCTCACATCACACTGTTTTCTCACTTTTCTCTATATGCTCTCTTCAAGGAATTCATACTTGTTCCATCTTCAACATACTCAGCATACTCAAGTCATGTCTTTACAAAGGTATTCACAAAGCTGAGCACACACTTCAGATCAACTTGATGCTCAAACAGATTTGTCTCAGACCTATAGATGTTTGCCTTCACTGGTATATGTTTATTGATCCTTCACAGTCACAACAACCGAATGTAGAAGGTCCTTTGCAATGTTTCTTTTCAAAAACTTACAAATTTTGGCTTTCATTCAGGCCTTACAACTTTATATGAGTTCTCAATTCTCCTTGCACAGTATGTTTAACAACTTTGATCCTATCAACAGATTCTTCAACCATTGTGACTGTACAGATTCATACTCAATGACTGGGGAAACAGATTATGATCAGATACAGAAGCATTGACTCCTCATTGTGAGCTACACACTTTATAAGCCTTCAACATCTTGTTTGAGCAACTCTAGAGTGCTTAACAGCATATTTATGGTGGTTTCAATACTTATAAAGTGTTTGAAGGTCAAACTCCACGGAGTTGCATATAGCAGCTCAAATCCTGGACCTTATTTGTTTGGTGCTCCTTGCATAAACCTTGTCATGTTCAGTACATTTCACAGACAACATGACCCATTCATACTTCCTCTGGCTTTGCAAGTTTATCTCAGACCTGGAGCAAACTTTAAAGATTCTTTTTCTCATCTTTATAAACTTTTCACAGTAGCAAATGTGCTTAGAGGACATTTCAAACATCTAGACAGATCAAAGGGTACTGTGAAGACTTTCTCAACTTCCTTCAGGCCTTTCCTTATAAGCATGATGCAAATTACATCTTCAAGTTGCATTGTCATGACATAACACAGACTAAGAATACAAGAGCCACTGACATACAATCTCAGTTCACTGCTTCACACTATTTTCATTCACATGTGTAAAAAGACGAACAATGTCTTTTCAACTTCTTCAAGTCAAACGCTCACTATATATCCCTTTCTCTGTTTTTTAATTTCAAAGCTTTAAGACTATCTCATTCACTGTTTTCTTCTGGCTGCACACATTTTGTATTTTGGTGTGTCTCACTGTTTTCAACATCTTCAAGGTATTGGATTAAAATTTTTGTAGTCAATTTGCATTCATGTTTTCTATACATCTTTTTATTTCTGTCTGATCACTTGTATATCACCTTTATTCACAACCTCGAGCTTGATTGGTCTGCCTTTTAATCACACTCACAAAAACCCGCTCTCTTCCTCGAACATCACCTCACTTAGGCCTTTTCAACTTCTCAAAAACTCTTACTATCTCTGTCTTTTGGATTTGACAGTTCATTGACCAAGAACTGGCCTTTCACCTTCCTAACGAGCTGGATGAGTAACAACTCTTTGTGTAACTGCTCATGGACTTTTGGGCTTCTTCAAGACACATTTCATTTGAGCACGAAGATACATGATCTTACAAATTTACTAAGAGAGCAATCAAGAACTTTGCAACTTAAAACATTCTCTATACTGATTTTGCTCGAGCTGTGTCTCTTCATCTCCTTTTAAGAGCTTAAAAGACTTTTGTTTTATGCAAGAGAAAGACAAGAGAGTCTTTTACTTCCTCAAACGAGCTTGGAGAAACTTCCTACACCAGTTGTAGCCGAAACAGTCCCTTTGAATTCTTCAAGTTGACTCAAACCCTTTGCATTCTCCAAAATGACATCACACTGATCAATTACATATATCACTGTATTTTCTTTGTACTCTATGCACTGAATTTCTGCTCATTCCTTTAAGACTGTTACAGTCTCTAATTGCTTTGAAAGACTTAAAGATACACAAATGGAGCTTCATCCTTTTACCTTGTTTCTTAAATAGCTGAACCAATCTACTGTTACTGATTTCTTGCAATTCAAGTGTGATTCAGATCAATTAATCTTACAAGAGGCTTTTCAACATTTGCTCAACCTTATAACAACAAGCTTCAGTGCGAGACAGAGTTTAAGATTGATCAAAAATGCATGCAGTTTGAAGGAACACCAAATTCACAGTCAAGAACGACTGTCTGTATGACTGACATATGGTTTAACAATCTGTTTGGCATATTTGACTCCATGATTTGTTCTTCAACCTTGAAAACACCCTTTGAAACTAGTCTTGACACGAAATTTGATTTCATTTGCTCAAAAATGCAAGAAACCCGAAGAACTGGTCTTTAACTGTCAAAAATGATTTCAAGAAAAGACTGTCATGAAAATCTCCAAAGTTACCCGATGAAAACATTCCATTCTTTTTGCATCGTGGTCGTCTGATGCCCACAGAGATCCATATCAAATTTTGTTGCATTTGGTCGGGTAGAACATTTTCTTCAATCAAAACTCTATTCCAAAAATCCTAGGCAGAGAAATAGGACTGTGCATGCCCGGGTATAAGAAAAATATGATAACTCCTCACATATGAGTGAAGTTTAGAAAAATCAAAAGCAGAAGTTTTGTGCAAACTTACTCCATCTTTTCAAAACAAGAGTTAAGCTAAAAACATCCTCAAATACTCGCAGCAGGTTGAAGAGACGATGCACAGATTGAAAGAATGCAAGGAAACACACTGATAAGAGCATCTCAGTTTACCTTTTCATGTTGCGAGTCTTGTGAATGACTTTGTAGCAGCTCCACACCTTCCATGAGGTCCTAGACCACCTAAACCTTGCAAACAATATTGAAACAACCAATTTCATTGGTTTGGCATGCTTGAGCTATGAGCTTACCTTCAAGACCTTGATAACCAAGCAAAGAATACCAACACCTTCATCATTTTGGCCAAAGGCTCCATACAAGTGATATGAAATGTTATTGTAGCCTCTGTATATGAGGTCAAACATGATTAAGAGAAAGAGAATTAACTTAAACACCTCAGAACAGTGTCCTCATGAAGGAATTTAACAAGGTTTCTTGGCTTTGCTCTCCAGGGCAGCATGGCAGAGAGGACTTCATTCCTAGAAATTCACCAAACCACCACTTTAACTTATCAAGCATCTTGAAATTGGAATGTTGAGAAGGTCTCGGCCTTTGTACCAACCATTTTGCAACTTTTTAGCCTTGCACATGCTTGAACCAACCAAGCTTGAAGAGACAAGCTTGTCATTGCATGGCTACTGAAAGAATTACTTTAGAGACTCACCTTGAAACTTGTGCTTGACCTCATCTGAGCTTGAAGGAATGTTTTAAGGTTCCTTGAAATAGCCAGCAATCTAAAATTTGATTAGATGATGAAAACACTCAATTTGATCTTTGAAGGCTCAGAACACATGCCAGGAAGGAGAAAAAGCCTATCGGTAAAATGCTAACTTTCTTGAAACACATCCAAATGTCCTGAAACGTTTTGCCCCATCTCAAGACTGGAGTCTTCTACAAAAAGTTCTACTATGACTTATTCAAGAAGGCACTATAATTTTTCTTGAGCGTTAAGAAGCTAGGCTGCTTTTTATTCATTTTCCAAAAAGCTTGTTTTAGTAAAACTCACATAACTTTCACATACCTTCTCAAAATCTGATGAAATTTGACCTGGAGCTTCACAACTCACCCTACTACATGGTCCATAAGCCCATTTGTCACAGATATTCCTGAATTCTTCTATTCTATTTCATTTACCTTTGCTAACCCTGACAGTTCTCAAGACCAACTTCTGTGCAACTTTGTAATTTGACTCCTGGGACTAAGCTAAGCCTAATTTTTGCTCACACATGCTATAGAAACTATTCCAACGCTGCTCTCATTCTCCTATGAACATTTCAATGACCTCAACACCATGAAAAAATAACTCATATGAACCGGATAGCTCCCCCTCACTTCAAAGCTTCATTTGCATTTATATGCCATGGCAGAGGTTGATGAGAGACCTAAGGAGGTCTCAAATCCTCTTCTTGGACCTTGACTGTCTCCTCTTTGTCTGATTTCTCATTTGTGGACTCAGTCACATCCTTGGAGTCCTTTTTAGAACTTTGACTAGCTTCATCCTTCCTTTTGTATGCTTGAGCTTGTGGCTTAGGTCGTTGAGGCTCTTTCTTCAACTTACTTGCATTACAAACCTCGCAATATGTTCTATTTTGTGGCACTTAAAGCACTCCACTTGTCTTTCTTTGCATTCAAAGGCCTTGTGTCCAAATTCATTATAAGCATAGCAATAGCCATTGAATTTTCTTTCATACCTTCTTGTGTTTGATGGCTCATTTTTGCAGTACTTTGCTAGATGTCCTTTCTCATGACAGTGATAACACTCAACTCCATATCTTTGTCCAACTTTTTGATGTTCTTGAATCTTCTCTTTGTAATTTTTTATTTTTTCAACCTTAGGACTACACATACTAGCCCTGTGTCCATAAGCACCACACTTGTAGCAATTACCATGAAAAGCAACATACTTGTATGCATTAGGCTGCCTAACAGATGATTTTCCATGAGATGAAGGCCTTGTACTACTTCCCTTGCTTGACTGCATTTCTCCATTTGACCCTTGACTTGATTCACCTTCTATACTACATGAGTTTTCTATGAAGCCTAGACCTGTTCTATCACCATATACCTTTTGTTTTCCTAACATGCTATCCAATTTTTTTGAGCTCTCTTGAAAAGATGATAACTTACTTGTCATGACGCTTAACTCTTTCTTCAGTTCTTTCTTCTCTTTAGAGCTTCCTTGAATTGAGTCTGCACACATTTGATAACTTCCTCCAGTTGCTCTTCACAGTTCTCTACACTTCTCCTTATTTGATAAAGATCTCCCATCCTTGTCACCAAAGATCTCCCTTTAGCTTGTTAAGACCACTTCCAAGGGCCTAATTTGATACCAATTGTTAGAATTGACAAGGGACTAAGAGGGGGTGAATCAATCCTGTAATAAATCTTTTACTTTTCTACTTCAAACACTGAATTTACAACTTCATGAAACACCTATGCTAGTGCTTGATCACAATTTGATATAGTTTATCATGGCATGCATTCATGACAAGAACATAGAACAAATTCAAAGCTCTTATTCATTGATATTCAGGAGTACAAAACTTGATCCTTATCAGAGGTTTACAAGATGCAAACACAAACTCAAATGCAAACAGCTACAAAATAGTAAAACTATTCTCATTCATCAATTTGTCATTATGAATACTTCATCTTCTACAATCCACATCAATCATCTACAAGCCTAGAAACAACTTCCGGGGTTTTGGGCTATTCCCTGTGGGGTTTGCTTTGTAGCAAATTTTTCTTCAACAAAAGATAATGGGGTTATAAACAACAACTCATAAATGAGCTTACATGAATAGATATACCTCTTAGACATGACCTTTGACCTTCCACTTGCCATGACTCTTCAAATCACTCATTCTTTTGTCTTCTAGCTCTTCAAACTTGTCCACAAGTATTCTAGCTTTGTATTCATGTGGTACATGGTCCCACCAAGTCAAATAATGTTTTTGTATGCTTAGAAACTCGCCACATTAGCCAAGATATTTATTTAGGCTCATAGGTGTGCCTAAATCAACTTCTACAAAAAAACAGTCCTGAAAAACCATCTAACTAGACCACTTCCACTTATCCTCATGACCCAAGTAATATATCAAAATGAAGCTCATGATGTCTACTTTCATTAAACTTTACCAGCAAGAGCCAACTCAAGGCTTAACACACCAAGAAACACTACTTTGCAAGACTTGCCTAGCTGGTTTCAGCATATTTGAATTTGGTCTTCAAAAATTGAGCTGATACATACCTCAAATCTCTTCATCCTGAAGCAAGTAACCTATCAATGGAAAGCTCTTGAAGTCTACTAACTTACCAAATCATTTTCATGCCCCAATTCATCCCATAAAGCCTTCAAAATCTTGAAACTAAGAGATTGATCTAATTGATCTTGAGACTTCAAAACTAGTTGGTGTCCCAGATTTCACCCTGAAATCTGAGACTACCCATGTTAAATTTTTGTACTTTTAAAATAATGGGTCGTTTTGTGTTTTTATTGCCAGAAAATGTCTATATTGCGTCAAGATATTCCCAGAGAGTCATATAAGCCAATTTCGACAAATACCCAGATGCCCAAACTTGTTATATTGATCATGGGGTTTGCTGCTGCGGAAAATTTTTATTTAATTATTTTAAGCCCCGTTTGAGGAAAAATGTGCTCCGGGTTAACCCCTGTTGAGGTTTTACATGTCAATATTCCTATATAACAAGAGGGTTTCACAGAAATGAATCTTGGGCTTTTTCATGACTTCTAAAGCAACGTTTTGCGTTTTTATTATTTTTCACGTATTTTCTCTCGTAAAATTCCCCTAGGTCAATTCCTTTACCAGTTCAGTCTGTTTTCTTGCTTGGAGTATCTGGAAATCATCTACGGACGTCATATCGAAGGAATTTGCCACAGAAGTTTGGTTCTTTCTAAAAAGACGAAGTCATGCACAAAAAGGCTTTTTCGGGCAAGTCGCATTTTTGGGAAAGGAAGGTTTTAAATTGTAATGGGATTTTTGGTAGCAGCAGGTAGGTGGGAATTTTGTACCTGCCTGGCAGGGTACTTTTTCCCATGGAAGCAAAGTCACTTAAGTCATGATGGGAAAATTAGAGGCAGTAGACAGGGAATTTCTTACCTGCCTTGCAGGGTGAAAATTCCCATTATAAAATAAAAGAAAATCACTTAAGGCATTGATGGAAATTTTTACCTGCCTTGCAGGTAAAAATCTCATTATGAAAGTCAAACAACTTAAGTGGACCATGGGATTTTTGGAGCTGCAGTGCAGGGTGATTATTCCCATCAAAAAGTGACTTTTAAAAATAGAAATCAGCCATGGCAAAAAGTGCGACCCACCTAGAGGAAGAATAATACTTTTTAAAGTATTAATTAATTGTTTCTATTCCTAAAATTGGCGCCCAAGCATGAGGAAAAGTCAACGCATGATGAAAGGATAAAGAAGATTGGAAATAGAATGCTAAAATTAAATAAATTTAATTTATTTAATGCAACCCTCTATCATGCAAAAAAGTGCGACCCACCTAGAGGAGAAATAATACTTTTTAAAGTATTTATTGATGGAATTAATTCCTATTTTTGGCACATGAGGTCAAAGCATAGTGTGAAGTCAAAGTAGACTGGAAGTAGAATGCTAAAAATAAATTAAATTAATTTATTTAATGGCAGCCATGAGCATGCACAAAATAGGCGCCCAAATTGAAGAGAAAAACATGATTATTAATTAATTAATTGCCAGGAATAGGAGAGGCAATTATTAATTATAGAATGATGAAGGTTATATAAGCATGGGCTGCCATAATGATGAATTAATTAATTCTTCTAGCAAAGGAGTGCAGCCCGGACAGTTTTGGTGCCTAAAGGAGGAGGATTTTTGCTCAAAGAAGTGTTTTTCACTGCCGGAAAGCTTCAAAGTTTGGCGCCTAGGTTTGAAGGAGCTTGATTTAAGTCTGATTAATTGTCTGCATATTATTACAGGTGCCCAGGTGAAGTTGAAAATATTCATGCTTGCTTTGCATGCAAACAAAGCCTCAAATTTTAGGGCAGCAGCTTTATATATGCAGATTTTTATGATAAAAATCAAGTGTTCATGTTTGTTCTTGCCGTCTTTGTCTGAATTAATTGCAGGTATTCATTATAGGTGCTTATATAATTGAAAGGGAGCTTAAATCAATGTCAGATACATTGAATATATCCTCCGAATCCGAAGAAATTCCCAGATTTGCACCAGTTGTAAAGAATTCGACCGAATAAAGAGAAAAAGAGTTGCTCAGACAAAGATAGATCGGCCATGGCAAAGCGAGATGAAAGAGAAAGCTCAACAAAAGCATGCATTACTTCGGGTTTCGCGACATCGGAGATATAGATCTAGGTCCAGAACCTCTTTCGAATTGATTGGATGATTCAGAGTGAAAAGACTTCTCTCATACGTGCGGTTAAAAGCAAAGTGGAATCATTCGAGCCCCAACATTCCCATTCACGGCCGAGTTGCGAGAATTCGTCATGGAGTGTGCGCGAGGTTGTACCACCCATTATCTAGATCAGTCCCTAGATGTTGCGGGAAGACAATAATCTGCTTCGGGGACGGACAGTTCATCAATTATTATCAAGATTCCAAAGACGACAGTGGTGGTGACTACTATCAAGCATACTGACGCCAAAGCAATGAGATGGGAGAAGCATAAAGTCGACTGTGTGGGCATAATGAACAAGTATATGAAGAAGCCCAGATCTCCATCCAAGTTCCCGAGGACTCTTCCACGATCCAATTTGGTGCAGGAGGTGGATGACATTACCAAATTGCTATGCAGGATAAATGGCGAAGCTAATGCTCACAACTTCCGCTCATGGATGTATGCCTTCATCAGGACCATTGAAATCAACAAAGCAAATTCTATAATCAATTGGTCGGAAATCATCAGTGACAACATCGGTGAGCAGCTCCGAGAATGTGAGGCGGACTTACAGCTTCAAGATGACTTCATATTTGGTATATGCAGCAGCCTCGCAGGGTATCTTCTCCAAGTTGGATAGACGTGGTGTGCTCTCCAAGGATCCTATTTTTGAGTGATGGATTCTTCTATGTGTTCATTTGCAGGCTGAACGGTGATCTAAAGCCCAACAAGGTAAGCAAGGAAGCTTGGGAAGTGTCCCAGATTGGCAGTATCTTCATCCAGTTTGCGGACTTTACATACCTCAGGGTCACCGGCTTTTCGGGAGAACTAGTCAAGTTGCCCAGATATCCAAGTGACAGATTGGTCATCATGGAGTTGAGCAGACAACTCGTGGAGATGCATGACCTACAGTCGAAACGGCACCAGTCTACAGGCTTCTTCCCGATCACAATGGGCTATCACAGATGCTAGAGCATTCATAAAGCCAGAGGAATTGAAGTGGAGATGTTCTCTGAGTACGAGCAGGAGTTCTTCCCAGCATGGCTAAACTTCGATCCATATGGGGTGGCAAGGAAGACAATCTCCCAGGAGTACGCGCATGTGCCTTCGTTAGAAGATTTCTGGATGAAGTGCAGAAGCGAGTACAAAGTTAGGAAGAAAGACTTCAATAGGTTATCAACACGGCAAGTGTTTGACTTTGGATTAGCACGGATACCTGCGGATCTTAAAGATGATGGGCTGTGTTACTTGACGCATACCATCAGATGGGAGGAGATAGAGTTGTACTTCAAGAGAGCATAGGTGGCTGCCACACGATCGAGGAAAGGTCTATTGCCGTTCTGGTCAATACTTCAAACTGGTTGCTGACAAAGGGATATTGCCTTGATGAAGCTTTGATGAATCAGATCACAAGCAACCTCAGCACAGGAGATTCCCTCAAAAGGAAGCACGAAGGAGAAAGCAGCAGAAGGCCTGAAAAGATTAAAGTGCACAAAAAGTCTCATTCAAGGGAAAAGATCACTTCTACGGCTATGGTGTTAGTTCCGACTTCTCCAGCATCAAGTACTTCACCAACTGTTGCACCTCAACAAGATATTGCCGCCGTTCCTCCGTTGAATCGACAACATTTGTCTTTTCTCCTCAGCCACTCCGATCAACACCTCTTCTTGAAGAAATGTTGAAGTTGCAGATGGCAAAATTTGAAAGAGCTTTGTCTTTGGACAATACAGAGGACGGTAGCCACAACACTGTAGCAGTTTCGGATGGAGAGGAACCAGAGCATGAGATGGTGGTACATTCGGCAACTTCTCATTCTCCGAGAAGTAATTTCTCATAATGGTTGGCTTCACAGTTGGTCCCAGAGGCTAGAGAGGAGATCAACTTGGAGGAACATGACTTGCAGCTGCTCTTGAGTTTGGGCGGAAAAGATAGAAAACCTAAAGTTGCTAAGGTGACTTCGAGGTTGATTATTGAGGAGTCGGAGCAGAAGTTCGTTGAGGTGTCAGTTCTAGCAGAAGGAAAGAAGAAGGATGAGCTCACGGCATCGAGATATAATAGTGACCAAAGTACCCATAGGTCAAGCCACTACTGAAGGATTGAAGCAAGACACGCAGACATTGATAAATGCTTTATTCCTTAGGCTTGACAAAGAAAAGGCGGAGAAAGTTGAACTTCAGAAGCAAGTGTCTCAGTTGTGCGAGATTATTGCCAAAGTTGCCAAATCTTCCACTCAGCCAATTTCAGCACATAAGCAAGTGAGTGATCATTTGATGTAGGAAGTGGAAGATGCAGGTAACCAAGTTAAAGCTATCGACGAATGGAAGAGTCTAATCATTCGCCAAGCTTCTGTACAACTCAAGGAGGTGCCACTCGTCTAAAGGTTATGAAAGATGCATTGGTTCAGCTGAAACAACTGGTGACGAGCACGATAGACATGAACACAGTAGCTGAAAGTAACCTGAGTACTTTGGTCGAAATAAATAAGCTGCGAGGGAGGTGTTGATTGCGGAACGAATTGTGCCCGATGGATCAGTTGAGAAGGGGAAGCAACTTGAGTTTGTAGTATCTTTTCGCTTGGAGATCTTCAGAATCATGTTGAAAAGGATGCGGGCACTTGAAAGTATGGCATCATCACTACCAGACAATGTCATTTCTTTCACCATGAAGAAGTGGTCGGAAACGTTTCTTTATACATAAGGACCATTCCTAGCAAAGTGCCTGATTCCTTGGAGGGATCTCTTCTGATGGTGCAAGAGAGGATTGATGGAGCTGTTAGGCCTTTCACGATGGATTCCATCAGTAAGTTGGTAACGTTGCAGTTGGATATTGAGAAGTTCGGGCCTAGCTTGAAGGATGTGGAAGCATGCATCGGGGTTTTGAACGAAGGCTTGCTGCAATTCAGGACAAAAAAGAAGTTGTGGCTAAAACAGATGGGAAATTGCTGAATTACATGTTCGACAAGTATATTCAGTATCAAAACAAAAAGAAGATGTAGATGTTACAGCTGGCGAATCTTTCTTCTTCTATTTTCCACGTTCCCGGATGTAATTGTAAAACTTTAAAGTTGTTGGTTTTAAAACCATTACTTTAAGTTATGTGGAACGATTCTATAAGTTAAGTGACAGATGTGTATAATTTTGACTATAGATCCGGATGCATGTCACTTGGAGAGGAATTAGAGGAAGATGATTGCCAGATGTTATCTTTACTTCTTTTTTATGTTCTAGTTCAGTTAAGTTTCCCATTTGTAATTTCCCTTCTACATTCTATAAGTAGAGGAAGAACCTTCGGGTTAAGGATCAAAATTTGTAAGCAACATTCTTGTGTTCCAGACTTTGTGTTGAAACCCCTGATAGCTATTTGAAGCAAAGGAATAGAAAGGAGCAGATTTCGAAGAACTTTGTGTCACGGTGCATTTTGTTTCTAACTTTTTGTCTTAGATCTACTTATAAACTTTGTGTTATCCTGGATCTAGATCGAAAGCTACCTTTGCTTATAATTACGTGTGTTAATATCTATTGGTTCTCCATTCTACATGTGCATGCAATCAACTTTGTAATCTATTGATTGGGTTGCACATCTTCCCTTTTTCTTTCTGTGTTTTTACTATTTCCTTCTTCATTAGATATTTCCTTTCTTTAACAGTTTCTTACTTGCTGCAAAACTATACAACTATGGTTTATGAGCTGCATGGTTAAAGTAAAACCCCAAAATAGATACTAGCATATTTAATTGACAAATCTTACACGGAAGCCTCACCTGGTAAATGAGGAGATTTATCTCATTACGCCTAGGTTTTCAGCTATGCGAGAAAATCTAGCCAACACTAGTTTTCAATGTACATTGATCAAGCACCTCCAAAACACTTTTCATGGATTCCTATCACCTTTGACACTTCAAATGAGATGTATATAACATGTCCAAGCATTTAGAACCATGAGTCAAATGGAGAAACATTCACCTTCGTTGCCATTCAGTCATGCTTCTCAATAGGCCTAATAGGGCAATTTTGGCTCAATTCCCTTTAAGCAAGAAATGACCTTTCCAAACTGAAATATGCACTTCCACACATCATATTACACATAACAAGAATGATCAAGGCAAGAAACAACATTCATACAATGCACTTCAACATGGTTACCTTCATTCTCCTTCACTAGCTTCTCAAAACAAGCACCTTTTGCCGGTAAGCTCAAAAATGCACCCAATACTCAAATTTTCTCCAAATTAGTTGCTCAAGTAACTTCATGAAGCTGATGTAGACATCCCTAACATCATCCACCTCAGATTTGAGCCTATGTTCCTTTGCAAGTTTTATCTCATACACCGAAATCTCCTTAAAAAAACCTATTTTTAAGTGGCGCCCACGAAGTGTCAAGAACTCAAAATAACATGTAAATGTATCCTAAGGAGACCTCTTCATGTTCAAATAGGTTTTCTAGCAAAACAATTGAGTTAGGACACCTAACCAACTCAATTTTCCAAAACTGGTCCAACACGGGTAGGAGAGGGCTGCAAACATGCTCACAAAAATGGATAGAACTTCTAAAATACTCATTTCCCAATCACAAAAATACTTTTTGCACCATAATTTTATCCCTATTTACTCCATTTTCTCTCTTATGAATTATTCGAAGGAGGCTCCATAATTTTGCTTGATTTGCTAAGAAGTTTGGTGCTCAATTTGCATACTTTAAAAACCCAGTTTTGGAAATACTTGCATAACTTGCAAAATATTGATCATTAGTTTCTGAAATTTTGGTCACACCTTAAGGACACATCCCTTTGACACCTCCAGTGATGGTTTGATCGGTTCATCCCGCATCTTTCCATTCCATCTCATTTAGGTTCCCTTTGATCTCGATTCCCAAGTGTTGAACTACGCTGAGTTGCTTGATCTCATGAACTGGTTTGTCTCTTGTATCTCTTTTTGCACCTCCTATTCCACCTCATAATCTCGAATACATGCCTAGATCACCTAGCCAACATGCGTAGATCACCTAGACCACCGTGACAACAAAGTGTACTTGACATCAATGACAACACAAGTGACGCGCACTTCCAACAAATGACGAATGACGAGAAGGGAATTCAGCATGGGAACTACCCTTTTACGTGGGTGAAGGAGGCAACTTGATGGAGTTCTACCCAATCAAAGCATTGTTTTCAAAAGGGAAAGCTTCAACGAAGAATGTGTGATCTTGTTTGGTTGTGTTATTTTAATATTCTCGTTGTTCATAGAGTAAGCCTTAAGAGGGTGTATTAAAATATAAGGCTGATTTATTGGTCTTATGTTAATATTAGTTAAGTGTTAACTAATAAACGGCTGTAACATCTTCAACCAATTTGTAACCATCTTTGATAGATTAAATTGATGGACACACATGATAATGTGTGCATTCAGTTTCTCTTCATTCGTTCTTTGTACATTTTAATCTTTCTTTATTCTCTCTCTCCGCATATTCTAACATCACTATCGAAGTGCGAAAAACTGAAAGAGAAAGAATAAAGAAAGATTAGAATGTACAAAAATGAATGAAGAGAACAGGATGCACACACTATCGATTTGTGTCCGTCATTTTAGTATGTGAAAGATGGTTACAAAGTGGTTGAGGAGGTTACAACCGTTTACTAGTTAACACTTAACTAATATTAACATAACGCTAATAAATAAGCCTTATATTTTTATAAATAACTCATCAAAGTCTAAAAGTAGTTGAAGTAACTACTTTATAAGGCATGCAAGTCAAATTTACAACATATGAAAACAAGGTGAAATTAGAAGTTTGAGACTTTTATAAAATAAAGGAACCTATATATTGACCTCACTTTGAATTATGTGGAACTTTTCTTTGAGTCATCCTTTGAAATATGGGACCAATCATCATTAGTCAACTCAATAGGCTTCTTTATTTCCTCTTCTACTCTCAACTTTTATACTCTCAATTTCTTCACTGCTTCCTTCGTTTGTGCTTTATGTAATATATTGGTCTGTTTGGCTCTCACGTCCCACGTGTACACTATCACATTTCTATTTAGCAACAATTCATATTCCATTTGTGCCTTTTTGCTTTCCTCACATAGATTGTAAGTTCTGGTCAATTTCTTCATAGCATTCGCACTAAAACTGGTGTATTTTGCTAGCTCTTCTTTTATCGATTTCATGAATTGTTCCTTGATATTGTCAGGAGATCTGACTTGAGATTAGAAGGAATTTTACAAATGAAATCATGAGTGGCCAGTACTGCATTAGAATTCCCAGATCACAAGTTCTTCAAAGCTTTAAGACCCAATCGTGACACTTCAATCTTCCAACTCAAAGATTCAAACCATTCACAAGACTTGCTGTACTTTGGTGACTTGAAAATTCGTTCCAAAATTAGAAAATTGATATCAAATAAAGCCATGTCTTCTGGATATTGGAGTTGTTCTTCCGTGAATAAATTTCTCTATCAGACTTGATTATTTCCTCATACACTTGGTTTGATTCTATAGATAATTTTTGTTTACCTTCAATGCTCCACCTATGGTTTTGAGGCCTCGAAGCAACAACTTTTCAATCCATGTTTCAGTTGTCCTATTACAACTTCCAAAATTCCCAATAAGAGATAGAGTAAGTTTATTGAAGCCGGTCACAAGAACAAGTGGTTCAAGAGCTTTAGAAGTTTCCAATGGATTGATCAGGTGTTGAACATGGATTCTCTATTGATTCACTTGAGACTTAAGCTTCGAACTTGATGCATTGTCTTTCTCAATATGTCCCATAGTTACAATAATGATATGATACATTTGATGTAGTTAACGTCTCTTTCCTTGTAGCCTTTCCTCTAGGGAGTCTCTGATTTTGATAATCATCTGTGGTCATATCATCCTGGTTTTGTCGCCTATCGGGATTGCAGTTTTGACATATGTTACTCCCTGATTGTCAATGATGATATTTGATAGGGTCTTTGCTTTTGTGGCAGACATTTGTTGTAGTAAAGATGCAATTGAATCAAAATCAGGTAGAGTGGCCTGGAATATACTTTTCCTTTTCTTCATCATTTCTTCTAACCATTCAGGGACATCTTTATCAACTATCTCAATCTGAGCTCTTGTCCTAGTGGGTGGATTGGCTTATTTTGGGGAGAAGAGGTTTGTGGTGAGTTGTGGTTGCACACGTGGAGAGGCAATGGGAGTTTTGAGTTTGTTGACTATGGGGAAGAGTTTGCAAGGGTGTCCTATGAGCACGAGAGGATGAAATGGGAGGAGAAACAATATTGGATACATGGTCGTGACTCAAATGGGAAGGGAGGAATTGTGGGGTGGTATTATCAATCAATATATCACTATCAAGTAATTTAGGAGACACAAGAGGTTTAGGATAACAATTTAGGGTGAGGTGGGAGACTTTTTGTACCTCTTCGTGATTTGAATGAAAATCTGCGTGTCCTCACAAATGAGCCTCCGCCACGGGTAGCCTCCATCTTCTTCTTCTGATTTGGATCTTCTCCATCTCCTCGTGCTGCACCTATAGTAGGAGTAGATTTGACCATGATTGCATCTTCTTGTGTGGTAGCGGCGGTCTTATTCGAAGATCATCTAGTAGACCTTCCACCCTTTGATGTGCCTTCCTTTGTGTTTTCCACCGTATATTCTCCATTCTCTGTTCAAGCCACAACAACTTACAATCACATACAACCTTTGTCCTTACATCGATGGAGGTCACTTCAGGTTTAGACCTTCCACCCTTTGATGTACCTTCTACTGTGTTTTCCACCGTATATTTCTACGATTATCTATTCAAGCCACAACTTACAATCACATAAAACCTTTGTCCTTACATCGATGGAGGTCACTTCAGGTTTCGACCAATCCATTTTAATCCATCTTTGGAAGAGGTTATAGGAAGATCTTCTTTTGAGATATTGAGGAGATTCGAAATCTCTTTCATCATCCATAACTCCTTCTGGTACTTCTCTTAGGATGAATTGAGTGACTTGTTTTAAAGTCATTCTCTTGTAACTATTATCCGAAATTTACCCCCACCTTTGGTTAATTTGGATAACTAATTTTAAATGGACTTAGCCATTTAAATAAGCGTGGGACGTTCAAACCATTGTCAAATTCCACACTTTGCTAAAATCAACGGCCGTTGGCATTTAAAACCCACAAGGATCCATGGCGGGTTATATTTAAAAGGCGCGTGACGTTCATTTGGCCGTCAATTTCAACGCCAAACATCAAGCGGCGCAGCCACGTGGCAAGACTTCGGCTCTCTTGAAAGGTTTTGGCTTTGGTGGAAGTGAGACCCGCGGAATAAGCCGCATTCCATAATATTTCGGGCCGCGCAGGCGGAGGCACAAAGTCAACAAAGGTCAAAGGAAGCATGGCGGAGTTAGGGGATGACACGTGGTGCAAGATCAACGGTCCAAGGTGAAGACACATGTCGTCATTTCGGCGAACTTGAAGGCGAGATGCATTTCGCGGACCTCAAGTCCGCGGAATAAACCGAGTTCAATAAAGTGTCAGGTCCGGGTGGTTGGTAGGTCAAAAGGGATATGTGTCTACATTCCTACAGAGCCAAAAGGTTTAAGTCCACCCAGTTAGATGTGCATGACGCGAAGGCCCAGCCAATCAAAGGCAAACATGAAGCAGGACAAACCGACATTACGAGAAGCGTGGAGGTTTCTCATTGGCTCACGTTCGGCGGTTGTTAGTCGGGGAAAGAAAATAATCGACATAAGACATACGTGGAGACTTCTTGCTGGTTTGTGCTTCAGGGGGTCGATATGGTAAAAGCAAGACTAACATTCGAAGGTACATGGATTGTTCTCATTGGTTTATACTTCACAATTTGACAAGGGTTATAAAAGAAAGTGTATTGCGAAGGTGCGTGGATCTTTGTTATTGGTTTATGCTTCGCAATGCTTAATGGAGGTTTCATAAGGCGACCCTCGAGCCAATGAGAGATCAACACATGGCAAAGGAAAACAAGTAATACATGGGGGGAGGCAATTTCCGAGGCCAATCACATGATGCCACATGTCACGTTCCTATGCTCCACGACATGTAAATCTTCAAATGACCATAACTTTCGCTCCAGAGCTTTAAATTCAATAAAATTGGTCTCATTGGAAAGCTCTCGTCTTGCTCTTCATGTTGGCACCAAAAGAATCATAAATTGATGAGGTTTGGTGGGTAAAAATGGAAAACACGGCTTCAGAGGAAGAGAGGACAGCCTGAGCATGAAAACAGTCAAATCTTACCTGTTATTAGCCAATTTTGACTTTTGCAAAATTGTTTAAAAATAAAAAAATGAAAATTTGAAAATTTTGAAAAGTGTTACGTTGCGTGGTTCATTGCTCTCATTTCGATTGTCTCATTTTTGTGATCGTTTCGGTCTTCGTTTCGTCCTTTTGGGCAAGAACTCTTCCCGCCAGGCTTTAAATCACATTAAAATACATTAAAATTAATTAATTAATTAATTGCTTCTTGTTTGATAAAATTGATTTTTAAATAACTTAAGAAGTATTTAATTAAATAAATATAAATAAAAAGTTCGTTCGACAAATTTTAATGCCGGGGAAGTAAGCTTACGCTTCCAACTGCCGGGAAGCCAATTTGGCTTCCCGAACCCGGATTTCCCCTTTCCTGGCAATCTTCTTCAAATTTCCCGCACGTGGGATTTTCTCCACCAATTGCCAAATCCTGGATTGGCTAATGGGCAAGAAATTCCCCAATTTCCCACATGGGGAAATTGAACGGGATTGCCAACCCACTCGCCATTCCCATTGGCAATTGTCCGTTGCTTTCCCCATTTCCCCTTGGCACTTAAGCCCACTACCGGGAAGAGAGGAAGTTGGATTAATCCCCATAACTTCCTCCGTCAAACCCGTTGGAAAAAGTCGTGCGAAGCTTTGCTTCTTATTTCCTCTGAAGGACATAATATTTTGTCATATCCCACAATACGACACACGCATCCAAGGAAATAATAGTTCGCACAGTCAAAAGGAAAGACCACGCCTTGAGGCCAAGAAGAATAGTTTTAATCCCACGCCCAAGCATAAGAAGCTTTCCACGCATTCACAGCCCAGGCAGAGGGAGACAACAAAAGGACAAAGAAAAATTGCTTTTCACACATTGGAAAGAAGGCGCCAAGGAAAGGGAAAAGAACTGTTTTCAAATCCAAACGCATTGCCAAAATACAGCTTTCCACGCATCAGAGGAAGAAGCCGCGCCTAAGGGAGAAGGAGGGAGTTTTCAATAAAACAAAGATTTAAGATTTCCTTTCCACGCGTGAGAAGAAAGAACAATTTCAAGAAGATTAAAGGCAGGCCGCCCAGCCCAGGAGGAATTCCACGCATTGGAAAGAACAGTCCAAAATCATACTAATAGAAAGCAACAAAAAGAACACAGTTGGAGAACAAGTTTTTAAAAGTGCGCAGGACAGAAGATTCCACGCGCCCATCCAAAGGAGCTCCTACGCGTGGGGAAAAAGAACAGTTTTTAAATAACAGAGAAACAACAAAGGGACAAAGAACAATCTCCACGCGCCAAAAGAAGAAGTGGAACAGTTTTAAAGCAAAACAAAATTGTTTTTCAAGTAAATTTCCACGCACCCACGTATTGGGCAGAGGAAGGAGAAAAGAACAGTTCAAACGCCTTTTGCCCAAGTCAAATAAAAAAATCACGCATTCTTTTTGAAGCACACGCCTTGGAAAAATACAAAAAATGCGCAGGAGCTTTCCACGCGCCTAGGGAGAGAAAGAACAAGTTTTTAAACAAAGGAAGAAAAGAGATATAGTCCAAAGCTGCGCATTGGACAAAAGGCAAAAAGGAACAATTTTTAAAAAACAGCAAATTAAAAACATCCCACGCAGCCAAGGAAAAGCCGTGCCCAGCCAGGAGAAGTCCATGTGCCAGAGCATAAGAAAAAAAGGACAGTTTAAAGCAAACAGCTGTAAAGGCCACGCCCAGCCAAAGAGGACAGTCAAAACAACTTCCTCACTGATAGGAATCGACCCGACATTTGCTTCCCTATCTCAATCGCAGTCTACAAATGTTCTTTTTCCAAGCTACGGAAAGCGTGGGGAGGGAGATGGAAATCTACACACTTCATCTATTTTCACGGAGATTCGATTTTGATATCTCCGGCCTCAAGGAGAAAACACTTGGTCAAAAGTACAAACACGTACCACAAATAGAGGATCACTTAGCGGGGTGTGCGGATGAAATTCAAGTCTGACACTGAGACCATTTGAGGCTCACCTTAGATCAGATGATCACCCTCAAAGTCAGAGATTCAACTCATGAAATTGTTGATGATGGTTCCAACGTGCTTGATCCTGCATTTGATTCATCTTCCGCATCTTCATCACTCAAGATTAATTGGTCAAATGGGGATTGTGTATTACTAGAGACATGGATCTAACGAGTTCACGAGGTAAGTATCGTTTGGTTTGAAGAGGATTCGGATCATCACAGGAGGACTGTGCGTGAAGAGAAACAACCATCCATCTACAATGAGAAGAGGAACAAACGAGTTAATCAATCATCTTCTCAACTCACGCCGCAAACTACAACACTGAACTACAGAGAATCGCAGGAAGTGGAAAGAAAATACTCCTCCTGTCGCACCCGTATCATCTAGAAGGTCTGGAAAATGACACCAAGTGGAGGAGGGGAAGGAGCACATCTCAAGAATTTCTCATTCCAGTCATCATTTGTCTTTGCATGATTGCCCTAATTCTTCAGGCCTAATCAACAACACAACACTATAATTCAGAGCATTGGTTCAGGCACAAGCACCTGTAATCTATATCACACAATTTCTGGAGGTGGAACTCGCTAATGAAGTACCTCAAAATATACCAGCCCAACTTGTGGAAGTAGTCACAACTTCTCAACCAAAAGTTGATGATCCGGTTCTTTCCCGCCTACATTTGAAGAACCACCACAAATGGAGGAAATGGCGACAACATCTCTCTCACAACAAGAAGATCCAATTTCAGCAACACCCGAAGGTGATCCCCTTCAGCGTGATGAAGATCAATTCCCAACGAACACGAGAACCATGTACAATGAGGTACTTGGAGAGGTTCCCACCTGGCTACATGATATCTTGAAGAATTGAAAGAGGGTCGTCAAGCCAATAGTGATAAACTTGGAAGCGATTGCATCAATGTTAGAATCCATCACTCCAAAAAAGACCAAATACTACGCTAAGGTGTGTGTCAACGAATTCATAAATCACTTCGATGATATTTCAACACCACTCGTTCACAATGGGGCAAAGGAGATGGATTTCCAAGACTCTGAAGTCTCACGAATTCTGCTCGGGAGATCAACACAAAAACTAACACAAGCTCCCAGTAATTTTTTATTGGTAATGATATCTACGGACATGTTATGGGCATGAACCTGGGTCATCATCATGGCAGCATTAGGTCTTTATTGGTAATGGCATTTTCTCATCGTTTGGAAGGTACAATTGTGCTTATTATGGCAAAGCCAAAACATTCTTACTACAAGTGTTATATAATAAGGAAGAACCGTGAGCATTGTGGTAAAACCATTCTTTTCAGAAATGTTGGGTTAAGCTTGAATATAAAGTAGTTGAGCTGAAAAGCTAAAAACAATTCTGACTACACTACAACAAACTTAACGATTATTGACGAGAGTTAAGTGTAATCATGGTGGCAAGGTCAATCCCTATAGATGTTGGTTTAAGCCTATGGATGAAGACCATGCTATGATTTGAATTTGGTTTAAGCCTCTATTGATGAAGGCCATGGTATGATTTGAATTTGAAACTTTAGGAAGGTTTAGATCCTTTCAACTGGCAAAAGCGGCAGATCCTAATTTCACCGGCGGTTCAGGAAGTTGATTTTCTTGATATCTAACGAAGTGGGAGAGTCCATTTCTCATACGCTTGAGATAGGCGGACCCCATTTCAATGGATAAGGCACTGGTTATTATTGTATATTTTAAAAGGTGTTGTTATTTGTTTTTGGGAAACAATGGATATTTTAAGTAATTTCTATTTTTGGGTTGTGTTTAATAAAGTTGTTGAAAAAGTCAAAATTCACTTAAGTGCCTTATTTATAAATCATGTAAAACCCTAACTACTTTGTAACCAACTTTTGGGTTATAAAAGGAAGTGGGGGGCTCATTTGTAAAGGGTGACTTTGAGAGAGGAGAAGAAAATACTTTTGTGCAAGCTTTGTTTCAGGAAGAAACTTTGTGTTCTTTGTGAAAATTTTTTTGGAGTTAATGAAATACGAACTTTGTGTCTCATTCATTGTCTCTTGTAACATTTGGTGTTCTTATGTTCATTAGATGTTAGGTGTTTGAATCTTGCATGCAGATATTATCTTTGATCTTATTGTCAACATTATTAATTAGTTGTTCTAGTTCACAGTGATCAAGCTTTGATTATCTACTTGCTCATGTGTGTTCCCTTTTACACGTTCTTGTTTGGCTAACTCAAACTCCGTTTTATTTGTGTTGGTTATTCATCTTTCCTCTTCATGCAATATTAGGCTCTGTTTTTACCTAACTCTTGCATGTTCTTTCAATTCATTCCATTTCACTCCTTTCCTTCTTTCCATTCCATCTCCTTCATTCACTTTTCTTTCCATTGATGTTCAAAACACCCCCACATACAATTTTGAATGTACAGATGTAAATACAGTTTTGGTTTTCAATAAAGGCAGCCTCACCTTCATTGAGGAGGGACTTTGTTCCCACACTATTGCATGTCATTTGCATGCGTACAAATCCATATGCTAACAACTCCCAACCACCAAAATTGACGAAGGAATGCCTATCCCAATCTTCAGAAAGAACCAAGGAAGGAGAATATTGTGCCACGATGTAAAAGTCCATGGGCTTTCCATCTCAAAGAGCAGATGAAGAAGACAAATGTTAAAGTGAAAATGTGGGATGCTCTGGCTATTCCATCTCAAAGGGACCTCCTATATGGAGCTCTCACGAAGCTTCCTCAAACTGATCCAGTTGTGGAAAAGGCTCATGTTGTTGTCAATTTGTGCCAAGCAAAGGAAGAACCGGTAAGCAAACTTGTTAAGACCCCACCATTTTATGTCATTAATTGTGGGCAAATACTTGGTTCATAATTGCATGATTGATTTAGGGGCTAGTACCTCTGTAATGCCCAAAAAGATTGTTGATATCTTAGGTCTCAAGTACACCCTGTTTCTAAAGGTGTCTTACAACTTGATGGCTCAACCGTTGGTGTCTTAGGAGTGATTAAAGACCTTAAATTAACCCTTCATGCTTGTCCAAGTTTAACTATAACCCATGATATATCAATAATTGACTTGCCTCCCATGTTTGCCATTTGCTTATCAAGATATTTCACAACCAAAGTAGGTGGTTATTTGTTCTCGATTGGACTCATATGCTCTTAAGAACTAGGTATGGTACAATATTTACAATACAAGTTGAGCCTATATTTTCCTATCATATTGAGTCTTATAATCCTACCCTCCCCAATCAAATTGCCTAATATAAGAAGAACATCAACAAGAGTCAATTTCAGAAGAGCATCCCACTCCTATTCCTGATCTTATATTAGATGAATGGGCTAAGAATGCTATGAGTTTGATCCTTATGATACAACTTTGGAAACTTGGACTTGGAACCTACTGCATTCTTGAAGAAGGATCTACTTTACCTGCACCATTTAAGCAAAAGAAAGATAGTGTTTCTAGATTGTGGAAGATGTTCTTTGATGGTTCTAGAAGCAAAAATGGAGTTGGGGCAGGTGTTGTATTAATTTCTCTAATGAATGAGAAATTCTTCTTTGCTCATAGATTGCAGTTTGCATGCTCTAATAACGTAGCAAAGTATGAGGCATTGGTGCATGGTCTCCTAATTGCTGAAAAGAGGAAAATAAAGGCATTGCAAATTTTTTTGGGAACTGAATTGGTTGTCCACCAAGTAAGAGGAAAGTGTGCCACAAAGAATAAGCTTTTGAAAGCTTATAAACACGAGTTTGGGACCTTTTGGAGAGTTTTGATGCTCTCAACTTGCAGGTGGTCCCAAGGAATTTAAACAAAGAAGCAAACCAGATGACAACCCTTGGTTTACAATTCTCACATGCTGAGGATCTTGTTAAAGGTAATGTGCAACACATTAAGGTAGTGATCGACCTCCATTTCGCATAATGAAATCGGTGGCCAAGTATTTGACAATGATGAACAAATTATGCAATTTATCTAGAATGAGGCTGAATTTTCTTCAAATATGCAATCTGATTTGCATGATAGTTATGGTGACCAATTATTCAGTTAACACAAACAAGTTGCCAAAAGGATTGGTCATCTTGGAGAATATTTTTAGCCCTGATGATGAATTCAAAGGTGAAGAAAAGAACATAACAAGCAAGGCAAGAAGATTGTTAATCAATCACAATTACACAGGGAAAGGAACTTCGCACGGGAAAGGTATGGGATAAGAATGAGAAGTTAGCTTTTATCACCTTGTGTCAAAAATTCAATGATGTTTTCTCATGGGATTATGAAGATCGTTTTGATCCAAACATTGTCCAACATTCCATTGATCTTGATCCTAACGTGAAGCCAATTAGACAAAAGCAAAGACCAGTTAATCCCAAGATAGAGCCCTCATGAGGAAGGAGTTATCCAAACTCATTGAGGACAAAAAAATTTTCCTATCAAATACTCTACATGGGTGGCAAATCTTGTCCCGTGAGGAAGAAGAATGGAGAAATCAAACTTTATGTTGATTTCAGAGATTTGAACAAAGCCTCCCTAAAAGATCACTATCCTCTACCTTCTATGGAGCAAATTTTACAAACGGTAGCAAGAGCTGAGAGGTTTTCTATGTTTGATGGATACTCAAGTTTCAATCAGATCAAGGTTAGGGAGGAGGATCAATATAAGACTGCATTTACAACCAAATGGGGAACATATGCATATAAAAAAATGCTTTTGGTTTATCAAATGCAGGTGCTACATTCCAAAGAGCAATGGACATTACTTTCAAAGGGTATATTAATGAATTCATCCTTATCTATCTTGATGACATTACCATTTTCTCAAAGTAGAGTAAAGATCATATCAACCATCTTGAGAAGGTATTTGAGAGATGTAGGGAATATGGGGTGTCTCTTAATCCTAAGAAATGCAACTTTTTAGTCCCTAGGGTAAGCTTTTGGGGCATATTGTTTCAAAGGATGGCATTGCCATTTATCCAGAAAGAATCGAGGCCATTTCTCTCTTTCCTTGCCAACTCACAAGAAAGCCTTACAATCATTCCTTGGAAAGATTAACTTTGTTAGGAGATTCATTCCTAATTTTGTAGGATTAGTCAAGCCTATCACTCTTATGCTTAAGAAGGATTCAAATTTCAAATGGAGAAGAAGGGAAAGAGAGTTTTGCCAAGATCAAACAAGAAATTGCTCAAGCTCCTACACTTATTAACCTTAACTATTCCAAGGATTTCATTCTATATGCTTATGGAGCTGAATCTAGCATTGCTGCTGTTTTAACTCAGCAAAATGATCAAGGAATGGAATAACCAAGTGGCCTTCTTCAGTCAAACACTAAAGGATTATGAATTGAAGTATAATCACATTGAAAAACATGTTTTTGCCATCATGAGGGCTCTAAAGAAATTCAAGAGTATGCTTTCCACTAATCATATCAAAGTTTTAGTCTCACATTCCAATGTGAGAGACTTCATTATGGGAGCAGAAATCAGTGAGAAAAGAGTTGGATGGGTGACTAAGATCATGGAATATGATGTGACTATTAAGGCCACAAATGGTAAGGGGTAGAGGACTTTGTGAGCAACTTGCTTTGGATGCTCAAGATGATCAAGAAACCTCCTTCATGAATGAAGAACTTCCACATAACGTTGAAATTTAGCAAGATGAAGGAGATGCAATTAATAATCATAGCTGGATTGGTGATATGACTACCTTTTTGTCTATTGGTGCTTATCCTCTTGGACTGAACAAAACAAAAAGAAGACATCTGAGACTGCAGTCCATTCCTTATGCACGATTAATGGAGTTTTATTCAAAAGAAATATAGATAGTCTTGTTAAGGTGCATTGAAGGTGAACAAGTGGACAAGGTTTTGATTGAATTCCATGATGGTTTCTCGGGTGGACATTTCTCTGCCAAAGCTACTGCATGAAAATCCTAAAGGTAAGTTACTTTTGGCCCACATTATTTGCTGATTCTCACAAATGGGTAGAAAATGTAGGGAATGTGCTTTCTTCACTGGTAAGAAGAGGTTGGCTGCCCTCCCACTTCATCCAATTCAAGCAGATCAACCATTTGCCCAATGGGGTCTTGATTTCATTGGCATGATCAACCCTCCATCAAGTGCTGGTCACAAATGGGTTTTAACAACAACATATTACTTTACTAGGTGGACAGAGGTTGTGCCATTGAAGGAAGCAATTGAATCAATCATCCTTGACTTCCTTGAGGACATTGTGACAAGGTTTGGAATTCCTCAAACTATCATTTCTGATAATGCAAAAGCTTTCTTAGGATCTAAAATTTTGATTGGGCTATTGGGAGGAATATATTTGAAGACTTCTTCCTAAAGGTAATGGTTTTAGGATCATGAAGAAGAGGATGGATGAGAATCAATGGAGACAATGGCATACCAAGGTGAGGAATGCTCTTTGGGATGACAAAGGATCACAATGAAAAAGGCAATTGGTACTTCCCCTTACAAACTTGTCTATGGCAAAGAAGCTAGGCTTCCTTTGTCACTTGAATTGCCTTCACTTGAATTGGCTCAACAATTGGAATTTGAAGGGGCAGATCAAAGAGAAATCAGAATGGAGAACTAGTTGAGCTTGAAGAACTAAGGAATTCTGCCATGATTAGATTAGAACAACATCAAAAATCAACCAAACAAAGTGGTTTGATAAAAAGGCCAGGTTTTAGATGTTTAAGGTTGGTGATTTGGTCTTGAAATGGGATGTTGACAGAGCTAAACTAGGAAAACACTCTAAATTTGATGCAATTTGGAGTGGGCCTTATATCATCAGTTTGCAAAGAAGCCAACTCTTTTGAGTTGTCGACTCTTGATGGAGATGTACTACAAATCAGTTAATGGGATTTATCTTAAGCATTCCCATTAATTCTCTTGTTGCATTATGTACATATTAGATTAGTTCTAATTCCTCCAAGTGCTTATGCAACACATTGTTTATTGTTAGGATAGGTTTGTTTTGCAAAAGAAGTGCTTGTGCACACTTTGCATGTTTTTACTTGAAGCATGTATGATTTTCATGTTTGTATATAGTTTTGTGGGGTTTTTTCATTCGTGCAGCGGTTCATTTATTGGATTTTGGGAAGCAAACCAAATAATTTTGGGCAACTTCAAGTTTTATTCAGAGCCCATGAGATCAATTTAGTCCATTTTGGAAGGCAGAGCAAGTTTCATGGTGGAATCATATAGTTGGAGAAATACCCCAAGCTTCATTTAGAGAGGATCAACCAAAGGTAGTTTTTACACTTTAAGTCCATTAAGTCCATGTGGGCTCAGGGGATAAGAAATTTCAATGATTTTGATCAGTTTTTCAAAGTTTGATTCCATGCCTAGTGGATGCAAAAGGCTACCGGTCTCTCAATTTAGCAGCAAATTACCCCTGGAGGTCACCAAACTGTTATCCCAAATTTACCCCCTAGTTAATTTGGATAACTCATTTTAAATGGACTTAGCCATTTAAATAACCACTTGGGATGTTTGTGTGACATTTATTTAACCAAATTTCACACCGCTAAACACCATTGACCACGTGCATGAAAAACCTGCGAGCAGGATCCATCGATTTAATTATATTTAAAAGGCCGCGTGATGTTCATTTGGTTGTCAATTTCAACGTGAAACATCAAGCTCACGCGAGCCACGTTGTAGGACTTTGGCTCTCCTTAAAGGTTTTGGCTTCGACAGACGTGAGACTTGCGGAATAAGCTACATTCCATAATATTTTGGGCCCATGGCGGTAGAAAAAAGTCAGCAAAGGTCAAAGGAAACATGGCGGAGTTAGGGGATGACAGGTGGCGCAAGATCAAAGTGGCCAAGGCGAAGACACATGTTGCCATTTCGGTGAACTTCAAGGCAGATGCATTTCGTGGACCTTAAGTCCACATAATTAACCGAGTTCAATAAAGCGTCGGGAAGGTGGTTGGAGCTGTCAATAGGGATATGTGGCTGCATTTCTATGGAGTAAAAAAAGTTTAAGTCTCTGCTTAGTTAGAAGTCTGTGGTTTATACGCGAAGGCGCAACCAATCAAAGGCAAAAGAAAGTGACAAATTGACATTACGAGAAGCGTGGAGCTTTCTCATTGGCTCACGTTTCGCGGTTGTTAGTCAGGGGAAAGAAAAGAATCTGACATGAGACATACGTGGAGACTTCTTGTTGGTTCGCACTTTGTGGGGGTCAATATGGTAAAATTGAAGATTGACACTGCGAAGGTACGTGGAATGTTCTCGTTGGTTTATACTTCGCAATCTGATAAGGGGCTATAAAAGAAAGTGTATTGTGAGGGAGCGTGGAGCTTTGTTATTGGTTTATGGAAAGATACTTAATGGAGGTTTCATAAGGTCTCGACCTCGAGCCAATGAGAGATCAACACGTGGCAAAGGAAAAACAAGTAATACGTGGGCAGAGGCAATCTCTGAGGCCAATCACATGCTGCCACATGTCACATTCTTATGCTCCACGACACACGCAAATCTTCAAATTACCATAACTTTCGTTCCGAGCTTCAAATTCTATAAAATTGGTCTCGTTGGAAAGCTCTCGTCCTACTCTTCATGTTGGCACCAACTAAATCATAAATTGATGAGGTTTGGTGGGTATAAATGGCAAACACGGATTCAGAAGAAGAGAGGACAGTCCTGAGCATGAAAACGGTCAAATCTCACTCCCAACCACCAAAATTGATAAAGTATGGATTTTCATACCTTCTTGCAAGACAAAATGGACATAGGAATGGCCTTGTAGGGTGCCCATGTGCTTTGCAGAGAATTCAATATAGATTGTTGGTGGTTGAAAGTTGAAAAGTTGTGCCCTTCTTTTTCTCCCTCTTCTCTTTCTTCCTTGATATATATTGTAAAATCTTTCAATTTTAAAAGGGGATGATGCTCGAAACTTTAAGGAACTCTGTCAAAATTGTTCCAGAACTTTTGTGAGTTGGCAGCCTCATGTTTTTGTGTTTTTCAAGGTGATTCTTGCCTTATTTCCTGCATTGTAATGAATTGTGCATCCTTTTAAGCAATAAAATTCATGTTTTGTGGCTCTTTGCCCTAGCTTATGTTGTATTGCATTTCTTTCCTTTCATTACAATTGTAGGTGTATTGTGCATACATTATTCTTCTTGCAAGATTCAAATCTATTGTGCTCCATGGAAATGATCATGGTAAATGTAGTTCGGGACTGTGTCACTCATGTTTAACCTCTCCCCTCTCCATTCTTCCTCTCATTTTCACTCATTGGAATGTCTCCACCCCTTGTTCTTGGTGCTATCACCTCCCTTAGTTTAGGATTTTAATTTTATGCATCTTCCTCTCTCCCTGGTCCCTTGGAATTATAGGTTAGTGTTAGGTAGTTGCATTTTCCTTTCTAGGAGTAGTTTTAACATAAAGAGTAGGTAGAGGAAACCAACCTTCTTTGGAGGTCCTGTCTCGGCCCGAGTCCCACAACTTGGAGATAGCCCCATGTTGCCTCAAAGCCCCAAATCATCCTGATTTGGGACGGGTGCAATTTTGAGCTCCAATAGTAACCTCTGTTGTGCAAATGTACAACAGAAATTGACAATTTCCAAGCATGACAACGATACCCCTGTAGCAAATTTTTCATGTTTTATCATTCTGAGGCACCCGGGTCTACCGGTACCCAAGAACCTCCCAATTAGTGTTATTTCATTCCCCTAGGTGATTTAGGAAAGTCAAATCAAGCCTCCTAGGTGATTGTGAAGTTCTTGAAAAATGCTATCTCGGGCGGTTGTGGGAAGGGCTATCACCGCCTTCCTGGGATCAAGCAACCCTGGAGCGGAGCAGAGGAGCAAAATCCAACATGGAGGTGACTTGAAAGCCTAAACATCATGGAAGTGATTTTGGAAGATTCATGAGAAGATTTGGGGAGTTTGAAGCAGTTTGATCAAAATCAGGGTTTACAGGCCTAGGCAGTGCATAAGCCAAAAAAGTTGTTGAGCTTCGGAAGGTGATTCTGGGAGCTCTGGATGGAGTTAGGAGCAAAACAAAACATCGTCGGAAAGGGAATTCCAAGCTCTACAAGATGGTGAAATTAGTTTTTTCACAAAACTTTGGCGTAATGGTTTTGCAAGTAGTTTTTTCTCATGTATAGGTGGGATACGAGATCAAAACACTGATTTTTTCAGGGCTCAAATGGATGAATCAAAACCTAAAACTCCCACCATTGGATTCAGAAGGCCATTTCAATCAAGATCATATAAAATTTCATCAAAAAAGTCCATCGAGAGCTCAAGATATTGCCATCGCAAGTTGTCCTCAAGGTTCGGGAGTTAGTCAAATTTTCAGCTCCAGGAGCATGGCGGGATTTTGTGTCCCTGATGTCCCTCAAGGTCAGGGACATCAAGGTTGGGAAAATGCGCCCAACCCCCTTGAAGCCCTCTAAACCCACATATGACCTCTAGGATCGCTAGTTCAGCCCCCGTGTGCTTGTGGGAGCTTAAAACCTTCACTATCGTATCTCCATTGATGCTTTGAACCAACTCTACCACAACAAATAAACACTCAAATCCATGAAAATACACAGGTCTTAGGGGAAGGATTGATCAAAAATGTTGAAGAAACGAAGAATGAGGAGAAAATGAAGATTTTTTGCCAGATAACCATGAAGTCACCCAATCAAAAAATCTTCATATCTTGCAAGATACAAGTCGGATTGAGGTGTCGTCTTTTGCAGACTTCCACATTTTTCAAGACGATCAAGATGCAACAAACGGGAGGTCGAATGGTGCCTTGAAACATTTGTTCCAACAAAATCCCCATTTCGTGCATCGACTCACATTTGTCGGATTTCCCATCAATCCGGCAATGGAAACAAGCTAAAAACTTGCACACGGACTCCAAATGAAAAACCTATCGCAATGGAGTTATTTTCGTAGCAAACATAGACAAAAACAAGACTTGCAAATTTCGAGCTCCCTTAATGGTCGTCATGGTAGCTCGTGCTCAAGCCATTGCTGTAAGAATTTAAATTTTATTTCCAAGCATTCTAGTGGGCGAAATCAAGTGAAATTCGGAGGACATGATCGCGACGACGAGCCGAGTCCAAAAAATATGTTCGTCGCAAACCGAGCAGTGGAAGTCCACTTTCTAAAAATAGTAAGTTTTCCTATACAGACTTGCTATGTTTGGAAAGTTGTCATCAAAAGTGGTTATGGCAAAGGCGTATGCATTCAAGGTCACCAGAAGTCGAATGAGTGTTCGAGAGCGAGAAAATAGTGAAAATGACCACTTACTAAAAATAGTAAGCCCCTATATGGGTGCTTACTAAAAATAGTAAGTCACCCCAAGAAGCAGTTGAGGTGAAGGTAGTGTGCACAGGAGTGAATGAGGGAGTTCATCGCATCAGGATGGTTAAGAAGAGGCAAAAATCACCTCTTACCAAAAATAGTAAGTCTCCCATCTGGGCACTTACTATTAATAATAGTAAGTCATACTCAAGGGGCAATTTCAGAACAATGGGACATAAAGGGATGATCATTCAGGTCAACACCATCATTCAGGATCATCCATGTGCATTGCTCTTAGGGAATTCGAGACTCATCTCAGAGAATTCAACAATGTCTCCAGACACTCACTTAATGGCTCGAGTAGCAGGAGTATCTTGTGCAGGGTGGAAGTTACAGTCATTAACAGAACCATTCAATAGTGTTTTTAAACACTCATTCCAAAGCATCTATGAGCCAATTGTAATGAGTTTCACACAAGTTTGAAGATTCAGAGTTTCATCGCGTTGAGCTTTCCATCAACGAGGATCAATGGACTTCATGGGAATGACATCTCCTCTTCTTCTTCTTCTCTCGCTCTTTCTCTCTCCTCTTCCCCAACTTTCTCTCTTCTCAATGTTCTAATTTTGTGTTGGGGTTGCACTTTTTCATATGTATTAATGTTCCTAATGTAATAAGTCACCTTTATGTTATAAAAAGGGACTTAAAGTTTCTAGAAGTTGAAAAGTTTTAAGTTGTGTGAGGACATGAAAAGACATTGGGGGGTAGATGAAGAGTCATATCTCATTCTATAAATTGTAAAACCGTTCCCATTTCAAAGGGTTGGTGATTCATTTTGTAAACTCAAGAATGCATAGAGAAACAAAGGAGATAGCCAAATTCTTCCATTCCCCTCATTCTCAAATTTCCTCCATTTCCCACTATGTACAACTTTGGTTTGAGCAATTAATACAAGGACTTTCTAGCTTTCTTTCGACTAAGGGATTTCATGATATTTTGTGCTCATCAAATTTTATTTTGTCTTATTCTTTACTTATAGAGTTGTTTCCTCTTAATTTAGTGCATGTGATGAAGTTTCTAACTAGTGTGTGCAGGAATTTAATTTTCTACCTGCAACATTAGTTCCCTTACCTCATATTCTTACTCCCTTTCCCACTTCCAGACAAACTCCTCTCTGTGAAGCAATCGCTAGCTTTGCCGTAGGGTCGTGGAGTGCCCCCTGTTGGATCCCCACCGCAAGGCCACCAGAAAAATCAACCTTTTTCACTCGTGCATGCATATACAACAAATGAGTTGCACTAGTTAATTAGAGGGACTTAGACTCTCGCAGTAAAGCGTTGGCAAGATAACCACCAATTTGTCCCCGACAAATTTTCTCGCCAACACCTCCCCTTCCGACTTCGCAATCATCATTGTAATTGTTGGCTAGATTTTCTGCATAAGCATCAAACCTAGGCAAATCATGAGATAAATCTCCTCGTTTAACCGGTGAGGCTCCCGTGTCGATTTGTCAATAAAATGTGTTTTTATCTATCGGGGTTTTACTTTAACTACTTAGTTCATGAACCATAACTAAGAAGTTCTCAAAAATAAGCATTTGTTTAAGAAAGGAAAATTATAGAAGAAGGAAGTAGAGGAAACACAGAGAAGAAATAAGGAAGATGTGCATCCCAATTAGTAGATACAGAGCTAATTGCATGCACATAGAAGAAACTTAATAGATTTGAACACAGAATTCTAAAGCAAAGGCAGATTCGGATCCAGATCTAAAATAACACAAAGTTTACTTTAAAGATCTAAGATTTAAAAGCAAGAAACACAGTACGCCGTGACACAAAGTTCTCCAGGAAACCTCGCTTCTTTGTATTCCTCTGCAACAAGTGGCTCTCGGGGTTCAAAGCCAAAGTCTAGAACACAAGATTGCTTCTTACAAATTCTGATCGATGATTAACCCGTAGGTTCTTCTCCTACTTATAGAATGTAGGAGGGAAAGTACAAATAGAAGACTCAAACTGAACTAAAGTATGAACAACAAGTAAAGATGACATTTGGCAATCATCCTCAACTAACTTCTTCTTAAGTGACACATGTATCACTTAACTAATAGAAAGGTTCCACATGACTTCAAGTAATGGTTGCAAAACCAATAACTTAGAAGTTTACAATTTCATCCGGGAACATAGAAAGTAGAAGAAGTCATGCCAGCTGTAACATCTACATCTTCTTCTTGTTCTGATATCTGATATACTTGTCGAACATATAATTCAAAGCATCTTTCCATCTGTTTTAGCTCTTATCGCTTCCTTTTCTCGTCCGAATTGCAAAGCAATCCTTCATTCAACACTTTGTTGCATGCTTCCACTTCTTCCAAACTTGGCCCAAATCTCGCAATGATATGCTGCTGCGGTGTCACCACGACCCCGATAGAGTTCATCGTGAAAGGCTTGGTGGCTTTATCAATCCTCTTTTGCACCATCAGAAGAGAACCCTCCAGGGAATCATGCACCTCGTTAGAAACAATCCGCACGTATGAAGTAATACCTCCATCCACTCTTTCCTCAGTGAAAGAAATAATACTGTCCGGCAAATCTGATGTTCTACTCTCAGCGCTGCATCCCCTTCAAGAAACTCTGCAGATCTCCAAACGAAAAGATACCGCAAACTCTAGCTGCTTCCCCTTCTCGACTGATCCATCCGGCACAATTTGTTCTGCAACCAATACATCTCCCGGCAGCTTGTTGATCTCGGCCAAAATACTCAGGTTACTCTCTGCAACTGTATTCATTCCTTCTATGCTTTCTATCAGTTGCTTTAGTTGATTTTCTGCATCGTTCATAACCTTTAAGGCGGGTGGCACTTCCCAAGTGCAGCACGAAGCTTGACGAATAATCGATCCTTCCATTCGCCAATAGCCTTTTGATTGATTGCTTTGCATCTTCCATTTCTGCATAAGATGATCACTCACCTGCGCTGAAATGGGGTGAGCAGAAGGTTTAGCAACCTTGGCTATGATCTCACATAATTGAGATATTTGCTTCCTTGCAGCCTCTTCTTTCTCCGCCTTTTCACTTTGCCAAGCCTAAGGAACAAAGCATCCAAAGAACATCTGCGTGTCCCGCTTCAATCCTTCGGTGGTAGCTTGGACCGAGTGGTATTTTGGTCACCGTCACATCTTCGCCGTGAGTTCCTCTTCTACCTTTCCTTCCGGGATTGATATCTCAAGCAAACTTCTCTCCCGAATCCTCGATGATCAACCTAGAAGTTGCTTTAGCAACTTTAGGCCTTCTGTCTCTTCCGCTCGGATCTCGAAGTAGGCTGCAAGTCATGTTCCTCTAAGTTCATCTCTACTCTTGCTTAACCAACCTGCAAAGCTAACCATTCCGAGAAATTACTTCTGGAGAGTGAGAAGTCGCCGAGTGCACTACCATTTCCCGCTCTGCATCCTCTCCATCGAGAAAAGTGCCACAAGATATCATGGTTGCCATCTCTCGAAACATTCAAGGACAAAGCTCTTTCGAACTCCGTCATCTGCAGCTTCAACATCTCCTCTGGAACGGGTGCTGAACGAAGTGGCTGCGGAGAGAAGATGAACGTTGCTGGTTTTAATGAAGGCATGGAAGCATCCTGCTGCTGTGGTGCAATAGTTGGTGATCCTTTAGGTACTGGAGAAGTCGGAGTCAAAGCTATGGTCGTCGAAGTGGTCTTCTCTTTCTCTTGAGATCTTCTGCGTACTTTCAACTTCTCGGACCTTCTGCTGCTCTCTCCTTCATGCTTTCGCTTGAGGGAATCTCCTGTGCCGAAGTTGCCTGTGATTTGGTTCATCAATACTTCATCAAGGCAGTATCCCTTCGTTAGCAACCAGCTCGAAGTACTCACCAACACAGCTCCAGATCTTTCTTCTATTGTGCTGCAGCCGCCATTGCTATCCTGCAGTAGAGCTTTATCTCCTCCCATTTGATGGTAAGTGTCAAGTACCACGTTCCCATCATCTTTAAGATCCGCAGGTATCCGCGCTAGTCCAAAGTCAAATACTTGCTTTGCCGACAGCCTGCTGAAATCTTTCTTTCTGACCTCGTACTCACTTCTGCACTTCATCCAGAAATCTTCTAACGAAGGCACATGTGCGTACTCCTGGGAGATTGTCTTCCTGGCTATTCCAAATGGATCGAAATTAAGCCGTGCAGGGAAGAACTCTTGCTCATACTCGGACAACATTTGTGCTTCCATCCCTCGAGCTCTGTGAATGCTGATGCAACTGTAATATCCCACAGTGAGTGGGAAGAAGCCCGTAGACTTGTGCCGCTTCGACTGAAGGTCGTGTAACTCCACAAGTTGCCTGCTCAGCTCCATGGCAATCAATCTGTCACTCGGGTACCTTGGCATCTTTGTTGGTTCACCTGAAAAGCTCGTAACCCTGAGGTATGTGAAATCTGCAAACTGGATGAATACACTGCCAATCTTGGACACTGCTTCCCATGCTTCCTTGCTTACCCTGTGAGTCTTCAAGTCTTTGTCTAACCTGCAGATGAAATCGTAGAAGAAACCATCGTTGATCACTTTGAAGTCCTTCTCGCACGCAGTACGGTGAAGTGTGGGTAGCACTCGAAAATGGGATCCTTGGAAAGAATACCACATCTATCCAGCTTGGAAAAGACACCCTGTGAAGCTGCAGCATACACCAAGTATGAAGTCATCTTGAAGCTAAAGGTACGCTTCACGTTCGCATGATTGCTCACCGATGTTCTTCTTAATAATTTCCGACTAATTGATTATAGAATCAACCTTGTTGATTTCAATGGTCCTGATGAAAGCATACATCCATGTCCGGAAAGTGTAGGCATTCGCTTCACCATTCAACCTGCATAGCAATTTGACAATATCATCCGCCTCCTGCACCAAATTGGATCGTGGAAGAGTTCTCGGGAACTTGGAAGGGGATCTAGGCTTCTTCATGAACCATTTATTCATGATGCTCACACGATACTCTATGCTTTTCCCACCCTCTGTCAAGCATCACGAATGCTAATAGAAGTCACCACCTTTAAATCTTGGAATCTTCAAACAATAATCGAAGAATTCCGCATCCAAACGAATTATTGTCTTTCCATGACATCACGCACCGATCTGGATGAAGGATGATAAGATCTAGCACACTCCATCACAAACTCGCAATTAGGTGGCATACGGAAAGCTGCAGCTCGAATAATTCCACTACTTTTGACCGCACGCATGAGTGAAGTCTTTCCACTCTGGATCTGTCAATCAAATCGAAAGAGGTTACGGGCCTAGATCCGTGTCTCCTATGTCCGAAAGTTTAGAAATGATGCATGAATCCATCGTGCTCTCTTTTTCATCTCCTTTTGCCATGGCTTTATCAATCTTTGTCCGAATAATTCTTTTTCTTGTAATTTGGCGGATTTCTTCAATACGAGTGCGAGATCTGGTCAATTCTTGATTCGGAGGATATTTGCAATGTATTGGACATTGATAAAAACTCCTTTTCTTTTATAAAGCACCTGTAATGAGTTCCTGCAATTTATTCAGACAAAAATGGCCACCGGAGCATGAATAGTGAATTTAAATTATAAAAATCTGCACTTTTCAAGCCTGCTGCCCCAAAAATTGGTGTTTAATTTGCACATAAAGAGAGCATGAATCCTTTCAATCAACACCTGAGCTCCTGTAACACCTGTGAAAACAACTATGCCGACGAAGATCAACCTTCTCCAAAGCATGCGCCAAATCTGGAAGCTTTTAGCCTTTGTTAGCACTTTGTCTGTGCAAAATCCTTCCTCTAATGGGGGCGCACTTTTTCTCCTTGCTGCAATTCTTAACCTGTGAATTAAATAATTCATCCATATGGCTGCCCATGCTTATATAACCTTCATAATTCTATAATTAATAATTGCCCTAACAATTAAAGGCAATTAATTAATTAAAAATCATGTTTTTCTCTTTTAAAAATAGCATGTTTAAGGACAGCCATCCAATAAATTAAATTAATCCAATTTAATCCTTCACACAGCACTTCACTCAAGTCTCACAGTGTGCTTTGACCATAGCCACTGAAAATAGAAATTAATTTAATGATTTAATGCTTCAAAAATCATTAAATAATGCCCAAATGGGGCGCACTTTTTGAGAGAAGGGGGCAGCCACTAAATAAATTAAATTTAATTAATTTAATTTATTTCTTTTATTCCTCCTTTGACTTTTTGACCTCCTCAAGCTTGGGCGCACTTTTTGAAGGAAGAAAGATTATTTAAAATAATCAATTTAATCACTTTAATCCATCACCAAAGGGGGCGCACTTTTTTGCACATGTAATTCTATTTTTAAGAATTTTTTACCATAATGGGATTCTTTTACCCGCCAAAGTGAGCACCAAAATCCCATGATCCACTTAAGTGATTTGACTTTGACAATGGGATTCTTTACCCTGCAAGGCAGGCACTAAAATCCCATGATTTCACTTAAGTCACTTTCCTTTTATTATATCATGGGAATTTTTACCCTGCAAGGCAGGCAATAAATTCCCACCTGCCTGCAGCCTCTATTTTTCCCACTGCAGCTTAAGTGACTTTTATAACACGGGAAAAAGTACCCTGCCAGGCAGGTATACAATTCCCATCCTGCCTGCGGCTTATATTTTTCCCATCGCAGCTTAAATCCTTTGTTTTCCAAAAATGCGCCCATCCCCGCAGGGGCTCTCGTGCACGACTTCGCTTTTTCCCAGTGATCCAGACCTCCGATGACGACTTCCTCCGGGCAAAATGTGCGTGTATGTTTTCCAGCTGCTCCAGGCCAAAAATCGGGCTTACCCGGCGAAGGAGTTGTTCCAGAGAAATTTACTGAGAAAGTAACGGGACACCACAAAAACACGAAAAATTGCCAAAAGTTACAAATAAAGCCCAAAACTTAAAATAAGTTAAAATCCTTCTGGTACATAGGAATAATAACATATCCGCTCATAACAGAGTTGAAACGGAGCGCAAATAGCCTCATACGGGGCTCAAAATAATTAAATACAAATTTCCCGCAGACAAATCCCGACGACAGAATAAAACAATTTTGGGCATCTGGGTATTTGGCGAAAAGGGCTAATATGGCTCTTTGGGATTATCTTGACGCAATACAAGAACTTTCAGGCAATAAAAACAACAAATGACCCACTATTTTAAAAGTACAAATTTTTTTCGAGTTGGGTAGTCTGCATTTCGTGGTGAAAAATCGAGTGACACCAAGAATCAACTCAAAAGTCTTCAAAATATGGAACACATGCCGATAAACTACTCCGAGAAGTCATTCGGTGATTCCCAAACTATCATAGTGTTGGCTCTTATCATGCGAAGATTGTAGTTTGTGATCTCTTTCTCCAACAATCTCTCGCAACAATATTTTTTCAAGTATAGTGACCAATGAAAATAGGAAAGTGAAGTCTCGTAATGTCCTCTTCTTGGGACATTTTTCCACATTGAAGATTTGAAGACCCTTAACCCACCGGGTTTGAGGATTGAGCTCAAAATTTGTCCTAAGATGTCTATTATCTATTTTGTAACCCCTTGGAGGGCTCTTTAGTTAGTTATGTGCACATAGGCTAGTTATCTTTATTATTTAATTAAAAATAATTAAGTGCACATGGTAGTAGTCATTAAATATGTTATTTTAATGTGAAAACATTAAATGGTCGGTCATTGGAGATTGCACCTCTTAAGTCTATAAAAGAGGGGTCGCATTTCCTTTGTGGGGCATGTTGATGAATTATTCAAATTTTCTCCATGCGTGGAGAATGGGATGTATGCCCTAGTTCTTGCATTGTGCTCTCTCTCGTTTGGATCCATTATTGAAGAATATTGAAGACTCCATTGTTCTCTTCATTGTGCTCTCTTGTGTTGAATGTGTTTATGCATGGTATATTCATTCTAGCATTGGCGACTTGGTCTTGGGTGTTGGCGCATTTATTTGGAGGATAAATCTACATTTTTGTGAAGGGTTTGAGGTACTTTTGATGTTGTATTATTACTGCTGCAATTTATTAGAGGCAAATCGACTTGGTTTGGGGTTTGATCTATCATGTTTTGAGGTTGTTTATGCTAGATCTATTTGCTGCTGTGTCTAATCAATTATTTCAGATCAAGGGCTGATTGTTTGAGTGTTTTGGAAGGGTTGTATGAGCTGGAATTAATTTATAGCATTTATTCTAACCCTAGCGACTTGGAGGCAGATTTCGGGGGCAATTTTGAGTGGGTTTTGGTGATCAGAAAATTCAGTTTCATAGTTCATTGGAAATCCCTTCATTTCTAGTTCATTTTGCATTTTATTTCATGGAAAAACATTGAGTATTGAGCAAGTTATGAATTTTAGAAGATTTCAGTTGTCTGCAAGCTATCGGTTATTATAAATTAATATTTATTTCAGATCTGCAGTTTTGGGGTCAATTTAATATTGGTTTTGGTTGTAGAAATTAGGAGGAATAAGGAGAAAGTAATTTCATAATTTTTGGAGTTGATTTGATGCCCTAAATGTGCTGGGCGACCTACTTTTTAGGGAAAAATTAGGGTTTCGTGTTGGCTGTGCGAAATCTGATTTTAGAATATTATTCTTCATATTTTTGTGGCCCAATATCCAAAATTTCAGCTCATTTGGACTTCTCTAGCCAAAGATATGAATTTTGGAAAATTACAGCAGTTGGGGTTTGAATATTAATTATTTTTCATGTGTGTGATCAGATTTATGTTAATTCCTAACTTGTCCTAAAAGGGGACATTGTAAAGTCTTGCTTTATGCAAGAAGAGAGAAACTTATTAATAGAGGTGAGTTGACTACAATACTCTATCAATAATGAGTTTATTGTCAACATACTAGGTAGTTTGTAAGGGTGTCCATTGAAACCACATACGACTATTAGAAAATGTAGGCAATTGGAAGAACCAATCATCCCATTTGGCGATCTCCTTCATTCCTTCGAAATTCTCCTTCCAACAACATGATGACATAGCAGATAAAGGAAACATTTACTCTTTTGAAATGCTCGACTTCTTTGATACCCAATTGCGATAAAATTGATGGCATTTGTGAGTAGAAGACATGTTCCCCCTCATCCAAAGCAACAAAATATCTTCGTTTGAAAAAGCGTATACCAAGTAGGAAGACATGAAGAAGCGGTTAGTGGTCTTAAGTTCGCATAATTGATGATGAATGGCATCGGCGATAAGGGAAGCTCATTCAATATGTCGTCTTCTAACAAAAAGCATTATCATAATCCAATACATCTATGGATGAAAAATACAGAATTCTCATTTCCCGAGCTCGGCTCAACAAAGTGATCATGTCACCAATTCTTGAAAAACTTGCTCCTCACCAAATTCTTGGGTACCTTCTTAGCACTTTGCGTCTTGGTTTTTATCCGAGTCTTGATGATGGTACCGAGGTGCTTGGATAGGTAGTGGTCCCAATAGGACTAACATTCTTCTAGTGTTACACCTGCGTTTTCTTCATAATCAAGGATACTAAGGAGGGTACTAATGAATTCATCGTTAATCTTGTGACAATTTTGCCACTTGAAATCCTCGACCTCCTTTGTTCCCGTGTTGTAATTTTTGACACATGCAATTACTAGTTTAGGGCCTTTGAATTGAGACTAGGAATGTTGCAGCTTGCACTAACCCACCGTTATATATCCTTGTGGTCAATATTTATCCATCTCTCTTCTCCATTCGTGAATGGAGTTCATTCAAATCCACTCGCTTAAGATCTATGTCAAAGATGTTTGACATGGTTGTTCTTCCAAAGTGCCTAAGGGCTAAGGCCTTAGGCACTCCTTTGAATTAACACTTCATATTGGGCTCGGGTGGAACGGAGGAAGACATATGAGTAGACAAAATGATAGGGCGAGCACCTTCTCTAATTCTGCAGTTAGGAGGGATGTGAGGAATGCTGATTGCCCAACTAGTGGAAATCATGTAAAAATCTTTTGCAAACCATTGTATTCCACGTGAAAGACTTCCACCGAGAAACCCCTGTACCTACTATTGGAAAAATCCTCCGAGAAAGAAAAAGTCTAAACACTTCTTTGAATTCCTGCAAACAAGCTTGCAACAAGAAGATGCTGAAATTCCACTCTGAAACCACTTCATGCATGAGAAAACTTGCAATAAATCGTGTGAAAATGGTAGGAGTAGAAATGTGCATGAGATTACATAGTGATGAAGAGGTAGAGTGGGAGAGAGTGGGCCGAGTTTGTGCACTCAATGTGGACACTTGGGGTACTTGAGCTCAATCTCACACTCCATGACAAAGAGGGTATGGTGGGAAATGATGCAAAGGCAGCTTTGGAAGGTAATAATTTTCAGTTATGCAAGTTTCATACCATCAATTTTGAGTTGGGATTTATTGATAACATTCCAAGTGTAAATTGGGTGAAGGACAATTGTTGGAACAACTTTACAATTGTTGATTATATGAGCATAATCTTGGGGACTTCCACAAAGGTTTGGAAAGAGAAGGAAATAGTTGGTATGAGGTTTCTTTATGGTAATATTGATTCTATACTTTCAGCTCCTACACATTCTTCATTTCATAAGTATTATCAGTCCTTCATTTGTGTGTATGATCTTAGAGAGGGCTTCCTAAGAAAGGTAGTGTTCAATGGGGGATACTACATGTTGACTAATGATCAAAAGAGGAGATATCTTGCAGCCCCTAAAGGAGAAAATCAAAAGGGACTTATTGGTGGAAAGAAGGATTCTTCATTTGCAGCCTATGATGAGCTATTACTTGACATATACTTTCAAATTTTATGGTCTACATATATGCATCATTACAGCAGTAGATGGGGCAGCTGGGTGACATTTGGGGGCAGCCCATACACGAGGACTTGTGATTCCTTCACACCTTGGAGACTTGATGAGGAAACAAGAAAAGTGTTCTTCAACACTTGTTTTCCTAACATGTTTGTTCCATGCGCAGGTTTAAAGAGAAGATGGCAGCTGAAGACATTCCACAATTTCAAGAGGAAGAAGCAACACAAGTTGTTGCAAGTGCTCCTTCACTTGATCGGTACGGGAGCGAGACTTTGGAAACACCCCAGCATTGTATTTGGATGCATGAGCTCGATATTGCTTGAGGGCAAGCAATCTTGGGAAGGGAGGACTGTAATGTCCCCATTTCTGAAGACCCTTAGCCTATACGTCCCCGTGGGCTTCGGGATGTGCAAGGGGAACATTTTTATTAAATAATTAAATATTATTACCTGGAGCAATAATTATTTAATTATTTTATAAAAGTTATTTAATTTAATTCCCAAAATATAAAAATTAAATGGGGTATTAATTAAATAAATATTTAGGTGGTTTTTATTGTTAAAATCACCCTTTAAAAAGGGGGCGCCACACTTAAGGAAAACAAACTACTTTTATTTAATGTTTTCCCTCTCTTAGGGTTTTCGAATTTTGTGCCTCCTTGCTTATAAAAGGAGTGCTAGGATCACTATTATGATTATGCTATGATGAACTTATTTTGATACTCTATGCTTGGAGTTGGGATGCATGCCCATTAATGCTTTCTCTCTCTCTTGTGTGGGAGGTTGTTTTAAGCTGGTCATTGAAAATCAATTGAAGTGATTATTTGCTAGATCCATGTTTTTGGCTTTGGCAAGCATTTGATTTAATTTGCAAGTGAAAATTTGCCGTTTACTGTAGCGACGTCACTGTAGCGTCACTGTAGCAGTTTGTGGATACTTTTGCAAGTCGATGTGTTGGTGTTCTCCCTCTCTAAGCTTTGGCGACTTATCATTGATGATTGTGAGCTGTTTGTATACCATATATTGTATGAGGTCGACCAGCTTGGATATAGATTGTTCTTTGAAAAAAATCGACTAAGATCTATGCATGTTTTGGTTTGATTATTATATGGAGTTGGCATGGGATCCATGTGTTTAGAAAACTGAATTTATCTAGTTTATTTGCTGTTATTCCCTTGACCAGCGATCTCTTTTGGAGGTTCATATTTGTTAATTGATAGATCTATCTTCCTTCCTAACAGCAGCGCCATCTAGGAATGAATTTTGAATAGTTGAATGCATGTTTAGGGTTCTAACTAACCAGCGAACTTGTTGGGATCCTTTGCTAGCTACAGCGACCATAGTTGGATGTGTATGGTCTAAACTTTGGATTAAAACAGACTGCTGATTGTTTCCTTTGAAATCTGCGACCTCAGCTGGAATAAACATTGGCTGTTTGGAGTAAGTTCTGGATCGCATATTGCTGTGAGCTATTGGCACGTATTTCTGAGTAAGTAGAACTAGTCCTTGCATATTTTCATGTCATAACTACAGCGACCAGCCTGGGCATGCTTGGTAAATGTTTTGGTACATGTCTGGATACAAGATCAGTTGATATTCATTACAGTAATTGCAGCGATTAGTGTAGGGCATGTTGGGTAGAAAAATATTGTGAGTACTGATCTAATTATTGCATCAATAGTCTACTGCTGCAATTCCAGTTTGACATCTGAATTTGGAGCATGCTCACGTATTCATTTTAGCAATGGTTTGTAGCTTGATGGCATATCTCTTATGACTCAGATATTTTATGGGTAATTGCATGTCTTTGTGATGTTTTAAGGGCTGATCTGTGAGTATGTTTGGCGTATTTAATAAGCTTCAGGGGCAGTAATCAGAGTAGTAGTAGTTTTGATAACGGTGGATTGCATTGATTGCAAAAGAAGCCTAGATCTGATTTGTATGTTCAGCTGAGAATTAATTGCTAGCTAATTAGCAGAGGCCATTAAACCCTTGTCTTCGGGTTTAGTGAGCCATCTATTTGATTGGTTCAAGTAGGATTTACTGAAAACTGCTATTTGCATTTGGTTGGGGTGTTGAAGAGTGGTTGATTTGCATATTTTGCGTTGATCTCAGTAGTGGGATATTACAAAATGTTTTACATTTCTACATGAGGGTCGAGGTGTACACAGAGTTCGTCCTGCTTATAAAGAAGTTAAGTGGGAAATGTAGGGATTGGATATACTTAGTGCCTTTGTAAAAAGGTATAAAAGAAGTCTGTTTTTCCTGCTCAAGAGGGGTTGGTGGGGTTCGAGTACGTGTAAGACATGTATGAAACTCCTGTTATTCCCTCTAGGCTTGGAAAACACTTCAGAATTAGAAAATTTACAGAAAATGACTTGTATTAGGCAAATTTTGATAAAATGGATAATAAAAAATTTGGTCAAATTTTGACAACAGAAAGTACAGGCTGTAAGAGCAAAGTTTAGGCAAAGTTATACTCAAGGTGACCTCCTATAAGAACTCTCCTATGTCATGGATCATTTTTTTCTTGGAAAACGTCGACATGTATGGAGTTATGTGGTAATGTTGAGCTCTATACATGTTAGTGAAATTATTGCAAATTACGCAAGTCAATTATTGCTTATTTATTTTCTGTCCCTCTTTCTTCCTCATGGCTGTAATCTTTGTCATGTTGTTTTGCTATTATTATGGGTCATGTCTTGCATGGAATGAAGACTTAAGGTTTCTATTGATATCGATTTCTAATTACCATCTAAGCTATCATCCAAATTTCTTTTTAAGAAAATATGTTCTATGACAACATTAATTACTTTTCCTGTAGTATATAAACATTTGTGCTTTTCAAAATCTTGAAATTGCAATTGCTGAATTTGTCTTTTTCATTTTGCAGTTATTTGGATGAAACGCTAATGCTTTTGGTAATATGTTTTGATCAACACCGAAGTATCCTTTGCTTACAAGGATGCAATATAGTTGGTCATGTTTAAGGTATATGCTTTCTACTCTATTTATGAGTTTGCAGATCTTCATATTCCTTTCTTTTTGTGCATATATTGTACTTACCTTTTTGTAATAAATGTGAAGATAAGATAGAATATATTTCTAGTGCTGGATTTGCATGTTATGAGAGAAAAACATGCTTATTTAGGAATCAGTTTTTGATTTTTATTATTGGGAATCATTTTTTTAACATAACTGGCATTTAATATTCCATTATCATTTTACGAAAGATGAGATTATATTTTTCAGAATTAAGTTTTGACGATGTAGTGTCTTTATTGCAGATTGCGTCTGTTTCACAACATAAAAGTAAATGGTTGTACCTTCATGGTAAGGTTCATAGCTTCATTATGTATGTAAGATCTTATAAGTCAAAGGTAGATTATAGATCCAAGGGAGAATGGAAAAGGCTTCGGCCTATGATATTCGAAAGAATAAAACAGCGTGCAAAGTACTACCCGATTCCATATATGGTTCCTATTGCACATGAGGTCTTAAAAGCAAGAGCTGTCCTTATTGAGGGAGTATCCAAGCTTTTGAAAGTAATACCTGTAAAAGTATGCAGGTGAGGTTACACTTTTCTGTCCATTGTTTTGCAATTGATTTATTTGTGATACTTAATCTTGTTTGTTTGTACAATATTTAAGCTTAAAATAATCATTCATCTTGTGTGGAATTGTCTTTGACCTTTATTTTCTTTTGTAGTAATTGGTTTAAAAAATATATTTTCAACTTTAATTCTCTTGAAATGAACATATGCCTTTTGTTAATGCGAGGAAGTTCTTGTAAAACTATTGTATTTTCATGATTAAGAAGCCATGTTACATGAAAGAAAATTTTGATGATCTTTTGAAGATCAATTCCTCAGAGGTACTAAGTTATAGAAGCAGTTGTACTACTGAGTTGTTCTGCCACTGCCTTTGTTATTGTTCTGGTATTTGTTATTGTGGGTGTTCATGTATTAGCCTCTACTGGTGCTTATCAAGTTATTGGAGGATTCTCGTTGGGTTAGCATGACCCATGTTGTCTTTCTTCATTTGAACGAGCATTCCTTGACCATGTGAATTGCTATCTGGAAAATGTCAAAAATACATTTTTTCAGACAATTGGTGTTGGTGCAGCCTTCCGTCTGACAACTGGTACACCAAACTTCTTTTGCCTTCTTTCTAGCATTATCCACACATTTGCATTACATCTTCTCTTAAAGCTTCAATGGATAGGATAATGTCTGTCTTCCTCCATTGTGTCACTGCAGGATATTGATCTGTTAGATGTTTTCTTGTTCATTTTGCATGTTCATCGTTCTATCGAATGCCTCTTGATAGTTTGTCGGAGGGAATAGTCTCAACTATCATTGTAGTCTTGAAGGAGTCGCGTAAACCATTGCTTCTTCAGGTTGCTTTTTGGCTTTGCCTCCAACTTCCTCAACAACTCTCAGAGTTGTAGATTATATGTGCGGTCTGTCTTGAGCTTCCTTAGTGGGCATTATTGATTTGTTGTGATGATCACATTATTGTTGGGTAACAACTTGAACCTCTTCTCAAACTCTTCCTCGAGTTTGTCCCGGGATGTGAAGTGTGTAGTGGCCACTTCCATCTACTTCATATGCTAGTTAGTGGCGACATTCCTTAGGGAGGTCGGGAATGACTTCAACCAATAGTTTTAATCAGTTTGGCCATTAGCGTACAATATGGTGATGTATGTCCAACAATGCCTAATTGGATCCCCTTTTCCTTAACCATAGAATTTCGGCAGCTTTTGTTAGTCATGGTGACTTGGGCTTCCCATCCTTGTCCATTTTTACTCCTTCCATACTCTGGTTCTAGTAGCCTTCATGATTGTGGGCCCAATCAAACCCAGTCCTGTGATTGTTCAAATACGACCTTGTGTCTTCCGCTCCTCTTCCGCTTTCTGTAGTAAACTACGAACTCTCGATCTTAATTTAGACTCTTACATGTCTTATTCCTTAGTCGCTAGGGAATCTTTCCTCATCCGAAAGGGGCTCGACCACTCCTTGTTGGTCTAAGGAATCCTCTCATTCAGAGGGGCCTTAATCTCTGCAGACTTTGCTGCTTGTGTCACTTAATCAGTATGGTCGACACTTCCTCCGGAAGTGGAATTTATTTGTACAACTCCATGAGTTTAGGCGGTGGCGTCTGAGGAACTTATGTGCTAGACACTTATTCACAGGATGCCTTTGCACTAGGCACAATGCTTCTTTCCTCAAGCAGTGACTCTCTTATGTTGGCAGCCACTTGAAGCAACAATCTCCTGGCTCTCACGAGGAGTTTCTCCTTTTGTATTATTCTTTCTGCCAAGCTGTGGGGATCTTCAAATCGGTACTCTTGCCCCCAGGGGCATTCCTAGTTGTGCTCCTCTTGGAGTCCAGGTATAGGCCAAACCACTCCCTTTTCGGTTGTTGGTCACATTTTTGGCACTTCTCTTTGTTACTTTGTTGTTGTTGGTCACTTCAACATTGATGTTGGCATAAGTCAGTTCAGAACTACACCAACTTACGGGTTCAGCCTTAGACAGAGCCAATGCAATGCAATGAAGAACATTAAGAGTAACTTATCAACAATTATTCACGTAAACACTTAAAAAGATTGAAAGGGGTCCCTTATTCCACATATTATCCACACATAACACATGAGCACAAGTGTTTCCTACTCAATAGGACTATCTTTATTCAATATAAGTTGGATTAAATTATGCATTACAATCTCTTTATATATACTTGTATTCCATCCATGTCATACTCTTTCATACATGGATGAATATCTTACTCAATGCAATATAGTGGTGTACATAATGCCTCAATACAATAAAAACCAAGGGACACAACCACCTCATCCAAGTCGGTGAAGCGTTGCAAACCTTCATACAATGCTGCCTTGAGTCTTAGGCCGAGAAGGGCTAGAAAGTCCAGGAGTCTCTTCTTTTTAACCTTCTTTTCGCCAACCACGTGGATCATCATGTAATGTCCCCCTTTTTGAGAGACATTACTACCAAATCGATTCACTCTTCTATTTACATTGTAACCCCTTGGTATGCCTAGCGCTACAAGTGGGAATTTCTAGGTAGTCTAGAAGGTGCACATAGGTTAGTTATTTCTTAATATTAAATTAAGAAATTAAATAAAGTGCACAAGTAGTAGCTTATTAAATATTTTTATTTTAATTTTGATTTAGGGGAAAACATTAAATGATTGAACATTGGAGATTGCACCTCTTATTTCTATAAAGAGGGGTCGCATTTCCTTGAGTTGGGTTATGCTTTTGGATGAAATCGATTTGACTCCATGCTTGGAGTAGGGATGGATGCCCGCCATTGATGCTCTCTTTCTCTTTGCTTTGGAGATCTATTGTAACTGGTTATTGAAGATTAAATTGAAGAAGTTATTTGTGAGATCCATGTTTTTGGCTTTGGCAAATATTTTGGTCAAACTTGCAAGTGAAAATCTGCATTTTCTACTGTAGCGAATCACTGTAGCAGTTGGTTTTGTGAGTGTTTTGCAAATTGATTTTGGTGAATAATTCCTCCAAACCCTAGCGATTTTCCTTGGTTTCATTGTGGACTGTTTGCATGCATTTAGTAGTGTGGATCGATCAAATTTTTGCATGTTATTGTGCCCTTGTTGTAGCGACTTCATTGGAGGCAAGTTCATGATGGTATTTTGTAATATCCTTGTGGGATATTAATAATATATTATTATTTACTTGCGCAAAAACAAACAACTTAGAAGATAAACCCTTCTAGGGTTACCTCAACTAACCCTAGTGTCAGCTACAATACAACCCAAATAGGGTTGGAGTGAGCCAAGGTGAGGGTTTAGATGGGTAATCCAGTCGGTATTTATACTCATTTTTCCAATATATTTTTGTAGAAGTAAAATAATAAATTAAACAGTTGAAAATCAATCAAAACTTTGAAAATCCACAACTTTAAAAATATTAATTCTTGATATGAAACCAATTGCAACGGAAAGGGAAAATTATGAGCTTCAGGTCAAAATTAAAATTAGATCTTTTCACACACTTGAAACCCCTCAAAACAGCTCCCAAAATCCCAAACCCAGTCGTTAGGGTTAGGGTAAAATCTGCAATACAATTTCTGCACTTTTCTCTCACTTTAAGAGTCAATAAAATGTAGTTCCAAATATGCAATTAATAAATCTAAACAACAGATTTATAAATACTAAAAAAGCACTCCAAAATACTTTTAGCCCATGCCCAAACAAGTCGACTTCATTAGATAAAAACCAATAGCATGTAATGAAAGATAATCATCATAAATCACACTTCAAACCCTCAAAGCAAACTCATATCATCTCCAAAAAATGGCGCCTTGTATATATATAATGAGAAATGATTGCAAAACTTATTACTTCAAGCTTTCATGGGCACACACACTTCACAAATGGTGGTGTTAATAAACACCTTTTATTTTTTTCATAAGTGGGCATACATCCCTTCTCCAAGCATGAAGATAAGTTTTTATAAACCGTCAACATGCCAAAAAAGGAGTAGCCACATCTCTTTTATAGCTTTTGCTTGCTCATCCTCCAAGGTTCTTCTCCATCTTTGGCGCCATCATCTAGGAGGAAATATCATTAAAAAATGTGCCTGAAAGTCACCAACAACAAATATTAAATGCATAGGGATATTAAAAATGCTCATATGGGTTGACCCATGCGTAGGAACAATCACTTTATCTCCAATATTAATTATTAAATGCTTCCAGGAAAATGTGACTTGCCTAGTCACCTGATTTACCTTTAAAACATGTTTTTATTATCTCTAGGTGAAGTCGAACTTCCCCTTTTGTTTTGATTTGCACAATTTATAAAATTTCATTTTAAAATTATGTGCAAATCGATTTTACCTTCTTTTTTAATTTTTATAAAAAAGGGGGACATTACATATTTGATGGATATTAGATTGATTTCTAATTAATATAAATCTACTATTTTATCCTACACTCAGCGACTCCCTTGGAGGGTTGTTAGGCATTTGAATGTATGTTTTGAAGCCTGTATGAGCAGCGAGCTGTGTGGTATTAATTCATTAATGATAGTGACTGGTTTTGAGTGCAAATATATATCTTTGACAGCGATTTATTCAGATATTGAACCTCCTATGCTTGGCGCAATTTATTATAATATTAGGTTGTTTGTAGCTATGCATTTTGGTGGAAAATATTAACTGGCAAAACCCTCTTACTATACTGCTGTTGGCGACTTGCTTGGAGACCTGTTAGTGATGAAATATTGTGATTATTAATCTGATCTTCATCCATATAAGTCTGTTGTTCCCTCTTGTTCCATCGACTTCCTTTGAGAGGCTCATATTTGTGTGCAAAACATATATTTTTGGCAGCAATTCTTAGTAATTTGAATATCTTGTTTGTGGCTGACTTATCCCAGTCGTGGCGAACTATAATTTGCATATGATGAAGGTGATTTGAGGTCTCTCGTTGCAGATCTAACTGGGATACATCTCTGAGCATTTATTAAGTGAATCGATTGGGTTCAATATGTGTTTTGAATGCTCTTCCGGCAGCGATCTGTTTGAAGGTGATTCCTAGCCCTTATGCAGCAAACTATAGGTGGAGTTGGATCTGATTTCATGAGCATTTAAAGGAGCAGTTTCCAGCGACTTGTAAGTCTGATTTTATATGCCTTTCTTCATACATGTTGAGCAACGAATTCGTGTTGCATTGTGATGCTAATTTTCTAAGTGAAGAGGACTGAGCTCAGTGCATGAGTAGTTGGTATTTTGAACTCCTCTTTGCAGCGATCTGTAGGTGACACTTAATCTAATTTTGTGAGCCCTTTTATATACATTTGGAGCAGCGAACTCCTTGGTTGATTTGAAGGGTGATCAGTATTTTCAAGTTGATCTAGTGAAGCATTTTTATGTTGTGGCAGCAGTGTTTGAATTTATAGCAGCAGTTTGTAGGAAGATTTCATTGATATTATATGAAGGGAATGTGAAAATTTGATCGCTGATTATTGCAAAATTTATTCCATAATCCTTGTTGACTGAGTTTGATAATTCTTTGGAGTTGATTCTACTTGTTTGATTGTCATTTCCCATTGATCCCATAAGAGGGATATTACAGTGGTATCAGATCATCCTTCCTCTATTCGTGTGGGTCACTTTGTGTATGTAGGGTTTTCAGATTTGAGTACACAGATAAGAGATCATGGAGTTGATAAGTGATGGTGAATGGAAGGAATGGATCAAGCGTGATTTTGATTCATATACCGAAGAGTACAATGCACTAAGTCAAGAAGCCCAAGCTCTCTCAACTCTCAAAGGATTTTGTGACTTGAAGAGGAAAAGAAGTGGATCTGAAAGAAGGACTCCGGTTGATGCATACTTGGATGAGCTCATCAAAGAAGCCATTTCTATGTGGAGTCACCAACCTTCCATGGGCCCGAAGATGAAGAAGTGAAGGAAGAGCAAGGTAAAAATGCTTTGTTGATTGAAAAGATGTCTTTTTCTTCTAACCTTTGCATGCATGGTGTAGTGGCAAAAGAGGGAGTTATAAAAGAAGAGCAAAAAGAAGATTCAGGTCTGCACCTAGAAAAATCAGGTTTGAGGGAAATTGTTCAAGGACAAGAGGAAAGTATGAGTCTCATAAAGGCTCCAAGACATTACCCACCAAGCATGAGCACTTGTAAAGAAGAAAGAGGGGGTATAAGTGAGGAGAATGAGGGAGAAAAGGGCGCTGCACCAAACTCAGAAATTCTGAGTTTAGAAGAAGTTGGGGGCAGCCCAAGGTATGATATTTTACATTTAATTTCTCCTTCCATGTTGAGCTTTCATGGGTATAGTTATGGGCTTGGTAGAGAGATGGGTATGGCTAGCAACATGAAGGTTTGTCATCATTCTAAAAGGCATACAAGTATGGTACACTTTTCATTATGCGCTTATCCATTTCAGATTTGTTTTCCTCATGAAAAGTATGTAAGGGACGAGGATAGAAAGATGAGATTGCATTATGAGGTAATGATTTCCAATTCTGATTTTGGTGATACTAATCCTATTCCAAGTGGGTATGAAGTGGGTGAAACTTGTAGAGATGCTTTTTCAAGCAAAATTAATGAAGTGCTTAAGGAAGAAGAAACTTCGGTACACAGAATCGATAATGGGCACCTTGAGGTATGGAAAATAAATATTTTTCCAAGGGGCATCAATTCTGATTTTTGTTGTTTGCATATGCTTGCTTGGGATTTAGTGGAGATTCAAATTGCATGAATGTTGGAGAACATGATGGAGTCTTAGGAGGCTCGGGAATGATGAAGAAGGATATTTTCCCAAGGGCTGATAATGATTTTCAGATTGGGGAATTCATGAGGGGATCCAAGGAAGGTAAATCGTATGACATCCTTTCAAGGTATGAAAGGAGTAATTTTTGGATACTATTTCTTTTCAATTTTTCCCTCACTATGAGATATATGCAAAAGATGTTGATAGCTACATTCATGGGCAGCCTATAAGAAGGAATAAACATTTGTATAGTTGGGTGTTTTATGACTTGCCATGGTACAGATTTGATCTACAAAAGGGAGCATTTGATTGGGTGAGTCTAGTCCATGCATCATCCCTTAAGAGTTTTTGTTGCATGAGTATTGAGCATGTTTTTGAAGGAATGAATACTATAGGCATGGTTAATAGGATAAACCCTCTACTTTCTTTATGTTACATCAAGATTCAAATCATTGAAGGAGGTATGAAGGTCATGAAATTCATGTTAGGAAAAGTGTTTGGGAGATGCTATCTTGTTGTGCAAATCAAGGGGATGAAAACTTGATAGAAGATGAAGAAAAATATGGGAATGTATCATTATTGTTCGCTGCCATGTACTTACTTTCAGCTGTGCATTTGAGTATTCTTCAGATTGTTAAAGTTGGGAATGAAGTTTCAGTCATTTTGAGGTCATTTTCTTCCCCTAGACTGCTGCTCTTTTGTGATTGGATAAATTTTTTGAAGTATGACAGCTGCTGCCCTATCATTTTCATTATTGTCATAGATATTTCCAGCCCCCTTATCACTTCTACAGATGAGTTTTTAGCCATGCAGTTGAAGGATTTGTTGTTGGTAATTGTTGTTGGTTTATGCATGGTCACTTTGGAGTGGATCCTAGCCACTTTGATTTTGATTTTTGAGAGGAAGATGCATGTCTACAACAGTGTTTGGGGCAACATAACAACATTTGGGAACAACCCATGTATGGAAAAGAGTTGTGATCTATCCATGCCTTGGAGACATGAAGAAGAAGATGAAAAAGTGTTTTTCAACACTTGTTTTTCTAACACATTTGTTTCATGTGCAGGAATGAAGATGCATGAGAAGCAGTTGTTGTCCTTCACTTTTCACGAAGGCATCATTGAATGGGTAACGAGGGAGCTTAGCCAAGCTCATTCTACCCTTGGCCCCACACTTTATGATGAAGACACTACCACTTGGAGCTACTACTATGGAATTGATCACATGCATACTTGGATTGTCACAAGGGAAGCCAACAAGTTCTTCCCAATGCTTTGCCATTTGACAAGTTTGTTAAGCACAACATAATATTGAGACGGGGGGTGAATCAAGTATTATGATATTTTAAAATTTAACACTTAATCTCAAAATCATAATCACAATTAATCAATTTCACAGTGAATATATCAAAGCAATCAATAAATGCAAAGCAAACCAACACAATGCAAATAGACACAAATTTACTTGGAAACCCTTTCGGGAGAAAACCACGGAGAAAATATTTTTATTATATTTTCTCAAATGTTTGTCGGCACCAACCTACAAGAGACGCCAATCCCCAAATTACAATTTTGTAGGCACCAATTTACAGGAGCACCAACCCCTTCGGATTCGTGAGCACCCACTCACAGGAGCACCAACCCCTTATCAAAAATTCCTCTTACCACCGTGGACTTGTTGCTTATTCAACGAGTGATGGTTTTCTTATTTGGATCTGCACTTCACACTTTTATTTTCGGGATCTGCTGTACTTTATTACAAAACTGCTGCTCATAATACTCGGTCTAAACCTGTCCCCCCACGTTTCCCACGTCCCCCACATCCCCCAATGTTTCCCCGTCCCCAAGACGTTTCCTAGCCTCCTTAGATGTCCCAGGATGTTTCCCATCATGCATGCCCGTGGGAAACGCGTTTCCCCACGTCCCAAGACGTCCAGGATGTCCCGACGTGTCAAAAATGGGGGGGACGCGTCCCCGCGTAACCATGGTTTAAACTAAATGTATTATTTTTTAATTTTAAATATTAATATATATATATATATATTTTTATTAATCAAATTTAATGGCAATTTTTTTTTGAACTTTATCCATTGGGCGAACTTGAACCGAATTTTATCCTCATCGAACTTGAACTCGAACTCGAACCTTGTGACGTAGACCCTACCTAGGGTTTTAGACAAGTTTTGAGTTTTCGGGGGTTTGAAAACTTCCCAAAGCCTAAATTTGCAACTGTAGATTCTAATAAACTTGCTCCACCTAGTTTTAGGGGTTTTGAGTCATTTTGGCACGTGTAAATGCATTATTCCTAGAAACTCAGTTTTAGAGGCCTAAGAGATCTAATTGGAAACTATGACAGGTTTAAGGAGGGGTTTGTATTGGAGTGTAGAGTCTGTAATTTAGTATGGAGTTGTATGTCCATATGGAGTTGTTCTTCCTAAGTCCTTGTGAGTCTTTTAGAACAATAAGCTTTGTCCTCAAACCGGACTAGTATACCCTCGCTTAAGTGTGGAAGATAACCAAAGTATAGCAAACTCCTAAACCCTCTGCATCAGTTTCAAACTAACTATTGTGGTGGATTGTGTGGTAAGCATTTTTCACTTGTATCACATCCTCTTACACCCTTTGATTTTTCAATGCTGCAGCCTCATCTTCCTTCCATTTTATCTCCAGCTCAACTTGTATTTGTTTTTGTCTCTCTTTCTGCAGTGGCTTTTTGGTCCTTTTTGTTGTCTAATTCTCCGTGTTCTCTTTCATTTGCTCCTTGAGCTTTCTTTTTCCTTAGCAGCTCCTATCTCAATGCTTTTTCCAACTTCCCATTTTCTAGTTTCTGTTGGGGTTGCCCCCTTCACTTGGAGAGAGCATATGCTCAAGTTTAAAAAATTTAACATATAATTGAATCACACAAAGGTTACATTTATAGTGAAACCATCTCCTACAATCCAAGAGATCTTCCTCATCCCAAAATGTTTACCAAATCCCCCAAATCACTCAACCTATCCCCTAAATCTCTCCTACTCTTATTCTAGTGTGATTGTTACTTATGTAACAATCACTTAGATTATTCTCCACTTATTATTATCTCATACACACTTAATAAAATATAGTGGAGTAAACACACATATGAAGACTAATTCCCCCTACCCTCCCCTCTTAGTGTTCACATGGGGAGAGAATGACATGCACTAGAGCTGCGTTGCTGGTTGGCCTTGTTCTCTGAAAATGTTCCGACATTTGAGATTCACTTCTTTCAAATATGAACCCCAATCTGGAATACATTATTGGATGTCGGTTTCCACCGATAGTGCATCTAATTACAAAAAGAGTAGTGGTCCTTTATATAAATTTTTCAATATTAAATTATCCACTATAGGAGAATATAATATTCATCCATTTATAAATTAACCCCTTTTAATTTTTCACTACCTTTTTACAACCCCACTTAAAAGAAATTTGAGTAAAATACTTGTTGTTTAGGGGGGAGTCAACCTCTTGACTTCTTCCTATATTAGTGCCCTCACAATGTTTTTTCCCAATTGGGATATTGAGACAAGTAAACATGAAATCGAGAGATTTTAGTTTTATCTTTTAAAGCTTACCTTTGATTTTTCAAAATAAACTAACTCTCACTTGATTAGGGTTTGGGGGTCAATATTTCCACCGAGGAGACTTGAAGAAATGAACCACCACCGTAGTCACTTGGGGTGAAGTCATCTGCTGTGAGATGTGAAGACCAAGTCATTGTTTGTAGGGTCGACCGAGGAGTGCGTGGGTGAGCTCGAGGTGCCATGATGCCAAATACCGAACATAGGAGCCAAAAAAATGACTATGTTGAAGGTATGCTTGGTTTTGGACGCATTTGCCCAACCAAGCCACCTTTTGGGTCTATGGTGAGTTGTGTTTCCGCATCCATTGTAGGGATTGCCGAGTTCACTTATGGAGCAACCAGAATCGAGTTGCGAGTCTTAAGGATCGAGCAAAAAAAGGGAAGCCGAACCAGGATACAATACAATTTGAGAGATGAGGACGCCGCAATGGATCCATAAAGGTGGTGCAACCTAAATGGGGAACTCATAATGATTGAGTTCAAGAGCTTACTCAATGGTAAAGCATTGAGTTGGAAGGGCCAAGGTCGAAGCTCTTCAATGCATTCACCATGGAAAATCTCCAATGGTGATCTAGGATGAGTTGTGTAGATCAGATGTCAAATTCAAATCTGAATAGAGGTTCTTGAGATCCGAATGCGAGAGAGGGTCCGGATAAGGTAGCTCAAGGTGATCTAGAGTTTGGGGACGTGGACTCACCAAATAGAAAATTTGGTCAAATCAGAATCTGCACCAAATGAGTCAGTGAATGCACAATCCTTCCACAACAATGTTTATATATATGAAATCCAATATTTAATTAGATCTAAAACAAAAATTCTTCAGTTTTAAACGCATAGATCTTAAGTACAGAGATCTGCAAAAATTTTAAATCAAACCTGCAAACTGAAACATGCAAATCGTTGTATAGATCATATTTGCTCCAATAGTGTTGTAGGAAAGAGTTAACACATATTGGTGCACACAAAAACAAGCCAAAATAATGAACAAATCTTAACTAACAAGGCTAAAACACACTTAATTTTAAGCATGATCACAATGAACAAAATGGATGGAATACTGCGGAAAGACTGAACAAAATGAAGATGAGAAGGCGATGCAAATGAACGATGCCTGCCAAATGGGTTCACACGAGGTCCGCTTTGCTACATCGTCGGCTGATTGCAAGAAGGGTGAACGAACCAACAATGGGGTTTGCATGAGGTTCGCTTTGCATATCAAATGAATGTCATATAGACAAAGGAAAATGGGTTTGCACGAGGTCCACTTTTGCTTTCTCGTTGCCATTGCCTAACCTGAAAAACAAAGCATGGTTGGAGTGAAGGTCAGAGAGGCCTCTTCGAGAACCTTCTTTGATATCAAATATTGGGGTTGCCTCCTTCACCTGGAGAGAGCATGTGCTCAAGTTTAAAAAAATTAACATATAATTCAATCACTCAAAGGTTACATTTATAGTGGAACTATCTCCTACAATCTAGGAGATCTTCCTTATGCCAAAATCTCTACCAGTTTCTCTTCAAGCTCTTTTTGTTTCCATTCCTTTATGGTTTGCTCATTGTATGCATGCTAAATAAGTTAAGCTAATTTAATGGAAACTATCACCAAGCAGTTTCAAATCAACTAAGCTAATCTACCATTAACATCATGACAAGGGTATGCAAGATAAAAAGCTTAAACTAATGCATCCAAATGGAGCTTTGAAAACATCAAGCTAATTCTTGCTATGTTGGATATGCTTTCTAAATTGTAAGTTGCTCCTTAAGATCACAAAGGGATCAAAGGATGGCTATCTCTCACAAGAGGAAATGATCTCTCCAAAATGGCTACAAGGCCAGGTATGGATCTTCTTTTACTACTCTAATGCAAAGAGTGGATGAATGGAGGCAAGATTAACAAACTTCTTCAATGGTGGAGAATGCTCTTATCATATGCCTATAATAATCACTATTCAAAACATGGTGTAAGTTTGGAAGGAAGGGGTAGGTCCTTTATATAGCTTTCCAATTTGGGAGAAGCTAGAAACCTAGTGAATGTGGGACAAAAGATAAAGTAGATTTAGAAGATATAAGCATGATTAGAGGGAATTGATTAGAATTAGCAACTCATGGGAGTTGGGGATGATTTAATTAATCAACTAGGATTAATTAATAGTTTAGGATAAGCTTAGAAAGCTATTTAGAGATGATTTAGAGGAAAATAGGTAGGATTTAGATGATTTGAAAGGGGGATTTAACCAATAAGAGGGTTTATTGATTAAATAGAGAGGATTATAAAGGCTTAATTAACTAATAATAGTTAATTAATTGATTAGAAGAGGATTATAACTAATGAAGTGTCGTTAATTGGCATCCGGAATGGGGGAAAGGCTAGTTAATTAACGAAGTGTCGTTAATTGACCGAAATGGAGGGAAATGTTAGTTAATTAGCGGAAAATCACTAATTATAACGGAAATGATGGGAAAGAGGGTAATTAGTACAATTTTAGTATTAAAACTACGTAGGCGGATTTTAGGTGTCTACACTAAGCTTGCTTTTGCTGTAGTTCTATTGCAGCCTTTTTTTGCATTGCTGTTTTATTTCTTTCCTCTTGCTCAACCTTAGTTTTTCTTTCTAATTCTTCTTTGCCTTCCTAGTAGCTTCATTGGTCTTTTTCATCCTCTTCTCGTTTTCTCCAATTTATTCTTGCTGACAACCTATTTTTCTTGGACTTGATTTCTTGTTTCTTAGCTTCCTTTGATTTAGCTTTTTGGTTCTTTAAATACATCTCCATATTGTTGCAGCAGTATATTTTTAAGTCATTACGATGGGCACAAAACATGATGTGTTGCCATTGCATGATTGCTCTTGCGATCTTGTGTCTTTAGGTGGATCATGAGCAACAAAACATTTCGCACGTGAGAAATGAGCTTGTGGCATTCTTTGTTGGGAATAGTCCTCACATGGGTGCTTAGGACTTAGGTGCTCCACATTAGATTATTTAGTCATTAATATTTGTGTGGGAAAATAATAAGTGGAGCAAATAATACTTGGATTGTAAGTGATTATTATGTGAGTAATAATCACATTATAATAGGATTTGGTAGAGAATAATATAACTCGCTATTCACGTAATGATCACTATTGGAATCTAACTTGCTCATTACCCAATATCTTTACCGGGTTTTCTTGAGCACAAGTTCTTTCTCTCATCGCGTATTTGGCGTATCACGCCTATGCAAGCAAGGGTGTGCTCACCGTAGACGGACGTTCCGGTCCCATCATAGTGAGTAAGAATGAAGTGGACGAGTTAGGATATTCATTTGTTAATTAACAAGATAGTTCATACACCAACCATAATGCTCATATATTAATCATTGTGTAATACAAGTTTTTACACAAATCTCACACGAGACATTTGTCTCTCTCTCTCTCTCTATCTGTATATATCTAACTAGACCCCTTCATGGGTATTTATACTAGTGGGAACTTGTCCTTCACTAGTCTTGCTAATAATAGCCTTTGAGTTACAACTTTAGTTAACTATACATCTAGTTAGTTGGCCAAAATTAACCTTTTGCCGCCTCTATCCTTGTATTGCATGTTTCTCGTTCGTATATGATGCTGCTTATATTTAGCTTTATTTACCGCCTTCATGCAAACAACGAAGAACCGAGGCTAAGTCCACTTCCGGACTCATGCTTCATCCTTACCCCTTGCATGTTTCTCCTTTGTTCTTTATCTTTTCTCGCGCATTCCTTCTCGGGGTTTCCTCTGCCAGATACCACATCACATCTCTTACAGATGGGAGAGTCTCACGAGCTGCTGATTTTGAATGGTATTTCATGTTTTCGGACTCTAGGTTCTTCACTTATACACCTCACCGTGTGGAGGGGCAGCATGGTGGACTACATTTTAACTTCCTCTAACCTGATTCCTTACATCCATCACTTATCCATCTCCCCCATCCCTCTTGTTGATCATGCTACCCTTTCCTTCTCTCGACAGTTGATCCCCCTGTGTCCTGCCTCCCTTTTGCTGCCCTCCACCTTTTATTTTGAAGTTTGATGAGGGTGACCCGAAACCTTTTCCTCTCACCTTCGTCAATTTCTCTCTCCAAAGTCTCAGTTCACCTCGCTCTCCATAAACATGAAGTACAACCTCCTCTCTTCCATTATCCATGAGGCTACCTTGAATTCCTACCCCCATATCACCCTCACCCTTCATAACAAAAAAACTTGCCCCATGAACCAATGGTATGATGAGGACTGTAAAGCCCTTCACCGAGCGGAGTTCACTTTGCTTCTGTTCATGTTCTCCCATCCTTCCCCTCTCTCAAGTCCGCTTACCGCCACCTCCTTCGCCACAAGAAATGCATCTTTATCTCACGACAGAGACGGAGCTCCGCGAGTCCCTTTTACACTCTCCTAAGCTTTTTGGCGCACCATTCTCCCCAACATTCTCCTCTTCCGCAGAATTGGATCCCACCTCCATGTATGCTCATAGCTCCACTCTTTACGACCCCCCTTCGCCAGCCCGGATATGGGTTGTGTCCCCACCTTCTGCTTGTCACATTTTCACCCACTCGAATGTTAAAAATGCCATTTTAGTCTTGAATAGTATCAAAACAATGAGACGAGGAGGGCTTTTAGGCGGAACTTTTCAAGCAAGGACTTGACATCCTCAACAACTATTTGGTGGATCTCTTGACCAAGTGGTTTTCAGACAGTTTTCCGGGTCTTGGTCCCACCACATTATTCACCCCATCCACAAATCGCGTCCTACCTCTGATCCCAACAACTACAAAACGATCTTGGTGGGTCACACATTCGCAAGCTCTATGCTTCAGTGCTTCACATGCGGCTTTTAGAGTTTCGGACCTAGAATCACTTTGAGAGGTAGGGGACAAGTGGGGTTTGACCAACCTACTAGACCATTGACCACATCCTCACTCTTCGGGCCATCATCAAGGAAGCATGCGACCGTTATTCCAAGGTTTTCTGTTGGTTTATTGACTTTCAAAAAGCCTTTGACTTTGTTCCACGAGAAGCTCTTGTCAAAAGGCTTAGAGAGATTAGCATTTCCGAGACTCTTTTAGCCGCCATCATGCGCCTATATGAGGAGGTTTCGGGCCGTCTTCGTATTTTCTTTGGGTTCTCTTAGTTCATCAAGAGTACCATTGGGATTAAGCAGGTTGGCCTTTGTCCCTACCTTATTCAAGTATTTATATTGATGAGTTAGAGGAGTTTCTCAGGATCACTTCCGGGAGGGGGACGGATTGTCTTCTCCACCGTGTTTCGATCATATTCTCCTTTTGCGGGCGATGTGGTCCTTCTTGCCTCCTCTGTGGAGGGTGAGAGACAACCTGGATGCTTTAACCCTCTTTTGTGACCTACAAACAATGACAGATTAACACTGGGTAAGACTAAAGTTATGATTTTTAATGGCACGAAGATATCTAGTTTTCATTTCTTCTACGGGGGACGAGCTTGAGATCATCGGGTCTTACACTTACTTGGGAGTTCTATTTTCTTGACCTCGCTTCAGTTTACGATCGACACTTCAGCCTCGGGTTAATAAGGGCTATGGCTCCTTGGCGATCTTGGAGAGACAATGCTTCCGCCATCACTTCTAGGACATCTTGTCCAAGATGTCCCTCTTAGACTCTCTTATCAGGCCTACGGTTCTTTACGGCTCTGAGGTTTGGGGGCTCTCCTTACTTGAGTCTGATTGGGCTGCAGTGGAGAGAGTTCGAGATCCTTTTCTCGACGCATCATCGATACTGAGGAGATGGTTCCCCATGATATTATCTTCGAGAATTTGGGGCTTGTCCCTTTAGGTTGGAAGCAATTTTCGGCCTTGTTTCCCTCTTGCATCACATCCGGAGACTTGTTGATTCTTCTGCGGGAAGGGACAGGTATCCCTACCTTGCTTCTTTGCTCCTCGAGGGCATTGCTTCGACTAGTCGTTCTAGTCGACCTCGTTCTGCCGGTATGCAGAGTCTCACGACTACTTGAGTCCATTGGGATTCAGATGGATCACCTCCCACCATACAATTATTCCTTGGACGCTCCCGCCCATCTCCTTTAGGCAAACAAGGTTCGAACAAATCATCAAAGATGATATCTACGGAGTAGTTCATGCGGTGAACTGGACTAACCCTGTGGTGAGTTACGCCCGAAGATGGCATTCTATGATGCACGTTTTCGAGGTCAATAATGGTCTTATTTCTTGGCCCTAGTATATTTCCCGACATTGGACCTTACGCCCTTCATATTTCCCTGGGTCGGTTGGGTTGGATCTCATACGCCGGGTTGAGTGATCATTAGATTGACTCATTCGAGTAGATTTGCCATCTCTCTGTTCCCTCGGGAGATTGAAACGGAAGAGCACTTCCTCTTCAAAGGTGCCTCATCTACAATGAGATTAGAGTGAGATTTCTTTGCTTGTTTTGAGAGCATCCGACATTCACTATGATCGAAGTGCCTTGCTCTCTCTATCTACAGGAGGCTCTTAGGCTTCGGTAAGAGACCCTTCACCTCCTTTCAGGCAGACGACTAATCGTCAAATCACTTCCTTTTTACAGTGCTTTCTCCTGGGAGGGGCACTAAGCGGCGATGGGATACCAACTCGATTCCCAAACAAGAGCAATCAGGATCTGAGGCACTATTTCACAGATCAGGGACGCCCAAACACATACGTGGTCGAGGTACTTTTCTCATAGATAGCCTTTGAGATCCACCAAACGAGCACAAAGTGTTCATCCCTCCTCCGGGCATCGGCTCTCCAGATCTTCCACAACCTCAGATACCAGGCTTCAACGCATTACTAGCTTCTTTCAATCGGCCTTGGATGTTAGATGAGGGGGTCTCCTCTTTGCCTCCTCTTCCTTTTCTTCCTCCGCATGTTCGGGTTACGCTTTAATTCTGCACGGGGGTCTTTCTAGGCCTTTCTTCTTGCCTCTGTTCTTCTTTTCCTTTTCTTTTGGTTGTTCTCGGGGACCTTTGGGCCCTCTTGTTGGAATTTGTCTTCTCTTTGTATGAGTGCAGTCCCATTGGCCTACTTTTGTGGTCATTCGTTGGACATTTAATATAATTATGTTATCTTATCTGCGCACCTCCACCATGTTTCTTGCGGACATGCTCACCCCCTTTCCTCCTTGTGCGGCCAGTCCTTGTATGCTCCTTTACTTACCTATATGTCTTTACATTTTTTTTGCACACCTCCAAAGAACACATCATGTATAATGGATGCTAAGCTCTCCATGAATTAAAGAATAAATAATAAAAAATAAACAATAAACATGGGTCCAACATCACCCCATACTAATTTGGTTGTCCGTCCTTGGGCAATGTTATGGGATATCCTCAAACAATTTAGTCACCTCATGTTGAAGTACGTCTTCATGCACTTGTCACTTATTTATTAGAGTTGTAATCTGCTGGGTTACTTTATCCAATTGAATAATGAGTTGGTTGAATATTGAAGCACCTTTGACCCCGTTGTTCTATGACCCATGCATTGCTCAATTTGTTGTTTCAAATCTTGTCGCGCAGCTCCAAGCTTTGCTTCTTTTGTATCAGTTAGCCTTCTCAACTCTGTTAATCACTGCTTTATTTGTTCCTTTTTCCACTTGATCTCTGCACTAACCATTTCAGTTTCTACCATTATTGAATTTCGGTTTGCACGGTCTAAGGAGTCATCATCCAACTGGGCTTCAAATGTCGCAAGTTTATTCGCCAACTCTTTTGTTCGTGCATTAATGATATGGGGTTGCTTATAAAGCCCCTTAAGCAATTTCTCAACTTTGTCCACCTTGTCCTCCAATTGTTTGGCGCTTTCTTCACACTATGAGCTTTTGACGTAAATATTTTCATTATTGCCCCCCCTGTCGTCTTGCTTGCTTCCGCTCCTTTTCCATCTCCTTGAGCATGAGATTGACTAATTGTTCAAGCCCATCTATGGGTTCGCCGAGCATTAGTAAATTTTCCTTCAAAAGCTTCGGTTCATTGGCACCATCCGCTCCCTTAGGGTTTCAAATCTAGCCACATGAGCAAGCATTTCTCCTGGAGGCCTTAGTTTTCTTGCCTTTGCTCTATAAACTCTTGCCTCATTGCTGTTTTGTAAGTTTTGTTGTACTACTTCCCCAATAATTTTCAATAATGCTTCCCTAGCTTGAGTCGCAGAGACAAATTATATGTCATGGCAAGAATGGATCTCCATTCTTGGATGGGAAGTTATGAATGGTGTCGCTTGGCAACTCAACGAGCGGTTCTTCGATGCATGCATCGAGTGAAAATGACAAAGCCTTCTTGGAGTGTTTCGTTCTTTATAGTATCTTGGATATTGTTCTATTAGTACAACTCATAATTGCTCTTCCCTTGTTGGTATTTTGTGCGCATGGATTTCTTGCCAAGACTGGGGTATATTTGTATTTCTTCCTCCTCTTGGCCCGGTTCTTGCTTTGGTATTAGTTTATTGCCCTTGTTTTGGGTGGTTTGCCTTTTTCCAAATTTTGTCGCTTGGCTCCTTACATTCTTATGACCTTCTTTAGCGCTTGCGTTTCACTCGGTCTCCTTTCAATCACCTTCGGGGTTGACTTGGGCGTGACTACTGTTTGTTCGCCAAGGCTCACATTTTCCATATTTTTGCTTATCTCTTCCCCAATGCTTGCTTGGACTAGGGATTGTTGGCCGAATAGATCAATAGTGACGCCCTCTTGGCGCGACTCTTTTATAGGATTTGCGCTTTGCCTTTGCCTTGGACTTTGTTTTCCTTTTTTACTTTGTTCCCTGTGGGCCCATGCCTCAGGGTTATTTAGTCTTCTTCTCTTCTGGTGTCCCCGAGATTTCACCTTGAAATCTAGGACTACCCCTTTTAAAAATTTTCGTTCTTTTTAAGTAATGGGTCGCGTTTTGTGTTTGTTTTGTCTGCAGTTGTTTGCATTGCTCCAAGGTATCCCCAGAAAGCCATAAAAGCCACTTTCGCCAAATACCCACATGCGTTGAAGCTCACTCAATTCCTTCGCCAGCCTTTGTCAGAAGCGTTATATTTATTTTAATATTAAATAAATAAAGTTATTTTCAAAATAGATTGAGCTAAAATTGAAGGGTTTGGGTTAGATAAAGCACTTCACCCCATCATTATTATCACAGAACATTCACCTAGGGGGCAGAAATTTTACAGATTAGCTAATTGGAGAATTTTTTCGAGCAATTGGCTCCAACCTTTTTTGGGTTTTGTTTTTTATTTTTTTATTTTTATTTTTGTGTTTTGGTTTTTCTCCGTTTTTCGCCCAGCAATCCCCATAGCCTATTCATTCTTCCTGCCAGACCTTTTCTCGGGCCTAGGGTTTCGAAAAGCTATCCAGTGTTTTTTTAATTGCTAATTAATTTGTCTAAAGGTGACCAGAGCTCAGGATTCCTTTAAGAGATTGCAAGAGGTTGCTTGGTCCAAAAAGGTGCAATAATGGATTTTATGAAAATAAGAAAATACTGCCACCAATGCGTAGAGCTCGAGAAAATATGAACTTTTAGAGAAAACGACACCTAAAACGGAGCGAGGAAGTGTAAGTTATGGCACTTGCAAGTGTTTGCTGCTACATCTTCTCGGACCCTTTCCAAAAATGGAAAATTTTATTCTATGCTTGTGTTTTCTTCACCGAAAATCCAAAAATGGAAAGAAATGCTTCTTAGACCAAGTCGCACTTTTTGGAGCTGCCGTGACTTATGTTTTTCCACGCCAAAGCTGGGAAGAGAAGCCAATACAAGTCGCACTTTTTGGGAAGGATGATTTCTCCATGCAAGTGGGAATTTTGGGGCTGCTTGGAAGGTGGGAATTTTAGAGCTGCCTGGAAGGTTAAAAATTCACGCAAATCACTCAAGTGAAAAGTGGGAATTTTCGGGCTGCCTGGAAGGTGGAAATTTGGAAGCTTCCTGGAAGGTTGTTTTTTCCCACAATTAAAGTTAAATCACTTAAGTGAAAAGTGAGAATTTTGGGGCTGCTTGGAAGGTGGAAATTTGGAGGCTTCCTGGAAGGTTGTTTTTTCCCACAATTAAAGTTAAATCACTCAAGTGAAAAGTGAGAATTTTGGGGCTGCTTGGAAGGTGGGAATTTTAGAGCTGCCTGGGAGGTTAAAAATTCACACAAATCACTTAAGTGAAAAGTTGGAATTTTGGGGCTGCCTGGAAGGTGGAAATTTGAAGGCTTCTTGGAAGGTTATTTTTTCCCGCAATTAAAGTTAAATCACTTAAGTGAAAAGTGGGAATTTTTGGGTTGCCTAGAAGGGTGAATATTCCCACTTCCTTGCCCTCATGTTTTTTCCACAATTCCTAGCCAAAAAGTGCGACCCACTTTGGCATAGTTGCATGCTTTAAAATGGATTTCTTTTAATTGTTTTTAGCAAAGGTGGAAGCCATAGGTAGAGGGCAATTAATTCTTTTATGTGGAGCATGCTGCTCTCTCGGAGAACTTTGGCGCAAAGGAGAAGTTGTTGTGCACTAAAAAGAAAATACTTTTAATTGCCGGGAAGCATCCAGTTTTGGCGCCTAGGGTTGGAAAGACTTTTTTTTTATTATTCTGGCTATTTGCATGTTGATGTGAGTGCATAGGGGAATAAAATAATATTTTAGGCTTGCTTGGTATGCAAGTAAAGTCTGAAAATTGAGGGCAATAGGCTTTATAATCAAGTTTTGGTGAAGAAATTGGACATTCATGCCATGAACTTCATGTTTGTTTGAATTATTTGTAGGAATAATTCATCAATGCTCATATTTATGTGAATTAAGCTAGTGTTTATGTCAAATACAAGGGCAATCATGGCGAAGCACGCACAAATAATTCTAGCTCCCATAATTGTAAAGGCTTCTGGTAGAAATAAAAAAAAGATCTTAGACAAAAATTGATTTAGGCACGATGAAGGGTGATGACATAGATGATCCAATAGAATCATACATTGTGTCCGGGCTTGCTGAGATTAATAATACAGACATGGGCCACGAAGCTATCAATAATTTGATTGACAAATCCAAGGCAACCGGCAAGACACCTCTCGTGCGGGCTATGAAAAATAGTGGAATTATCAAAACAACAACATTTCCGGCTCAAGCCAATTGCTTAATTTGTTCTAGAGTGTGCAAAGTTCTACCATCCTTTATCCAGAACAATTAGGGATGCAGCAGGGGAGACAGAGGGAAAGATGATGAATTACATCTTTGGACAAATACATTTGTTGTCGAACAAAGGACAATTATGAAGTGTTGCGGCGGATTTACTTCTTTCTTCTCTTTCTTATTTTCTCGAACAAAATTGTAAAACTAAAGTAATCGGTTAAAAGCCATCACTTTAAGTTATTTGAAGAGGTCCTTTAATTAAGATTAGGTGGCGAGATATGCAAATCCTTGAATTTGTCTTTAAATGCATGTCATGTAAAGAGGAATTATGGGAGAAAGATTGCCAATTGTTTCCTTTATATCTTCCACATGTGGCAATTCATTGAAAGCTTCCTTTTCGTATTTTGCCCTCTATGCACTATAAATTGAGGAAGAGCCTATGGGTTAAATCATCACAACTTTGTTAGAGCATTCTAGAGTTTTCAGATTTTGTGCTGTAACCCTTGATGTTGTCTCTGTGAAAGCTGAGGAATTGAATAGAGGTGGATTTCTGGAGAACTTTGTACCAACGGTGTTTTGCTTCTTACTTACGTGTAGATCTTAGATAAATTGTGTTATCGATATTTAGATTAGAAGTTTTCCCTTCTTTTACTTCTGAATATTGTGAGATCTATTTGTTTATATTATTTGTGTATGAGGCCAACTCTGAAAACTATTGGTTGAATTACATATCTTTCTTTCTTCTTTCCCACATTCCATTATTTCCCCCTTCGAAAATACTTCATAAACAACTGCTTGTTGTAGAATTGCTTAGCTATGGTTCATGAGCTTTGTGATTAAAGTAAACCCCATGCAAATAGTTATTAAGTTTCATACGTACTTATTGATAAACATATAAACATCTTACATGGTAGCCTCTCACCGGTAAATGAGGGAGATTTATCTCATGATGCCTCATGTTTTTAGTTGTGCGAGAAAATCCAACCAACATCTTTGGAGGCTGGTGCAGCACAATGCGCGCGTCTCTCTTTTCTTGTTGTACCTGCTTTATACGTTGTACCTATTCCTGTGCACCTTGGTGCTTTAGTTTAGGCATTACTATTTTTTTAGCGAGCTCTCCATCTCATTTGTGTCGTCCTTGCAGCCTCTTTCTTGATCGCGAGATAAAAGAAAATTTTTTGTGCTTCATTCTTGACCACAATAGTGTCCCATTTGGTGAGTTGACATATATATGAGACTTGAGTCCCTTCATGCGTGGCTTGATCGGGGAGGCTTGTATGTGTGCAAAACTTATGAATGTATTTGTCAATCATTTGCACATCAAAAGTGAGCTTCTTTAACCCTTTGATCTGTTTGTGGATCAAGGGAAGTAATCTATGCAAGGCATAGGGTAGTTTGGCCCATGGTGTCCAAGTCTCATCATCCTTTTTAATCCTTGCAAATGAGTAGTTAATGGAGACACCAAATTCTACCTTACCATCCAATTCCCTAGGTAACTAGCGAGATTCTCTAGTCTTGCTCAAAGACATTATGCAAGTGTTTTAACTAGGTTGTATGCCTTGCCTTGTATGCATTGTTTAGTGTGGAAGGCGCCATAAATTGTTTATACATCATCGCCGAGAGGGATCCGCTAAGGGATATATTCATGTTGGTTTGTCCTCCCCTTTTGGTACGCCTTGCTCCTTGAAGACTATTAATAACAAAATTGCACCCCATCAATACCTAACTCCTTTCGTTTCTTGAGCGAGTTCTGCATTTGCTACCATGCTTTGCGTGATGCACAGGGAATAATTGAAAAATGTTCCACGTGCTACCTTATGCGCAATACTTAAAAACCTGTTGTTGACCTCTGTCCACCTTTCTAGCCCGACTAATTTAGCAATAAGTAGTCGCACTGCGACTCTTGTTCCTGGGTTTTGAAGTTAATCTATGGACATAAATTTTCCTCCATGCTTAGATTTTGAGAGGTCTCCGATGCTATCCATGGAGGCATCATCTTCCAATGCTTGCCCTAAATCTTCTCTGTGGTTATTAAGCCCAGTCACCTTACTGATCAAATGTTGCGATAACTTCATGCGTCTCCCAACAAAATAAAAGTACCCTTCCCGGACTCGTGAAATAAGGTATTGATACAACTCCACTAGCTTACTGAAGTAAGACAACGTGAGAAGTTGTAGGACCCCTATTTTCTCCGGCGCTCTCATCGTATGCTATTATCATAAACGTCATTACCTTGATTATCCTTTTGTCTGTAGGGCGCACCTTTTCTTTTCATTGATTCCATCAAGCCCAGGCGTAAGATGATTGCATTTTGATATTTTTGTGGAGGTTACATTGTTGCTCCACTCTCCAATTCTTTCGATGTCCTCTGGATACTGCATTTCAATATTAACATCTAAGGCGCTCGGGCCTTGGTTCTTTTTGGGTTTCTTTCTGCATGACCATTTTGGTCTTCTCCTTTTGTAAACATGAGACTCGACCCCGCCTTAGATGGTCTCTCCTTGATGAGGGTAACCTCTTTTTCGGTGTTCTTTTCTTCCCGAATTATCACAACCTTTGCATTGCTTGAAGATGCGGAGCCGGACATACTTGTTGAAGCTGGTAATCCTCTGCTTGTGACCTTCTTCTTGCAGTTTTCCTTCTTGCTTCCCTGTTTCTTAGTGGTCGGAAACCACTTTGGTTTACTGGGGCGATTAATTGCCCCAATTTTCATCGTTTTCTCAAGAATTGATTGACCCCACGTTAATGGCGTCGAGACTAGTTGGATCTCTTTCGCTAATTTGTCTTTAGCTTTTTGGTTATCTTGAATCGAAGGTTGAGGTGACGTTAATGGCGGTGTGTTTTGTCGGCAAGGTCGGGCGTTGAATTGTCTAGGTAATTGATTCCGTTGTTTTTCTCCAGGAGCTCTTGTTTTCACTGCAAGGTAAACAAAATAATTTACCCCTCTTGCTTATTTATCTGCTGTTAGAAGCAATAATTGCTTATGCCATTTATCATTTGCATGCGTGAGCTGTTAACTCTTCATAATTGCCATTAATGCCATGTCGACAATTGTCCCCCTGCTCCCTTTTTCCCGCTTTCTAACAAGTGACTGTTAAGTGCGCGTTATGAATTCTTCCTTGTAGTTTTCCTCCATCGCGCCCTAGCTGCGTTTAACGAGCTTATTTCTTAGGTCGTGTTTTCTCCACGTATTTCTTACGCGCCTTTACCCCCATAGCTCCACTTTAAGCTAACATCCTCTTGGAAGTTTCCTCATTTCCTCATTTGCCACACTTCATCCTCGTTCTAGCTCCTTTGTTACCTATTTCCTGCTTGCTCATGTGGGTTATTTCCCTTTTACCGCGCCCTCCTCTTGTCATTGTGCACTTTAACATTCTATTTTACCATTTATCCATCACCAAATACTCCTCCCATTTGAAATTGCCTGAGGCCTCGTGCGGATGTATGTTTAAGCATGTTCTGCATGGTCAATGCAAATAACATATTGCGCAATAGTCCAACGCTTATTATAATGCATAAAGAGACCTATCCTAAGAAAGGGAATAACAACTAATTTAATGGCATACGTGTTGGCTAGATTTTCTGCATAGCTGAAAACCTAGGTAGTCATGAGATAAATCTCCCTCATTTACCGGTGAGGCTCTCGTGTAAGATTTTGTTAGTTATATGTCCTAATATCTATTTGTTGGTATTACTTTAACTATGTAGCTCATGAACCATAGCTAGACAGTTTTGCAGCAAGTAAGCAACTATAAGAGAAAGAAAATATCTGTAGAAGAGGAAAATAATAGAAAACAGGAAGAAAGGAGAGAGGATGTGCAACCCAATCAATAGTTCACAGAGTTGATCGCATGCACATAGACGAAACAAATAGACCTTAAAACGCAGAATTTGAAGCAAGGGAAAGTTTTAGATCTAGATCTAAGATAACCCAAAGTTTATGCATAGATCTAAAAATAAATAAGAGACGAATGCACCGTTGACACAAAGTTCTCCGAAAACCTCTTCTCCATTCCTCTGCTTGCAGAAAGCTATCAGGGGTTTCAGCTCAAAGTCTGGAACACAAGAATGCTGATTACAAATTTTGATCCTTTAACTCGTAGGTTCTTCCTCTATTTATAGTGTATAAAGGGCAATTACAAATAGGAAGCTTTAAATGAATTCTTGCATGCGGAAGCTATGAAAAGGGAAACAATTGACAATCTTCCTCCTAGAATTCCTCTTTGCATGACATGCATGATTTATAAGCGAAAAATAAAACATTCTATTTTGCATGTCCGCCACCTATTTCAAGTAATTGACTTTTTCAAGTAACGACTTTTAAACCAATCACTTAAGTTTTATAATTTAATTGATTGCTCAATTACTTTTTCGGAGAAAAAAAATAAAGAGGAAAAGAAATAAGAAGAAAGCTGCAACCCTCCCAGTCTTGTTCTTCTTCCATACTCTGCATGCTGATCCAACCTGTATTTTACTTTTGCTTCATCTATTTTAACAATGAATGATCTGAATGATATCTCTGTCGTGGATTTGAGATACTCCCATATGTTGATTTCTTTCCTTTGATTCTCACCAAACTAGATCTAGAAGCATCATTGACTGTGATTTTCTTGCGGGTGCTACCTCTGACATGTCTTCCCCTTCTATCCTTGAAGCTTTTGTAGTTCTTCTTCAGTACATGCACTAGTGCAATGTTTGTCAGTAAATAATTCAGACAAAACTCGTCATCTTTTATTTAAAATTGCATATGAGCAATTTTAAATTCTGGAAAGCACTGGGTGAAGGCAAACACAAGTAAATTCAATGAAGGCTTCAACTGGAAGATTGGGAGCACATGCACAAGCTTCTGAAAGGAATTCTCCATGTAATGACTTCTACATGGGCTACGTTAGAAACAAGAGGATGAATTTTTGCCGAAAGCCTTCGCAATTATGAGATCTGGATCTGTCAATTAAATCGATGATATGTTTAGGGCCTATGTCTGTATTATTGACTTCAACAAATCGAAAGCTATGCATGATTCTCGCCGATCTTTCTCTTTCATCATGCTTCAACATGGCTGGAACAATCTTTATCGAGCTCTTTTTCTTTAATTTTGCGGAATCCCTTGTAATTGGATCCATTTGTGCAGATCGACAACTTCTTGATTCGAAGATATATTGAATGTACCTAACAATGATTTGAGTACTTGTGATGAATACCTGCAATTTTATTGGATAAAGATGGAGTTCATGGCACGAATACTTGATTTTTATCACTAAATCTGCATATAAAGTCTGCTACCCTAAAATTTGTGGTCTTGCTTGCATGCAAAGCAAGCAAAGATATTATTTAATTCACCTGAGCACATATACCAACATGCAGATGCTCAGAATGACCAAAATTAGGCTATTCCAACCCTAGGCGCCAAAACTAGAAGCTTCCTGGCAGTGGAAAATAAACTTTAATGCAAAATCCTCCTTCTTTTGGCGCCAAAACCTGTTTGGGCTGCAATCCTCATCAAAAGAATTAATTGCTTCTTTATTATGGCAGCCCATGCTTATATAATCCTCAACATACTATTTTTAATAATTGCCCTTCCTATTTCTGGCAATTTAATTAATAAACAATCATGTTTATTCACCCAAATTGGGCGCCCAATTATGCATGTTGCTGGTTGCTTTTAAATAAATTATTTTATTTATTTTTAGCATGCATCCTTGACTTCTCCTTAGCTTTTCCACTTGCATTGACTTTCCTTCTATTTATGGCGCCAAAATTGGGTGAATAAACTATTAATAAATATTATTAATTGCATTTTTATTTACCAAAGGTGGGTCACATTTTTTAGCAAGGGTAATTTCTAAAAATAGGAAGTCAACTTTGATGGGAATTTCCACCCTGCATTGCAGCTCCAAAAATCCCCTCTTCCACTTAAGTGATTTGACTTTCATAATGAGAATTTTTACCCTGCAAGGCAGTGGGAAATTCCTGCCGGTGCTTTAAGTGATTTTTCTTTTATAATGAGAATTTTTACCCTGCAAGGTAGGTAAGAAATTCCCGCTTTGCCACCTCTAATATTCCCATTGCAGCTTAAGTGACTTTGACTTCATGGAAAAATTACCTGCAAGGCAGGTAAGAAATTCCCCCGCTCACGCGCCAAAATTCCCACTGGCAGCTTAAAGTCTTCCTTCCAAAAAGTGCGACTTGCATTAAAACTGACCTCCTTTGATAAAGTGCGACTTGGATAGGTGAATAAATCTCTTTGGTGGGAAAAGTTAGCTGTTAGGGCAGCAGAAAATTCCCATCGATGCTTTAAGTGATTTTTCTTTATTTTAAAATGAGAATTTTTACCGCAAGGCGGGTAAGAAATTCCTTTGCTGCCACGTCTAATTTTCCCATTGCAACTTAAGTGACTTTGACTTCATGGGAAAAAGTACCTGTCAAGGCAGATAAAAATTCCTGCCTACCTGCCACTACCAAAAATCCCATTGCAGCTTACACTCATTAATTCCAAAAAATGCGACTTGCTTGGGAGAGGCTTTTTGTGCATGACTTCATCTTTTTTGGTCAGAAGTTTGCATTTTGAGGCTGATTCCTTCTGGTGCTGCGTCAGTAGATGATCTCCAGATGCTTCAGAAATTAAACAGACTATATTGGACAAGGAACAAACCTAGGGAATTTTATAGAGAAAGCGTGGAGAAAATCGGAGAAAACGCAAAAGAAATAAATAAAAGTGAAAAACGTTGCTAGAAGTTGCAGATAATGCCCTGAATTCATTCCTGGTGAAAACCCTATTGAGATGAGTGAATACTGACATGCAAAACTTCAATAGGATTCAACTGGAGCACAATTTACTTCAAACGGGGCATTATTTGTTCAATAAATAATTAAGTAAAAATTTCCCACATTCAAAACTTGGCGGAGGGATAAAATGAGTTTGGGCATCCGGGTATTTGTCGAAATTGGCTCATTTGATTCATCGGGAATATCCTAACACAACATAGTTATCTTCTCGATAAAAACACACAAAAAGACCTAGTATTTTTAAAAAATGAATTTTTTCCAAATGGGTAGTCCCATTTTGGGGATACCAATACGCCTTATTCAATTCATTTTAAGGTGGTTAAAAATATGGCTTCAGTCTACTTCCTTTCAAGTAGCACGGAAGTAGCTCACGCTTCGGATTCATTAACTTACGTGCCCCGGTTGGCGGTATATCTACTATTTCATATGGCCCAAGCCAATGAGTCTTAAGCTTGCCTAGATGTCATGCGAATTTGGAGTCATAGTGAAGAACCTTAGCGCCTTCCTACGAGTCTTTCATTTGAGGTTACGATCATACCAAGCTTTTGACGCGCCTTTTCAATGTTTGTGGCCATCGTGCTTGTAGCCTTTTTTTCGTCAGCCTTTAGCAAGTTTGTCAATCTTTCCTGAATCGAGTCTTCATGACCCAAGTTTGTGACATGTGCAATTCTTAATGATGGTTCTAAGAAATTGATTGATAGCACAACGTCCTTTCCATACATGAGTTGAAAAGGGTTCGCTTTATTCAAGCGCTTGTATGTAGTGCGATATGACCGAAGTACCGCCGACACTTTGTCGACCCAATCCTTTCTTCCGACTTCGCATATTTTGGTCAACATATGGCCTAGTATCTTGTTGAATGCTTCCACTGTACCATTGGCTTGTGGATGATATGGGGTTGTTTTATGGTGAGCAACAATGAATTCTTCTGCAAGGATACAATTTGTTTCATTCAAGAAATGTGTTCCTCGATCACTAGTAATGTTCAAGGGCAGCCAAATCTGCTGATGATGTTTTACCACGAAATCTTGCTGCGGTGGCTACTATGCGATCTTAAGTCCCTGCGGCTTCGCCCATCGTGTGAGATAATAAGGGCTTGTGATAATATATCGGGCGTTTGTTCTTCGCGCAGAGGGATTGATGTGTCCGATAAAATCAATAGCCCATTTTTCAAATGGCTCTTGGCGGTTATCGGGATTAAAGGAATACTTGTCACGTTTTCACTAGTAATGCTCAGAGGGCAGCTAAATCTGCTGATGATGTTCCATCGAGATTTGGCAAAGATACTACAAGGAACAATGTGTCTATCAACCAAGGAGCAACCAACAATGGAGAAGGAAGCTCTACGGGACTAGTTAGGACCTCATCCAAGCCTACACATCAAACTTTCAGAGCTAAGTTTCTCCAAAGAGAGGAACCAGTTGAGGAGGAAGCCCAAAATGATGTTGATGATGTGGAAGCATGGGGTGATGAGTATGCAAACCTTAGTTACAGAGTGAGGGAGATGCTATCCTTCCGAGACTACTGCCAAGTGAAGAATAACAAAGGATTGAGGAGAAATCGAAGAGTTCAACAAGAGTAACCAAGGAGAGACATTCAACAAAGGTTGGGTAAGGTAACTCTTTCTTCTTACGATGGATTAGATTAGTGTTCAACTAGAGTGTAATGTCCCCTTTTCCCACTTGAGAGCTATTAATTGGTCTTCTTGCCATTCCTTCTCCATGGCAAAGAAGTGAAAAAGATGGAGAACTTTGAGCTTCCATTTGCATTGTTTTTCTAATATTTTATATTTTCTTTTTAGTGTTTTCCCTCTTATGGTCGGCTGGGTTTTAATCAATTAATGGAATCTAATGAAGGAAAAGAACATCTCTAAGGGGTCAGCCTTACCTTTTCATGTTTTGGTGCCAATGGAGGGATATAAAAGGAGAGTTAAGACATCATTTGACATCTAGACTTTCGTGCATTTTATCTTATTTTGAGCATTTTGAGTTAGTGGCTCCTTGTTCTTCCACCTTAGGATGAAAACCCTCTTGTGTGGCTTGTCTAGGAGGATGAAAACCCATTTAGAGGTTGAGTGAAGGACGAAAACCCTTCATCTTGACTCGGTATTGAAATATAAAGCAGATTTGAAGAGATATTTATCATTTTCAGATTGTATTTGGCTTTCTACATGTGGAGCGACCTACCTTCGTGTAGGATTCGAGGGTTTGGTGAACTTATATTTGCATTTTCAGTTGATTATCTGATTTATCATAATTTCTAAGGCCGGAATCTGCAATTTCATGATTTTTGGGGGTTTTTAGACCCATAATCTATAATTTTCTTGTGGCTGCTATTCGCTGGACATTTATTAATTTCCAGCAATGTGTTACTTCAGATTTATCATTGTTCTTGGTTCTATTGGATGCATAAAAGATATCTCTAAATTGTGGCAAGTTAATTTGAAGTATATTTGGTGTTTGGCATTCATTTTTGAAGAGTACAGTTCGCTGGTTTATAATTTTCAGTCTGCTGCAATAAAAATCAGATTTGAATAAATTGGTGTTTGTCTACATTTCCTTGGTTTTTAGTTTAATTCATTGAAAGGGTCATTATAGTGGTATCAGAGCTCGGATCTTCAAAGGACCTAGGGTTTATGGAAGAAGGCAACAAGGGTTACATCTACTACCAAAGAAGAAAGAAGGCAGACAAAGAGGACCAACCAAGAGAAGAAGGAAGCATGGCTGATCAAGACTCCCAAGAAGCAAAGGTGGACAAATTAATTGCCGGCCAAGAGAGACTCGTTGATACTATGGATCTTCTAGATCTTTCCCTTCAAAGAATCATTGAACCAAGGGTTCAAAATGTTGAAGGTAGCTCGAATGGAGCTAATAATACCAAGCGACATATGAGATCAACCCGATGATCGAGTTTGAAACCCACTTTCCTTCCTAGAGAGGAGGTTATTCCGGAAGAAGAAGCAAGGCCTACAGGTGGACGGAATATTGCAACGAGTTATGAAGAATACATGGCCTTACCAAGGGAGATCCGTGAGGCTATTTCTCTTGCAGAGTTCATAGGAGTGAACAAAGGAAGAGCTAGGCATGGACCTAGGTCTCAGACACTAAAGAAGGACTTTCATCATGCCGGCAAAAAGGAAGAGGAGAAGAGCTTCCAAATTGCAATGGTGGAGCAAGAAGAAAAAATCAAAGAACAAGAACAAGAGAAGACCAATATGTAATATGAAGGTAAAAATTCTTTGACAATAAATGATGTTTTTGTGGTTTCCAATGATTGCATGTGGCGGCAAGTTGATGAAATAAAATCAGATCTACAAGAGGTTCTTGAGGCTAAGAATCAAAATGTTCCGGTTGAGAGGCATGCCCTTCAAAAGGAGGTCTCACCGATACTCATGAGGGTTTTCAGTCTGCTGGAATTTACAAATCAACGACAAATGGTAAGCAATTTAATTTATTGCATCACCCTCACAATATGTGTTTGCAAGGATTTGATCATCATAAGCATTATTCTAACAAAGAGGAGAGGATGAAGGGTACTAAAGGAAAAAATAACCTTTTCCAAAAGCCCCTATCCATCTTCAGCGCACTCCTAAGATTGGATCAAGGAAAGAACAATTCTATTTGCATAGTTATGGTAATGAAGAGTTTGCTGGAAATTTCAGAACAACAGTCAATAAAGGGCAATTTAATGGTGTACATGACTCCGGCAAGAACCATGAAGGTGTCCCATGCAAGTATTAGCAAAATGTTGTTGAAGCCAAAGCAGAAAGAGCTTTGTTTGTTGAATTTGAGGTGAAGAAGAAGGCTGATTCCAACTCAGAAATTCTGAGTCACAAGTTTGGGAGTATAGAGGATGTTTCGATCACTCCTCATCCGACATGGGAAGGTGGACATGTGGAGAGCAACTCAAGGTATGATCAGATTTCATATTTATTAACTTCCCCTATGTCGCTACAATATATCCCTTATCTTGAGCAACATGATGAAACTAATGGGAAGATGAATGGTAAGCAAGCTAGGCATTATTTTTATAATCAAGATTGTATGAATCAGTTTGCTATGGTTTCATGGGATCCAAGTTACTCTCAAGATTGCCACTTTTGGATATATGTGAAGGTTATGGATAATTCATCCAATGAACATACAAATTCAGCTTCATGGAATATAAATTCAGCTTGCTACAAGGTATGCAATAATTCAGTTTTCATAAACCAAGGTGAAGTAATGTGTCATGCCATTGTTTGGGATTGGTTCTCAAAAAATGCCTTGCAAGAATGCCTAATGAGACACGGATTCTATGGAAGTTTTGTGGTAGAAGTCATCCTTGTAACATGGTTAAGAGTGGCTTGGAAGATGAGAACTGAATCATTGTGAAAGATCCCAAACCCCTTTTTGCTCGAATCTTTTTTTTTTTTTTAGTATATATTTACTCTGCTCAAATCTGAACTGATAACATCAAAAGGATCCATAGAACACCATACTAAAACTGCATAGATAAATTAAATAAAACAAACCCCAAACCGGGTGAATACAGAAAAGGCGCCTAGGGTTTAATAGGTAGATTTCTTCATAAACAATTCAGCCGTGTATTAAATAATGCTTTCTGATGCTAAATAATACGGCAATACAAATATAAATCTGAAGATAGATTAATAATAAAGATTGTCCCAAAACCCACTGTAAATGATTCAAACCAAATCGATTTGATATGTAACTGATGCTGGAAATTGCAATAATGATCTATCATGAAAAACACCTCGAATCTTGCATAAAACAACTGTAGAATAAGTCGCCCCACTCTAGAAGAAGTCTGTATGCCCACTGCTGCAATTTATTTCTTTCAAACTGCTAGAATGATAAAAACTTGTGAATACAATGAAGATCCCTGAATGGAAACTTCTCTCACTGCTCCTGGGGTTTCCGTCCGCAAGAGAAATAATCCAGAGGGTTTCCATCCTTGGATTTTGTCTGCAAAAGCTCAGAGCTAACTGTCGGGAGAAAATAGTAATAATCTGAATGCCCTTTCCCCAAGTCGCAGTTCTCCCTTATAGCCAAAAAACCCTCCAAAGAAACAAGTCGCGCTTTTTCCAAATTAGCATAATTAATTATTTCCTTTTCCAACCAGTCGCATTTTTGGCTTATTTGACCCTTCCCAAGGCAAATCGCATTTTTTTTTCCTAGGAAAGCACATTAAATAATTTATTAATTTATTTAAATGTACTTTCCTATCAAAGTCACTTAAACAATCTATTACTTAATTATATGTGCTTTAATGATATTTTATTTTATTTTGAGCACAATATAATAAAATTAATAAACCGAAGTCACCCTTGAAAACACCCTTTGGTTGTCGGGTAGACAAAATGGGCCAAAGGTCTTCGACCGAACTATTCGAGAAAGAGGGACATTACACATTGTGGGAGTTGTCTCAAATCTTGTGGCTGTTATGATCAACATATTCAGCTGGTTTCACATTCTTTTTGCAGCCTCCAAGGGGTTTTTGATCACAAGGAAGGGGTGCCCTTCTCCTAGCAACATGGACAAGGTAAGAGTAACTTTCACAAGATATTTGTTGGCCACTACGATTTTGAATCTAAGCAATAAAATGCAATGCTACAACCATGATGAAATGTCTTTCCCAATTTTATTTGGGCTGTGCTTATCTTCTCGGGACAGCAATAGAGGGGCAGGTTTGGAGACATTCTTTTCAATTGAAATTGTGTGTAAGAGGATTCACTCATTGAGAACAAGTATGGCTAATGTTCCAACCTATTTGGGATTGTTTGGGATGAAATTTTGGCCAAAGTATGGCTGTTATAATTGCATATCAGCACTCATAAATTCTGATCCGAGCTACAATTTGAAGAAATCAGTTTGGGGCAGCTTGGAAGCATCTTTTGGGTGCCAAGGTAATCAGTATTACAGCTGTTGTAATTTGGTTTCATTCGCTGTCCGCAACCATTTCAACTCCTTGTCCATTCTTTTGACAACCAGAGATGGGTCTCTCACCATGAGGTTAAAAGGTTTGCAATCTACGATCACTATTGATGTGTTTTCAGCTGCTATACTTTTGATTTTGAGAAATAAAATACCAAGAAATAAAATACCATCACTTGAGAGGAGAAAATGAGATAATTGCAAGCATTGAAAGAGTGCTTGTCACCATACCCATAAGACATGAAGAAGCAATGATGAAAGCAACTCTTGTTTTCATTAATAAGTTTGTTCCATGTGCAGATAAAGGTGTTGAACAAGAAGAGCAGCTGAGTTTGTTTCTCACCCAATCACATGGGAGAGCATATGGGGTTTCAGCTGAAGATAGTGAGTTTGTAGTACTTGTTTGGGTACCTAATACTTCTACATCTATCATATTACTAAAACTCACATGGGTTTGTCATATTTGCATCATTTTTATGCTTGATCACAATCTTTTTAGTCACAAACAATGGGGTCCATGTGCAATTTAAGAAGGTTTCCTTGCATGATAATGATAGTGGCGAAGCTCCACTAGTGGAGACACTCCACGTAGCCACCTTAGTACTGAATTGGATGGAATCCCAGGTGACTTACTGCTGTTATGATTTATTTTCAGCCTACATGCAAGCTATGTTGCAAGATGTTCTCATGTTCCGGATAGAAGGCTCCATTGAAAGAGAACATGTAGGTATGGGTGATGGTATGAGTAGACACCGTGATCATTGTGGGTGGAAGTTGTTTCCCTTGACAACTATGGGATCCAGTTGTTTTGGTATGATAGTATCTAAGCATATAAGCTTGTGTCAGTAAGAGCTCTTTCAATGACAGGTACAAGATCTAGATTGTTGGAACTATCGAGTTCGCAATTGCATGGGGACAAGCAATTTTGGGGAGGACTGTAATGTACCTTTTCCCCACTTGAGAGCTATTAATTGGTCTTCTTGCCATTCCTTCTCCATGGCAAAGAAGTGAAGAAGATGGAGGAGAACCTTGAGCTTCCATTTGCATTGTTTATTCTAATATTTTATATTTTCTTTTAGTGTTTTCCTCTTATAGCAGGTTGGCTGGGTTTTAATCAATTAATGGAAGCTAATGAAGGAAAATAACATCTCTAAGGTGTCGGCCTCGGGGATATAAAAGGACAGTTAAGACATCATTTGACATCTAGACTTTGACGCATTTTATCTTATCTTGAGCATTGTGAGCTAGTCGCTCCTTATTCTTCCACCTTAGGATGAAAACCCTTGTGTGGCCTCGCCTAGGAGGAGGAAAACCCTTCTAGAGGTTGAGGGAAGGACGAAAACCCTTCATCTTGACTTGTCATTGAAGTATAAGGCAGATTTGAAGAGATATTTATCATTTTCAGATTGTTATTGGCTTCCTACATGTGGAGCGACCTACCTTGGTGTAGGGTTTGAGGGTTTGGTGAACTTATATTTGCATTTTCAGTTGATAATCTGATTTGTCATAATTTCTAAGGCCGAAATCTGCAATTTCATGATTTTTGGGGGTTTCTAGACCCATAATCTATAATTTTCTTGTGGCTGCTATTCGCTGGACATTTATTAATTTCCAGCAGTGTGTTACTTCAAATTTATCATTGTTCTTGGTTCTTGTGGATGCATAAAAGATATATATAAATTGTGGCAAGTTAATTTGAAGTAGATTTGGTGTTTGGCATTCATTTTTGAAGAGTACAGTTCGTTGGTTTATAATTTTCAGTCTTCTGCAATAAAAATCAGATTTGAATAAATTGATGTTTGTTTACATTCCTTGGTTTTTAGTTTAATTCATTGAAAGGGTCATTACATAGAGCTTGGTTACAGAAATTAGATACATATCTTTCTTTGAATCCAATGTATGAAGAAGAGGCACTCAAGTTTGCAACCTTGCATTTGGAGGGAGTTGCACATGAATGGTGGTACCATGGAATCATCACCCAAGGGCATGGTTCTATCACCACCCTTGAGGAATTCAGTCTATGTTTGACAGGATGGATCCAAATATGCATTTCGGGAGTTGACCCAACTCAAGCAAGAAGGAACTTTAGATAAGTATATTTTTGATTTTCAAAGGATTGCAGTAATGGTGCTTGATATTAGTGAAAGGAGACTTGTATTGTTGTTTGTTGAAGGGTTAGGAGAGCCACTAAAAGGCCTAGTCAAAGCCTTTAACCCTCCATCTCTTCAAGGTGCCATTAAGAAATCATTGGACTTAGAAAGTTCAGTCCCAAAAGGAAGAAATTTGCAGTTTGGACAACAACGAACAACACCTTTGGGGCAGCAAAAGAACTCATTTGAGCAACCAATAATAGCTCAACATGATAAGCAAGGGGCAGCAGTTAGTGGACAGCAAGGAAAGGCAAAGGAATGGGAAAGAAACATCCAAGAAATAGAGGCAAGGAATGAGTTAAGAAGAAAGAAATTGTGCTTCCATTGTAAGGACCCATGGACACCCAATCATCGTTGCCAAGGTAAGGGGTCAATCCACTACATTGAGGTAGTTTCAGATGATGAAGATGATGAAGATAATGCTGATCCAAAGAAGAATGAAGACCAAGCAAAGGAAGGAGAAGTGGTTATCACAGGTGCCACACTTGCTACATTAGCTGTACCACCTAGTTTCTATGCTTTCCGAGTTAGAGGAGATCTTCATGGGCAAAAGATCACCATATTGATTGATAGTGGAGCTACACACAACTTCATTGATGAAGATTTGGTTGCCAAGATGGGATTGCAAGAAGAAGATTTCCAAGGATTCAATGTGATCATGGCAGATGGACATTCAATCACATGCACAAAGAAGGTTCCACAACTCAAGTTCACCATAGGAGATCATGAGGTAAGAGATGATTTTTATGTTGTTAGTATTGGTGGATTGGATTTAGTACTTGGTGTACAATGGCTACAATCTTTGGGTGAGTTCATCCAAAATTATCAGACTATGGAGTTGAAGTTCAAAGTGCAAGACAAGGAAGTTGTTTTGCAAGGTATGAGGAATGGTATTCCTCAAATTGTGGCAGCCAAGAGCATGGAAAGTTCTTTCCAAGGAGGGCAGATTGCATAGGATGAGGATGGTGAGGAAAGAGGCATGTCATCTTGTTTATTGCAACAATTATATCATGAGGGAATTCAGCCCATTGTAGATCGTGATGACATCACAAGGTATGGAATGAGTGAGATAATGTCATATTTATTGCTGCATATTCAGATTTATTTTCCTCTTGAGAAAAATGATGAGTTAGAGGATGAAATCTGCAATATAAAGTATGTGATACCTTTGATGCAAATTTGTGTATATGATCATCTTGAGAGAGGTATATGGTGGCAAGATCTATCTCACTTGACAGGTACAGGAGCCCGGATTTTGGAGCACTACAACATGTTTTGTCTCTTGTGCATGGCACTTGGACAAACGAGTTTGGAATTGCTTGAGGGCAAGCAATTGGGGAAGGGAGGACTGAAATGTCCCACTTCCTAAAATAATCAATTGAAGACCCTTAGCCCAATTTTGTTTCCCAATGGCTAAGGGGTGATAAAAGGGAAACTATAGTCTTAATAAATTATTATAAAGTGCATAAAAAGAAACTTTATAAAAAGCACTTATATTAATTTATTAATGACTTAATAAAAATAAAAGAGAGATAAAGTAAAATTAGAAAAAGAAAAAGGAAAATGTCACTTTATGTTTTTATTTCCCTAGGGAAAAATGCGACCCATGTGGAGGAGAAAACAAGGCCAAAAAAATTAATTTCAAGGAAAGCATGTGATTGGTGCTTGTGGGTGGCTACTAAGCCAAATTTTCCTATAAAAGGAAGTCAACTTGGCTTGGAGAGATATCTCTTTCATATTTATAAAATTCTGATTTTTGTTTGAGCTTGATGCTTTGCAAAAAAATAATTTCTAAGGACTAAAACCTTTAGAGATTATCTCTTGGGAATGAAAGCCCTTTAGAGATCTAGAAGAAGAACAAAAACTCTTCTTCTTAATTGCGAGGATTCCCCATTCAGGGGTTCCCATGGCGGATCAAGGAGTTAGCTGTGTTTTCTAGTAGTTTTCTAGCTTATTGAGGCTGAAAGTTGCAGATTTGTACAAAGGTTTGAAGGAGAAGACTTGTTGCTGTAGTTCTTTTTTATTTTCAGCCTTTTCTAGGAGAAGCGACCTACATAGAAGACTGTTTGGAGGTGTTGGGAGCTGATAAAAATCAGATCTGGGCTGCTGTTCTAATTGCAGATTTTTAGTCATCCAAATCAGCCTTTTTGGAGTGGATTTTGGCTCTAAAACATCATATTTCCAGCTGTGTCTGAAGACAAGGGTTTGCAGATTTTTAATAAATAAACCAGCCTTCAATTGGACCTGAATTTGGTATTTTTCTTGTGCATTTACATTATAAAAATCAGCTGTTCCATTTTGACAATAAAAAGTGTGATTTCATTTCAGTTTTGGATGATTTTCATCTCCTATGCAAGTCGCCATTGCTGTTTAAAATTCAGATCTGCATTAAATTTTTATTGCATATTTCCTATAATTTGTCTTTTGGAGTGGGATTTGCCTCAAATCCGTTTGGGGTTGAAAAATGTCCATTTGGGGACATTACAATTACGAGGCAGCTTGATGGAGTTCTACCTGGTCAAAACATTGTGTTCAGAGAGGAAGCTTTTGAAGAATGTGGGACTCTATTTAGTTCTAATCTTTTGTCAATATGTTTGTGTTTGCTTTTTGTAGTGTAAACCTTAAGAGGGGGTGTAGGAATATAAGGCTTATAGTTTATTATTAAGTCACTATTAGTTATGTATTAACTAATGGACTGTTGTAACCACTTCAACCATTTTGTAACTATCTCTTGCATAATAAAATGACGGACACACAACTTACAATGTGTGCATTCCGATTCCTCTTCATTATTTCTCTATTCACATCTTCCAACACTTTGCTCCATTCCAATGCTTGCTCTTCCTGATTTGCACCAGCCTTTTGAGATAGAATAAGATGCCTCAGATTATGTTATAGGTGCCATTATTAAGAAGTGCTGACACCCAATTGCATTGCATTCAAAAACACTTCCTGAAACCAAACACAAGTACAATGCACATGACAGAATTCTATGCATTGGTTTAAGCACTGAAGCAGTGAAGACAGTACATTCTTGGTAAGGAAACAATCCTTCATACTGATTGTCTGCTCCTTCATGTTTTTTAATTCACAATCCTAGATTCAAGAACAAAGGCACCTCAAATGGGCTTCTTACATTCAATAATTTCATCTTGTCATAAAGTATGAAAAGGGGACTATGTCATAAAATATGAAAAGGGGACTAATAATGGAGTTGTTAATATGCTGAATAGATCTACATCAAAGGCTATGCATATTCTCAATGCCAGTGTATGAACACTGGAAATTACTTTATTCTTTTGATCCACACTTGGACCAATTCTCATTTTCTTACAGCAATCCGCATTGCTAAATCAAACTCCTTTTCTTGATTATACATTAAGAGATGATTTATTCTACAAATTAAATCGACTTTTGTTCCAATAGGTTCATCATGCCTCCCACTCATAAAAAAGGCTCTCTCTTCATCATATGGTGCTCACTTTGCCACATTGAAGACTTTGCAACATTTACTGAGATGTTTCTATTAGCCTTCTATGAGAAAGCATGTGGAAGACATTATTAGATGATGTTCATTATGCAGCTAATCTAAGCTTTCTGATGGAAAGCTTGGTTTATAGTAGCCACTCCCTGTTTCCTCTAGGCCATACAAATTCATCTCCATGGACTTTATTTGTGGACTGCTTGCTACTTTTGGAAAGCATGATTGTATTTTGGTGGTTGTATGTTGGTTTTCTAAGATGGCTGTTTTTATTGCATGCAACAAAACTATAGATGCTTTCAAAGCTGCTGAGTTGTTTTTCCAGCACGTAGGGTGTCACTTTGGTTTACCACTTACTATTGTTTCTAATTGCGACTCCATATTTTTTAGTTTCTTTTGGAAAGCTTTTAGGTTTTTAGTTGAACTTGAGATTTTCACACCCTTCCTTCTAAAAACTGACTGTCAATCTGGAGCAGTTAACCATTCCTAGGTGCATGTTCTCTGTATCTATCACCAGCAAAATAAGTAGTGAGGCTTATCTCTGCGTGTTGCTGCATAATTACAATATAACTATCCATGTGCCTATAAGACATTCATTCTTCATTTGAGGTATGCTATGGGTATGAACCTCCTGCACCTATGAGATTCCGCTGGCTATTCCTTCTTCTTATCAACACAAGGAGCAAGATAGAGCATCTTCATTTATTCACCATTTTACTAAAACCCATGCACATGTTCATGATACTTTATTGAAGACTCAAGTAAAATGCAAAGAGCTTAATGATTGATATAGAGATTTTCCACATTCTCAGGTCGATGACAAAAGTTTACCTGTACTTGAGCAAGCAAAGATTTAGATATCAATGCCATCATAAGCTCAAACCTAGTCAGTATGGGATTTATACTGTTTTGCAGAAAACTGGAAAAAATACTCACTAGTTGGACCTTCCTTCTCAGCTCAGCATACATAATGTTGTGAATCTGAGCCAACTTAAAGTAGAAAGATAAAGCATCTTCTTTTTAAGAATTTCACTAAAATCCATGCACATGTTCATGATACTTAATTGAAAACTCAAGTAAAATACAAAGAGCTTTATGATTGACATAGAATTTCTTCACATTTTCAGGTTAGTGACAAAGTTTAGCTCTATTAAAACAAACAAAGATGTAGATCTGAACAACATTATAAACTCAAACCTATTTGGTATGGGCTTCATGCTATTTTGCAGCAAATTGGAAAAAATACTCTCAGGTTGTATCTTCCCTCTCAGCTCAGCATACGCATACGTAATGTTGTGAATGTGAGCCAACTTGAAATGTGTGAGCCACCACATTTGGAGGGGGATGTTGTTATATCTCAGTGTTACGCAGGACGCGTCCCCCTAAAAATTTAGGAGTCGGGACGCCCGGACATCTTTGGGACGACGGACGGGGGAAATGTTTCCCCACGTTTCCGACTACGCACAAAACAAAGGAAACATCCCGAGACGTTTGGCGAGAAGAAGAAATGTCCCGGGGACGTGTGGGACGTTTAGGGGACAGCGGGGACGGCTGGACGTCCCCTGAAACATTTCGGGGACTTCTGTTTTTATTAATTTTTTGTTTAAAATTAATTTGTTTATTGTTTTCTCTTTATAAATGTTTACCCGTTAACCATAACCCAACTGTATTGTATTACAAAGACATTAAGAAACAAGAGTGATATATGAATACAAAAATTTTCGAGCACAAATGCACATGGACTGTAACAACATGCTATGAAAACCAGCAACATTCATATTAATATTAGAAGTTATATGGACATATAACATTAGTATAGCTATATGTATGCTGCGAGTTTTTAATATGGATGTCTGAATGTGGACTGTATGCACATGGTGGACTGATATATAAATATGAATTGCTATTCATAAATTTTTTAAAATTTATCTGTATATTTTTAATATTTATAATTTTATATATTATTTTAATAGTCGTCCCCCTGCCCCCCCGCCGTCCTGAAATTTTGGATTTTTTTGTCGTCCCGGAAACTGTGTCCCGCCGTCCCAAAGTCTTAGGTAACTATCAAACTTTTGAGATTTTTACAGTTTTTCACTGAGAGATTTATTTGGAGTACTGTGTGATAATTTTAGAACAGTCTGACATTTTGGGTCAGCAAACTAGACCCATCATCAGGGAAGATAATATGAGTAAAGATAAGAATGCTGATCATATATTTATATAACAAAGAATAATTTTTTTATTTAACATATATTTATTTATTACCAGGTTGGTTAAATAAATTAAACAAAGAATGGAATAACCGACATGATAAACAAGAGCGGAAAAAGTGACAAACTGGGAAAGGAGTAAGTTTTAATTATTTAGGTTTTAACTAACTCTATTAAGGAGGTTAAAATTTTCTTTTTAATAAATGTTAATTTCAAATTTTTAGAAAATTTACAAATAAAGAGAAAAGATAAGAGAATGAGAGAATAAATACCAAGAAAGAAAATCACAAAGCCAATTTAGGGAGGTTCTGAATCACAGGTTTCCACGTGTCATTGATGAACCAACATTTGTCTCTGTTTAAATTATTATCATAATGCATTATCTCAATGGCTTCACGTAGGTGTCGTTTTACATAATTATCTTCGGAAGCAATGACTTTGGAAGAATTTAAACAAATGGAATGTTTAGTATTAAGAGAATGCTCAGCTAAAGCCGATCAATCAATTCGATCATGTTTGATGTCTTTATCATGCTCGTTGATTCTAGTTTTGATAGACCTACTAGTTTCTCCAATATATGGTTTACCACACGAGCAATTTATCATATAGACCCCACAATTGAGATTAGCATCAATCTTATCTTTAAGGGAATTGAGATTGTTTTTTAAGGTGTTGACAGGTTTGAACAAAGTAACAATACCCATTTTGCTTAATTTTTTGTTATTTTATCAGTAGTGTTTTTTATATAGGAAGGATGATTCTTCTGTTTCGACTCAATTTGTTTAACAATCTTCAAAGGAGGATTGATAGCATTCTGAAGAGTGTTTTTGATTAAATTATTATTATAGCCATTGCTTTTAAAAACTTTAGCTAAGTGATTTAATTCAAGATTTAGGTGGTCATCCTAATAGCCCTAGAAGCTAGAGTTTTTAAAACACCAATTTTTTGAGAGGGGTGGTGATGGGACTTGGCTCTAAGGTAGCAGTCAGTGTGAGTTTTCTTTCTATAAACTTGTTGAGATAAAGAGCCATTTTCATTTCTTTTTAGAAGGATATCAAGGAACGGAATCAAATCATTAACCTCAGTTTCCATGGTGAATTGAATGTGGGGAGAAATGTTATATCTCCTCTTAATGTACCATTCTAGATTTTCAGCCTCCTTTGGATGAAGGTACTCTTTTGATGCCCACACATGCACCACTTGGCATCACTCCACTACCACTTAGTTCTTTGCAAATGATCCTTGCCAACTGAAGCTAAGTGGGTATTCCAATCGTCATTTGAGCTGAACTTTCAACATCCACAATAGAAATTGGGGACAATTTCCGCTGAGTAGAGAGGAAATGTGATGTAGGAGCATCTGGGTCCACAAGCAATCTACCAAAAACATGTAGGGGTGTGTTCTGTAGACTAGTTAGTGTGTTTTCCGTTTTGGCATCATAGAAGCTGATCCAAGAGAACCATCAACATTTCAATGTTTCAAGGGAATCAAGTACATCATAGAAGATTAATTTCAGTTAGCATCATGGTTCGAGCTCAACTGGTTGAGTAAATTGATTGTTAGTAGGATTCGGAGGGGCAATGATTGTTGATGACTTAAAAATTGGTAGGTGTTGGTGCAGAGGTAAAAATGTCATGGGGTGATGTAGGGGCATCACTCCTTGGTCTAAATTGTGGTTTGTCATCACAATTTTGGCTTGAATGTTACTATAGAAAGTCCTTTTGTCATTAGGAGGTTCTTAGGTTTCATTTCATGTTGCTAGTTTAGGTCTAGCTATTTGAAAATTCAAATTTTGGCTTTTCCCGCCAAAACCCTCATTTGAATTTTTGAATGCTTTTAGGCTTGTTTAGGGTGCTAAAAGTTGTTTAAAGGAGAAAATATGTTATGGGATGCTTGGAATAGGTCCTCAAAGGGACTAGAAGGTTGTAATACATGACTAGACCTTATGTTCTTAAGAGTCCTTACTTAAAAGTTGTTCTAAATGATAAAACATGTGTCTTATAAGTACTTGAGGGGCTCCAAATTCGGTTGGAGAGTTTTTAGGAGCATATATCAAGTTGTAATTCCCTTTTTGGGGGATAATTTAAAGGAAGGAGGAAAAGTGCTCCAAGAACTTTGAAGCTCATCTTTGCTAGAAAACAGTTATATTTGCAGGCAGATTTTTGTGCATGGATTAATTTGTGAACAAGAAACTAATGAAAACAACCGAAAAATGATTCTTAATGTTAGTAAGAGGTAATTTCCTCTGTTTCTATTGATTCCTGTGTGCATTCAACTGTGCTTTGTTATTCTTGCTTTGTAAACCCTGATGCAGGCTGCCATGAGCATACAGTCAACTCAGAAATACCATTTTAAGGAGATAGAATTTGCTCAAAAGGGTGAAGTTTATAAATAGAAAAGGTGTATTTATTGTGCAGAGACCCTAATCAACTTTCACAGTCACATAACTCGTAAGAAAACTCAAAACTTCATTTTTACCCTTCTCAGGCTGTGACAAAGCAGTCAAACCCTCATCTAGGGTTTTAAAACAAAAATTTGCATAGAGAAGAATGCACCAGTCAAAGTTAATAAATTTTGGAAGTCTATTGTGTTTTCAAGTCTACTAATTGATTTCAGGGGTTTTGGAAAGTTACTGTACCTGTATATGGAAACCAATGACAGAGTGCATCTAAGGGCTAATTAGGCCTAAAAAGTCTGAGATAGAGTTGAGAAAGGGTACTTTTGCTTAGAGTTGCAAAACCAAACTTCTTAGGGAGCTATAAATGGATAACGGGTATCTAGAATGCCCCATAGTTTGTTAAGAAACTTCCCACATTTGCCATAAAAGTTGGAAAAAGGGTCAGGAAAGGCTACTAGCCTAAGGAAGCTTTATAGACAATTGTGCTTAGACTTATGAGTTGAACCTTCTTGCCTTGTACCTCTGCATCATGGGGAATACCTCTAAAGTGGAATGTGATTACATATTTGGATTCTCCTTGAAAAGTTACACATTTAAAAATGACTCATGATCTCGAGCTCATGTGCAAAATTTATGGCCCATGGATTTTTAGCACTTCGCACAATGGCAAAACTGCCAGGGTTATTTCCTAACTGTTGTTTGCACAAAAGAGGTATTGCAACTGAAAGTGGTGGTTTTTCCCAGATTAGTTTCAAAAAGCGTATAACAACATTAAATGATTAGTTTTTTCATCTTGGACATTTTCAAGATGCTTGGCAGTTGGAAGAGGCACTCCAGGTTGTCAGAAAGGTCTGAATTCTAGAGTTTGAATTTAGTTGTGCAAGCAAGGCGAGCAAGTTTGAGAAGAGCCGTTCAACCTGGGAACTTGCAGAAGTAGCGTCCAAGTCTAGGACAATGTAGAGACCGAGTCAAGTCCATTGAGGGATTGATATGTATTATGTTTTCATCTTCACTTGTTCTAATTCAAGAGAGTGTGTGTTGGTGTGTAATCTCTGTAACAAGTCATATATGCAATAAAGATTGTGATTTTGGTTTCAGTTGAGTTCGAGTGTGTGTTCAAGAGTGTCTGTTTGTGCAAGTGGGTGTAGGCTATGGGAAAAGATTGTCATTATCTTGGGACTTGCATCAAAATGACGAGACATGGTCCCATGGGTTATATTAGTCACATGGGCTAATTTAATTGTATATTCTTGTTATTCGTGCACATTATATGTATCTGCCTTTCTCTAGAATTTTCCTTGTTCGGAAGCTTATTCTATGTGTGTCTTCTTTGGGAAGTTTCGCTTCCATAAGAAGTTTCATTGTATATCATTTTAATCTATAAATATCTAATTGTACAACACATACAATTGCGACAAATTCTTCTTTTCTTTTCTTGCTTTCAATTGTGCTCATATTAAGTATAATTTTCTAAACTTGGCATAAGTAGGTCTTTGTTTTTGATAAATATTCTGCTTGGTTTTGTTTATTCTATCAATTAGAATAGCATGAAAAAGATTCCTCAAATGATTTTGTATACTTTTTTCACGATTAATCAAAACTATAAATATCTGTTGGCTAGATTTTCTGCATAGCATCAAACCTAGGCAGTTATGAGATAAATCTCCCTCATTTAACCGGTGAGGCTCCCGTGTCGATTTGTCAATTAAAATGTGTTATTATCTATCAGGGGTTTTACTTTAACCACTTAGTTCATGAACCATAACTAAGAAGTTCTGCAACAAGTAAACAAGCTGTTCAAGAAAGGAAAGTTACAGAAGAAAGAAGTGAAGGAAATACAGAGAAGAAATGGGGAAGATGTGCATCCCAATTAGTAGATAGCAGAGCTAATTACATGCACATAGAAGAAACTTAATAGATATGAACACACAGAATTATAAAACAAAAGGCTCTAGATCCATATCTAAAATAACACAAGTTTAGTTTTAAGAGATCTAAGATTAAAAGCAAGAAACAAAGTACACCGTGACACAAAGTTCTCAGGAAACCCGCTCCTTTGTATTCCTTTGCTCCAAGTTGCTCTCGGGGTTCAAAGACAAAGTCTAGAACACAAGATTGTTGCTTACAAATTCTGATCGATGATTAACTCGGAGGTTCTTCTCCTACTTATAGAATGTAGGAGGGAAAGTACAAATAGAAGACTCAAACTGAACTAAAGCATGAACAACAAGTAAAGATGACATTTGGCAATCATCCTCAACTAACTTCTTTTTAAGTGACACATGTGTCACGTAACTAATAGAATGGTTCCACATGACTTCAAGTAATGGTTGTAAAACCAATAACTTAGAAGTTTTACAATTTCATCCGGGAATATAGAAAATAGAAGAAGAAAGAATAGAAGAAGTCATGCCAGCTGTAATATTTATGTCTTCTTCTTGTTCTGATATCGGATATACTTGTCGAACATGTAATTCAGCATCCTTCCATCTGTTTTAGCCACTGCTTCCTTCTCTCGTCCCGATTGCAAAGAACCCTTCATTCAACACTTTCCGCACGCTTCCATCTCTTCCAAACTCGGCCCAAACCTCGCAATGATATGCGCTGCGGCCACCACTCTCACTCGATAGAATTCATCGTGAAAGGCTTGGTAGCTTTATCAATTCTCTTTTGTACCATCAGAAGAGAACCTTCCAGGGAATTAGGCACTTCGTTAGAAACGATCCGCACGTATGAAGTAACACCTCCGTCCACTCTTTCCTCAGTGAAAGAAATGATACTGTCTGGTAAATTTGATGTTCTACTCTCAAGTGCCTGCATCCTTTTCAGCAAAACTCTGCAGATTTCCAAGCGGAAAGATACTGCAAACTCTAGCTGCTTCCCCTTCTCGACTGATCCGTCTGGTACAATCTGTTCCGCAATCAATACATCTCTCGGCAGCTTGTTGATCTCGGCCAAAATACTCAGGTTACTCTCTGCAACTGTATTCATGCCTTCTACGTTTTCCATCAGTTGCTTTAGTTGATTTGCTGCATCGTTCATAACCTTTAGGTGGGCTGGCACTTCTCAGTTGCACGAAGCTTGATGAATAATCGATCCTTCCATTCGTCAATAGCCTTTACTTGATTGTTAAGGCGTCCTCCATTTCCGCATAAGATGATCACTCACCGCTCCGAAATGAAATTTGAATGGAAGGTTTAAAACCTTGGCTATGATCTCACATAATTGAGATACTTGCTCTCGCACTCTTCTTTTTCTCTGCTTTTCACCGCAAGCCTAAGGAATAAAGCGTCTATCAATGTCTGCGTGTCCTGCTTCAATCCTTCAGTGGTGGCTTGACCGAGTGGTACTTTGGTCACTGTCACATCTTCCGCCGTGAGCTCCTCCTCTATCTTTCCTTCTGCTGGAATTGATATCTCAGCAAACTTCTCTCCCGAATTCTCGATGATCAACCTAGAAGTTGCTTTAGCAACTTTAGGCCTTCTGTCTCTTCTGCTCAGATCCTGGAGTAGCTGCAAGTCGTGCTCCTCTAAGTTCATCTCCATTCTCGCTTCTGGAACCAACTGCAAAGCCAACCATTCCGAGAAATTACTTCTCGGAGAGTGAGAAGTCGTTGAGTGCACTACCATCTCCCACTCTGCATCCTCTTCGTCAGAAAGTGCCATAGTGTCATGGCTGCCATCCTCTGAATCATCCAAGGACAAAGCTCTTTCGAACTCTGCCATCTGCAGCTTCAACATCTCCTTTGGAACGGGTGATGAACGAAGTGGCTGAGGAGAGAAGACGAACGTCGCCGGATTCAATGAAGGCATGGAAACGTCCTGCTGCTGCGGTGCAATAGTAGGTGAAGTATCTTGGGTCTTTGGAGAAGCCGGAGTCAAAGCTATGGTCGTAGAAGCGATCTTCTCTTTCTCTTGAGATCTTCTATGTACTTTCAACTTCTCGGACCTTCTGCTGCTTTCTCCTTCATGCTTTCGCTTGAGGGAATCTCCTGCGCCGAAGTCGCCCATGATTTGATTCATCAATGCTTCATCAAGGCAATATCCCTTTGTCAGCAACCAGTTTGAAGTATTCACCAACAAGGCTCTCGATCTTTCTTCAATTGTCTTATGCCTCCCATGTTATTCTGCAGTATGGCTTTATCTCCTCCCATTTGATGGTAAGTGTCAAGTATTACATTCCCATCATCTTTAAGATCCGCAGGTATCCGCGCTAGTCCAAAGTCGAACACTTGCTTTCTTTGTGACAACTGCTGAAATCTCTCTTTCGACCTCGTACTCACTTCCGCACTTCATCCGAAATCTTCTAACGAAGGCACATATGCATCTTCTTTGGGAGATTGTCTTCCTGGCTACTCCAAATGGATCGAAGTTCAGCCGTGCAGGGAAGAACTCTTGCTCATACTCGGATAACATTTGCGCTTCCATCCCTCGAGCTCTGTGAATGCTAATGCAACTGTAATATCCACGGTGATTGGGAAGAAGATCGTAGACTTGTGCCGCTTTGATTCAAGGTCGTGTAACTCCACAAGTTGCCCGCTTTCGGCCCATGGGGATCAATCTATCATTCGGTACGGGCATCTTTATTGGTTCTCCAGAAAAGCCCGTAACCCTGAGGTATGTGAAATCTGCAAATTGAATGAATAGACTGCCAATCTTGGACACGGCTTCCCACACTTCCTTGCTTACCCTGTTGGCCTTCAAGTCTTTGTCTACCCTGCAGATGAAATCGTAGAAGAAGTCATCATTGATCACTTTGAAGTCTTTCTCACTGTAGGTGCAGTAAGCTGCGGGTAGCACTCGAAAATGGGGTCTTTGGAAAGAACACCACATCTATCCAGCTTGGAAAAGACACCTTGTGAAGCTGCAGCATACACCAAGTATGAAGTCATCTTGAAGGTGAAAGTACGCTTCACGTTTCGAAGTTGCTCACCGATGTTGCTGCTAATAATTTCCGACCAATTGATTATAGAATCAACCTTGTTGATTTCAATGGTCCTGATGAAAACATACATCCATGTACGGAAAGTGTAGGCATTCACTTCGCCATTCATCCTGCATAGCAATTTGATGACATCATCTGCCTCCTGCACCAAATTGGACCGTGGAAGGGTTCTCGGGAACTTTGAAGGGGATCTAGGCTTCATCATGAACCGGCTATTCATGATGCTCACACAATCAGCTCTATGCTTCTCCCACCTACTGTCAGCATCCTGAATGCTAATAGAAGTCACCACCTTCCGCACTGGAATCTTCAAACAATAATTGATGAACTCTGCGTCCAAACGAATTATTGTCTTTCCGAAGCATCACGCACTGATCTGGATGAAGGATGATAAGATCTAGCACACTCCATCATGAACTCTGACAATTGGGCTGTACATGGAAAAGCTGCAGCTCGGATAATTCCACTGCTTTTGACCGCACGCATGAGTGAAGTCTTTCCCACTGGATCTATCAATCAAATCAGCAAGAGGTTCCGGGCCTAGATCTATGTCTCCTATGTCTGCAAGTTTGGAAGCAATGCATGACTCCATCGTGCTTTCTTTTTCATCTCCCTTCGCCATAGCTTTGTCTATCTTCGTCTGAATAATTCTTTTTCTTCTAACTTGGCCGGATTTCTTCAATACTGGTGCAGATCTGGACAATTCTTCAGATTCGGAGGATATTTGCAATGTATTTGACATTGATAAAAACTCATTTTCTTTTGTAAAGCACCTGTAATGAATTCTTGCAATTTATTCAGACAAAAATGGCCACCGGAGCATGAATAGTGAATTTAAATTATAAAAATCTGCACTTTTCAAGCCTGCTGCCCCAAAAATTGGTGTTTAATTTGCACATAAAGAGAGCATGAATCCTTTCAATCAACACCTGAGCTCCTGTAACACCTGTGAAAACAATTATGCAGACAAAGATCAACCTCCTCCAAAGCATGCGCCAAATCTGGAAGCTTTTAGCCTTGTTAGCACTTTGTCTGAACAAAATCCTTCCTTTAATGGGGGCGCACTTTTCCTCTTGGCTGCAATTCTTTACCTGTGAATTAAATAATTCACTCATATGGCTGCCCATGCTTATATAACCTTCACAATTCTATAATTAATAATTGCCCTAACAATTAAAGGCAATTAATTAATTAAAAATCATGCTTTTTTCTTTTTAAAATAGTATGTTTAAGGACAACCATCCAATAAATTAAATTAATCCAATTTAATCTTTCACACAACACTTCACTTAAACTTCACAAAGGTGTGCTTTGACCATAGCCTTTGAAAATAGAAATTAATTTAATGTTTTAATGCTTTAAAAACATTAAATTATACCCAAATGGGGTGCACTTTTTGAGAGGAATAGGGCAGCCACTAAATAAATTAAATTTAATGAATTTAATTCCTTTCTTTTATTCCATCTTTGACTTGTTGACCTCCTCCAAGCTTGGGCGCACTTTTTGAGAGGAAAGATTAATTAAAATAATCAATTTAATCCTTTTATTCTCTCACCGAAAAGGGCGCACTTTTTGCACATGTAATTCTATTTTTAAGAATTTTTTCATAATGGGATTCTTTACCTGCAAGGCGAGGCACCAAAATCCCGTGATTTGACTTAAGTGATTTGACTTTGACAATGGGATTATTTACCTGCAAGGCGGGCACTAAAATCCCATGATTTTACTTAAGTCACTTTCCTTTTATTATATCATGGGAATTTTTACCCTGCAAGGCAGGCAATAAATTCCCACCTGCCTGCAGCCTCTATATTTCCCACTGCAGCTTAAGTGACTTTTATAACACGGGAAAAAGTACCACCTGCAGTGCGGTATAAAATTCCCACCCCGCTCGCGGCTTATATTTTTCCCATCGCAGCCTTAAATCCTTTGTTTTCCAAAAATGCGCCCATCCCGCAAGGGCTTTTTCCGTGCACGACTTCGCTTTTTCCCAGTGATCTAGACTCTCGATGGCGACTTCCTCCGGGCATAATGTGCGTATATGTTTTCCAGCTGCTCCAGGCCAAAAATCGGGCTTACCCGATAAAGGAATTGTTCTAGAGAAATTTCACAGAAAACGAAACAGGACACCACAAAAACACGAAAAATTGCCAAAAGTTACAAATAAAGCCCAAAACTTATTCCAAGTTAAAACCCTTCTGGCACATAGGAATAATGACATATTCGCTCATAATAGAGTTAAAACGGAGCGCAAATAGCCTCATACGGGGCTCAAAATAATTAAATACAAATTTCCCATGAGACCACTAATCCCAATGAGAATAAAACAATTTTGGGCATCCGGGTATTTGGCGAAAAAGACTAATATGGCTCTTTAAGATTATTTGACGCAATACAAGAACTTTCAGGCAATAAAAACACAAATGATCCATTATTTTAAAAGTACGAAATTTTTTCGGATAGGGTAGTCACAGATTTTAGGGTGAAATCTGAGTGACACCAATATCATACTTGATTATGGCAACAAGTGCTTTGCATGTTTTTCAATATAGTGTTTTTTGCTTTAAGTTTTTGTTTGTTAGTGTCTTTATTTAATTTGAATTCCTTCGAGAGGGGGTCGTGTGAGCCATGTGTGAGACGCACACGGTCCCTCCAAAATGCATCAATTTTATTGGGAAGGGGCTGAAATGGTCAAAAATTCATTGGAAATGTTCCACTGTATTCCATAAAGCTTCTGAATTGGGAAATGCTGAGAATAAAGTTTCTGCTCTGTTCAAGCGTGTTTCCAGCATATTTTCGTTTCTGGCCTTGGAAACATCTCTTAGGGTTTCCTGCAATGTAGTAGTACTATACTTCCTCCTAAGATCGTCTAGCCAAACCCTCTTAGCCTTGGCCATTCTCCTATACATATCACTGTACTCCATACTAGTCATTTCCTAGTGATTGATGAGGATGTTGGCCCTTCTTCCGCGAGAGACTTGGTACAAAATAAATTATAAAAGTCAACCGTGGTCTCTAGCAATAGTCTCCGTTGACTTTCTTGATTTGATGGTTGTATCTTTCGTAAAGGCATGGTAATCAATATTTTCTTATATGGTTTGTCTTTTTGATATGTTTAGGGCTTACTCATTTAGGGTTCACCCCTGTTTATTAGGATCTTTTATTCTTCTAGTTTTAGTTAATTTTTGGTTATTGAAGTTTCTTTTAGCAGTACTACTTGCTATTGTAACTTATGGTACCTATAAGTGCCATTGAGCTACTTTGGTCATTTGTAGTATTTATAGTAATACAATTTTTTGTTTCTGCTTATTAGTGTGCCCCATAAACCATACATAAGTAACCTAGGAAAAAAAGAACGATGAGGATTGTCAATATTTATGATTCTCGGCATGAAAGTTTGAATACATTATCCATTTGTTGGATTTAGGGTGAATCCCATTTTGGGGTCTAGAACATTTTCGATTTTATGATTGATCCAGAATGGATCACCTACAGGTGTACAATACCCTTACGAATTGTTCTTGTCATTTTGGAAATCTGAAAGGTTTTGGACAAAGAATGGAAAGTAGTGGTGACAAACAGTGAAGCTTCCATAAGCAGTGACTAAACATATTTTGACCATAAAAACCTCATAGAATGGTGAAATGAATTGAGTTGAAACGTGACAGGAAACATGCCAACAGAATTGCTTATACACTTGCCCAAAATCAGGCTTCCATTCCGGTGGCTTTTTAATGGCGTAAAAATACAATAATAGCATTCCAGTCTGCAAATTTCTGAAATGGGAGGCATATCAATCATCATATAATTAGTAAATACATCTGATTTCAGTAGTGAAGTCATCTATTTCGGACATGAGAACATGGGGATCAACAAATAGCATTTGAAAGATCTGAGTCCAATAACTGTATCAGCCACAGGCTATGCTATTACGGATGAATGATTATAGTCTGTCATTTTCCCACAGTGCCAGCCTCTTTAGGGGTCATACCTTAATACTTGTGACTCAGTTGTCATTTATTCCATGTGTTGGTACATTTTGAGCCTGGTCATTAAAGTGGAAATAGTTTGTACTTTGAAGCAAACTTTGCGAGTTGAAGCAAAATAGTTCTTACTTGAAGCAAAATTTGGTAAGCTACAAAATCAATCAGAATTTCAGTGAGTTCCCTACCTTTTAGACTAAAATTCTAAATATGTGATTGTCAGTTACAACTTTAGAATGATGCATAAAGTGACAAATGATGACATGACATGCTTTACTAGATGTCATATATTCTTCCCCCTTCCTATGTTTTCTCTTCATGAGAAGGGGGAATGGTCTACTCCACGACTGTTTCTTTTCTCTGATTAGTGGTTAACTCTGCTGCTACCTATTGCTACCTATGTGTCCATGCGGGTATCTTCTTTGTAATCCATGTTGCTCATGTGGTTATCAATATGAATCCATGTGTGGATTCCTTCAATTAAACTAAGAATAAACCATCATTAAAGATCATATGTGCTGCATGTTGCCTCATAATCTACTCTCTACTCTGTTATCTGTGAACCATTGCTTGTTGTCCCTCTCTTTGTACACTTGGCTTTGATTTGTAACTTTTCATTTTGTTCTTTACTTAGTTACTACTTTTTTTTTTCCATGCTACTTGATTAGTCACCTAGATCAGTAATTTTCTTTAGCATGCTGTACGCAAAAATTCATTTTGACTTTCCTGGACATGTAGATATTATTCTCATTGCTTTCGCTTTTTCTTTGTATGTGTATTAAGCTTTTATCCATGGAGGAATCCTAATTTCCTTTGCATGTTGGATTTATTAAGTGGGTTCATTGTTGCACTTCGCTAAACTTTACATACACTGCCCCTTGAGGATAAAAGAAAAAGTGCATAACACAAATTGTATTTGAAATGTGCAGGCACTGTTCAGAAATATTTATTGGCCACACAGGACATCATATTCTGACATGCCGAGGCCCTAAGCGCGGAGCAAAGAATTTGATGCATGTGTGGATAGAAGGAAACATCAATGATATAATTATTCCTTTAGAAGCCTTTCATCTCCATGATATGTTTCAAAGGTGTGATAAAGCACGACCAAAGGTTTGACTTTGCTAGACTTCCTGCTATTATGGAGCTTTGCATTCAAGCAGGAGTTAACCTCCGTGCCTATCCGACAGAAAGAAGCAATAACATGGATTACGGAGAAAATTTTCAATCATCGGATCACCTATTGGAAGATGTAAGTGAAGCTTTAGTAAACTCAAATCTAGTAGAATCCTCCTTGTCTTTTCCAGAAGAGCTTGGAGCTTTGGCTGAAAGGACAGTGCAGGCTTGGGAGACGATGAGGCTGGGGACAAAAAAACTTATGTTTGTTTATCCTGTGAAAGTTTGCAAATACTGCCCTGAAGTGCATGTTGGTCCATCTGGACATAAAGCTAGGCTATGTGGGATATTTAAATATGAGTCTTATAGAAGGCATCATATGTGGAAAAGTGCAGATTTAGATGATTTCATACCGCCATGTTATGTTTGGCATAAACGTGAACAGGATCCGGTTCCTCTTATAGATGAAGGAAGAGGATTCTATGGTCATGCACCTGCAGTTGTGGAGCTGTGCGTGCAAGCTGGGGCAGTGATACCTCACAAATATCACCGCCGAATGAAGATAAATAGTATGCATCAACTTCAATCATATTTATTTGTTACATATGCATGTTCTTCCTATCCAGCTATCCTTTGTCCCTGACTCTATGTTTGATTTTGAATGTGTACATTTACTTGCGACTGTTTTGGATATGCACTGAAACATTACAGGATATATATGCAAATGCATGGATGGATATGAATCAAACACTTCAGGATATATATGAGAATGTGTAGATGTATATGAAGTTTTTTTTTTTATTTGGTAAAATGAGGGGTTCTATTTGTGCCCTCATCCGATAAATAGAAATAGAGAAGTCAAGACAAGCTTGCCAGACAACAATAGATTTCAACAAAAAGATTACAAAACAACTAACAGCCCTTTAACACGTGTCACTAGATATTAAGCAAACAGGGAAATTAACCTAGACCTTTGCTTGATCTGAGAGTCATAGGAGAAGAAGCAAGCTTTCTAGGTTCCGTTCTCTTTTTGACTTCAGTCCACCCTTTGATTAGAAAAGCCCTTAACAAGCTCTTCCAAAGGAGGAGACCGCTCAGGGGACACAACTAACAAGTTACAAACCACCTTTTGTGCAGTTGGTAGCTCCAAGAAAATCCAAGTAACTCTTGGTTGAGATTGGGAGGACGGGTGTGGAGGCCCTTCCATCGTAGAGTCCTGGCCACTTGCTCCATAGACTCAACTAACCCTATCAACATGGGGAGACTCACATGTAAGCACTCTCTCCAAAGCAGGCATTGAAAGAGCCACCGCTTTCATCGGGGCAGTAGAATCCATAGTTCAGATACTTGTATCCGGTAAACCCAAAAACATTTGACTTGTCAAAACTTGGCAAGACTCCATGAATCTTTGGGAATATTCGACAACTTAAAAAATATGCAAATTTCTTTAAAAAACATAAATTTTATGCAAAATATAGCTACAAAATGTATCAAATGAGTTTGTAAAATGTTGGAGAAGTGTTTTCTATTAGTATTGATGAGAAAGTGGTTAGATATTGTAGAGCTGGTTGGATTCATGAATTAGTGAGCTCAAATCCCAGTAGGTGGTCAACATAGGTAAATATCGAACGGACCCCATCTCTGGTAGGTTTTTATAGCAATATTGTTTGCTATAGCTTGAGGATTTGATAGGAGTTGTACATGATACTATTGTGTAGATGAATTGATGATATATTTGAGATTATTTGATTTATTCTATTCAAGATGCCCTATATATGTTGCATGTTGCAATGTGTGCAAGGAAAAACTATCTGTAAGATTGTTAGTGCTTGAAACTTTATTCGATTGAAAGTTCTCAAACTGGATCTATTTATAAGTTTTTTTAAAAATATGATTATTTGTATCTTTTATAGAATGCAAGCTTATCGTTATGCAATTGTCCACCATTGCATATCTAAGACTAAGAGTTTAGATAACCTTATGAAAAAAGGGTGTGAACTTGAATAAAAATATTATAACTCAATATTATAAAAAGAGAAAATAATGTCCAAATACTATGCTGAAGGTTGGCATGAAGTTTGTTACCACTGTCAATTTAGTAGAAATCTGAATATTTGTAATGTATATTAGTCATATATAAATTATTCTTTCTTTTTGTGTTCCGTATCTATCAAGTATATATTTTTAATATTGCATTAAGAATAAAATGCATCTTTATAATTTCAGGTGAGCATTTGGCACAGATTGATGAATATATTCAACGAATACTCGCCAATATTTGCCGAGTCTGTTCGGTGAGTTATTATAGCGAATATTCATTGTTTGGAATTTGTGGCGAGTACTCGCCAACTCGGCGAGTACTCGCAGAGTATGCTAACTATGGTAGAAACCATGTCGGTCATTCAACACCATGGAATTCAACACCACCATGTAGTGGTGTTCCTCAACCCCACACAACCACGTCTAATGGGAATTGCCTCCATTCTTTTTCTTACTTCCTAAACCCGTAGACTTCTTCACCACCTCTTAGGGAAAGCAATTTTGAGATGCCCATGGGCGAAGCAAGCTTGACATTTGAAAGCAACCTGTCGTAGTCGGGCTTTTGTTTCTAGAGTTGAAATCCAACCTTGAGCGAGACCTCATCCAAAAATCCCTTAGTGAGATCGACTTTAGCGGAGTAACCTGCAAAGGTTATGATATGCAATTGAGCAATATTATGAGAACAAAAATTGAATCTTCCTAGGGTAGTGTAATGCCATTAATATTTGATGAGAAAAAAACTAGGTAATAATAGGGCATTTTTTGTTTTGTTTTAAGCTATCAAGGTCAAGCACACAACACCAAAGTCAAGGGTGCTAGAATAGTTAAGTGCGCACTTACAATCCTTAGTTGTTCAAGTTTAAGCTCATTTAAAGGGTGCTAGAATAGTTAAGTGCAAAGTTACAATCCTTAGTTGTTTAGGTTTAAGCTCATTTAAATTAACAAGGGTCCGCACCATTCATATATCCATAAGGTCACAAGGTCTACAATAATTCACCTGGCGCTTTATGTGCATACACTCACGTAGGTTATAAGGTTATCAAAAAGTGCAAGGGGTGCTTTTAAGTTACAACATTTACCTACTAGGGATTTTGTTTAAGTGATCGTCCTCTTATACATGTCCCCTCTCAACACATTAAAAAATATCTCAAAAAGGTAATAATAAGAAAAACAAAGTTTGACTTACATTCAAAATATATTCCCTCCAAAAATATGGGTGAAACTCAACCATAGGATTCTTCTAATCTCAGCCTATTCATCTTGCGAATCCCAAGCTAACCTTAAAAGTTCTTGTGAAGCCTTCGTAAGGTCCTCAAAGCCGAAGGTGACCAATTTGCACACTTGAGAAAAGAGGCAAAGCGCACTGAGGAAGAGGGAGAAGGATGAATCCATGGTGTTCACTCCCAAATCCATCTTGATCTTTCTTGATGGCTTACATGGTAAGTCTTAAGTCTTTGTGCTTATGTTTAGCTTAGGATTTCCCTTACATTTGTCTTGTAGGATTTTGTTAGTTTTCAAGCACATTTTTATGGTTTTCTTTCTTTCAACTCGAGGGGTTTTCATATTTCAAGGAAAGTCTCATGCTAACATTTTTCCTTTTTGTTTGATGCATGTTTCAATCGACCTCAACCTTGGTCCTCAAAGTGGCCATTATAACCTCCCACCATGGTCCGACCTCCATCTCTATATTCACGGCCTCATCCCATAGGTTTGACGTTCGACATGGCCTCCCTATGTGTCTTGCCCCGTCATTGGGCCTCACAACTCAGGTTGCTTTTGTTCTACATTAGGCTCCCAAACCCGTGGCTCGATCTTTCTACCTCCTAATGGCTCCTAAGCCGTTAGACTCCCTCACCCTATTCCTGGGTTCAAACCTTGGGGCCTCCGAATTCACACTACCCTAGAGGCACATAGGTTGTTGGGCCTTAATAATAACCTCAACGACAAATAGGTTGTAGGGTCTTAACAACAACCTTGATGGCACACAAGTTTTGGGCCCTCAAAATCCTCACTATGAGTTCTTACCCAAGGTCTTTCTTCAAGTGTACCCATGGTCCCCAACCTCAGGCTTCCTATTGAATGCTGATTGTTGCTTAGCTCAGCTGGCTCCATCACACCTTCCTTCTAGCCCAGGATGTTAACGAGGCTCCTCTTACAACACCTTGGCCATGGCTTGGCTCATTTGGCACCGACACACACATAATACATGCCGACCCGGCCCTCAAGGCGTTTCAAAGCCCTCTTTTGTTTCCTATAAATATATACTTAAAATTACAAAATAATTAAAATAGCCAAAATTCACCAAAATTGCTAGGAATTGTGAAATTTTCTTACACACACGTACATGTATTTATATATTAAAATATAAATGTGTGTATTCCACCAAAAAGATAACTGTTGTGGATAATTTAATTCACCAAATATATGTATACACACACACAATTCCTAGTTTTATCAACAAGTACTTTCAATTTAGTTGTATTTTCTAATTGAATAAATGCACTGATAATCCATATGAACAAGAAGAAAACATGCAACTCAATTCAGCGACACTCTTAACTTTTACGACACTCCCAACTTCATATAAATTAGACACTAATTCATGACACATTGAGTAATCATGTACAAATTTACTAATTCAATGGTACATTTAATTGAATGCATCAATAACCTAGATTACATGTGATACAAGGACTTTCATCTAAATGATCAAATCAGGTATGCAAGATTCTTAATTTACATCCACATTATTAACCATACCTACAGTTGGTCCTTGGCCTCGGGCCCTCAATTGCAATTACAACAATGTCCAACACATCTTAACAAGGTTCAACACATTACTTTTATTCACAATAATAATGTCCAATAATAAAGATACAATAACACAACTGCCAAAACAAGGGCTCTGCCAAAAATAGAGAATCTACATAATCGATTCCAGCTGGCCAAATAAAACAAGGCGCTTACCACCCAACCAAATGACATCATCTGGTGATTAACCTTAGTCAACCCCCAAGCACAAGGGGTCCAATAAATCATATAGCCAAGTAATGGGTTTAATTACGGTAGGATAAATTTAGGGTCAGTTTTAGAGGTCTTCTAAACATAGGCACAGCCAAGTATAGGGAAGCTACTCTCAGGAGGTAGGGAATCTCAAATGCCATAAAATATCAAAGCAACAAAACCCATGACCCAAAATAATCACTATGGGAATCCTTGGTTATCCACATGGGGTAGGTATGCCTGCATCTAATAATCACTTTATTATCTTAAAATTTATTCGCCACTTTCTTGAAATAGTCATGGCCATCATCAATAAAGAGGGGTCAACATGCAGCTTCACACACAAGCCCCAAACCCCTCACCAAATAATCAAGTGGAGTCAATATGCAGCTTGTCGCACAAGCCCAAACTCTTAAACATCCCTTCCATATACCAAATAAAAGAATGGACATCGTAAAAATTTCCACAAATCAAGGCTTGAAAAGCCATATAAAAACCCACAAATCATCTTTCCAAACACGACATAAAGACAAGATGGAACCCATTAAATGTAATGTCCCCTTTTCCAATCTAGTTCGATTTGGAGACTTTGAACCCATTCCACTTCCTGTGGGCAAGAAGGAAATGAACAAGGGAAGTAATTTTCATGTTTTTCAGTTATTTTCGTGAGCATTGCATTCTTCTTTAATAGTTTTCTACATAAAGTCAGGTCGGTTGGGTTAAGAAGGTGAAAAGCCAAAGGAAAAATACCCTTATGAGGTTTGTCGGTTGTCCTAGTTTGGAGGCATTCTAATTTGTTTTGGCGCTACAACAAGGTATAAAGAGGGTTTGCTTGGCTCATTTGTGCATCATCTCTTGTCAAAAAATATAACTTTGCATGGTTTTTGGGCTGATTGCTCAATTACTTCCACTTAAGGGCGAAAATCCTTTGGTGTGGCCAACAAGGAGGACGAAAAACCTTCCTTGCTTGATTGAAGAATGAAAACTCTTCAATTTATTGGGGATTCTCCATTCCGGGGTTTCCAAAGTGCTTCAAGAAGATTGATGTTGCAGATTTTCAGCTAGGGTTTGATCCTACAGTGATTTTCAGCCCCTCTCCTAGGGGAGCGACCCACCTTGGGGAAGAGTTAGGTGGTTTCTAGGGCACGACAACACTCAACTCAGCCATCATTGCATTCTTCATATTTTTAGCAGCCGGAATCTTCATTTATACTTCATTTTTGGGCTTGGAATCATTCATTTCCAGCCACTTTGTAAGGGTGTTCTCTGCTGTCATTTATTTAATTTCCAGCTGGGGTTTAAAGGCTGATTTCTTGGTTATTATTGGTTCTAAAATATTTCTAAGTGTCCCTACATGTTTTGGATGGTGTGAATGGTGCAATTTTGAAGAGTTATTATTTTTTCCTTGCTGCTGTTATAAAAATCAGACTGCTGTTATAATTTTCAGTTAGCTGTTATAAAATTCAGTTCACTATCTATTGGGGTTTGTGCTATTTCCCTTTGTTTTCAGTTTCAGCTCGGAAAGGGACATTACATGAAAATAAATTGCCAAAAGAGGTAGCACTCAAGATAAAAACAAAGAAATCAAGGAGAAAAACCCATCATAGATCCATAATAAAATACACAATGGCATTACAAAAGTCTTATGGTTCATAGGCCTACCTTTATGTCCACCACTTGCTATAGCTTTCTTCTCTAGCTCCTAGGCTCCTCTTTCCAAGAATGGCAAAAGTCCATTAGGAGAATTTGTTTCTTTTTGGTAAAGCCCACAATTTTTGCCCAATGAGAGGGTGGCATGTGTCCCCTCATTTGGCTTTCCTTTCCTCTTCCCAATCCTCATGTATTTTTGGGCACACTCTAGAAGGTTCCAAGCATAAAAAGGCTTATCCGGGACTCTAAATTATTTCAAAACATATCCTAGTGATCCCTCCTCCAAATCACTTTCTAGGGAAACAAAGCTTGCTCTCTACACTTCTTCGATTGGGCTCATCCTCTAAATCTGGATATACTATATTAGGAAAGAAAAGGGGATCCTTATCCATATGAATGGGTCTCACCACATATGAAATAAGCACAAGGGTTCACATGACAACTTAAGACAAGGTCTCTCAAGTGTTTACAAGGTTGAGACATCCTAATTAATCACAAGGTGAAGGTGACAATGTATAAATATAGTTTACATATTCCAAGATCCATAGGATAATTTCAGGTGTCTAAGCAACTAGTGCTGTGTATATATAATGTATATATAGCTGGGTGGTGAGGAACATGGTTTATTGGAGCCTCTCGCAACCCTTTGATTCTTTGGCTGTACTTGTATCATGCACACTCATTACACCAATCAATAAGTCCGGACCACACGTGCATATAAAAACATTCATAATAATATTGTATTCATGTACACTATATTAGAATATAAGGCCTATAATTAGCATTGAGTCAATATTAGTTATGTATTAAGTTATTAATTAATAAACAGTTATAACCACTTCAACCATTTTGTAACCATCTTGTACATAATGAAATGATAGACACACAATGACTAATGTGTGCATTTCGATTCTTCTTCGTTCTTTCATTCTCCACATATTTTAACATTGATATCGAGCCATTGGTGTGCGAGTTCATTGTTCAAGACAGAGTCGTAACGGTGAAGGAGGAAATTCGTTCCAATCATGTGAGAGAGGAAGAACTTGTGAAAGAGGCACAAACACATCCTCACAAAACTATAATGATGGGTTTTATTTTAATTTTGAAGGACACTTTCTAGAAATGCAAGCAAAATAAGGACATGGACTATATATTAGCATTGTTACAAATCCCAAACATTCTGCTTGTCATGTTAAGTATTGAGCTTTGAAATCATTAAATCGTGAACAAAAATTCAAGGGCATAGGAAACGTCGGAGAAAGAACAAAAATTTCGAGGGCATAATCAACAAAACAATCGGTCATGAATTTCGATGGCACAATCAGCAAAACAACCAATTGCATAAGTTCTAGGGCACAAAATTTGTTTGTTTCAGGCGAGAGAGGACAAAAAGCAACTAGCCGAGTTCGATTTTTTAAAGGATACATACAATCGTGAAAGGGAAAAGCACGAATTTGGAGATCCGAAAAGGGCATAGTCTAGGAAAAAGACAAATTTCTTTGGTAATTTTCTAATTTTATTAGCAATGTAGTATTTACATTGATTTTGGGTCAAAATCCGCTAGAGTGTATCGGGTCGCAATTGTTGTATAGATCTTAGAGGTATTATTACTTTAAGAATGAAATTTCCATTGGAGAAATATTTTGGATTCAACTTTCACACTTGGAAAGTTAAAATACAAATGCAATTAATGAATAAAATGTGGGGAATAGTTAATAGGAAAGAGAAATCGCTTATAGATGTAACTAAATTATTGGAAAGCCAAAGCCATTATTTTTCTTGTTCTCTCGATTCGAGTTACATCATTTAGACCTAGAAAAATCGTCTAAGGAAATATGGGATACTCTAAATAAGTTGTTTGGAGCAAAAGTTGTTAATGCAAAATTTTCACTAAAGCTTCAACTTTTTAGATTCAAGATGGCTGATGGAGTCACTATGTCTAGCCACATAAGCAATTTGAGATCTTTTCTTAGACAACTAGCATAAGTTAATGCCACGGTATATGACGAGGACGCCAAAACCATTTTATTAAACAACTGACCTTCTAAATTCAACAATATCATTTTTACTCTTACTCAATTACCTTCTTAAACTTTGGAAGACATGATTTCAGTTCTCTTAGCTGAAAAAAAGAGAGCAATTGCAGGAGATACAAAAGATGGTCCTCAACCTGAGATGGTGTTATTCTTAAGAAATAATTGTAGAAGATCAGGTAAAGACAAAGGGGAAATTGAATGTTACTATTGCAAAAAAACGAGGTCACACAACGTGGAATTGTACCATTCAAGCCAATAATGTTCTCAAGGGAAAGCTCAAAAGCATCCCAAATGAAGTTAATGTAGCCTTTGTTGAAGATCCACCAAATGCTGAAAGTGGTGAAGAATATGCTAATGGAGAATGTGTATTTTAAAAAACCCCACACTTTGAAGATACGAAGGATCTAGTGTAGATGAGGCTCAACATGGATTGTTGCCTAGTTAGTTCGAGTCTGGAGATCTTGGGAATTATACCTTATGAGAGTCACGATAAAACTTGGAGCACTTTGTAGATGTACCTCAATATGGATGGTTTTCCAATAATTTGGGAGGTTCGTGATTCGGGAGTTTAGGAGGTGGAATTCAAGAACTTGGAAATTCAGCTTGGGAACCACACCTTTATGAAGGTTACGAGGTAGCTTTACTTGGTGAAAAAACTGTTTTCAAAGCGAAAAGCTTCGAAGAATGCATGGTCCTATTTGGTCCTGTTACTTTAATCTTTCGTTAGTATGTTTGTATATTCCTTTTATAGTGTAATCCTTAAGAAGGGGTATTAGAATATAAGGCTTATAATTTAGCATTAAGTCAATATTAGTTATGCATTAACTAATAAATATTTGTAACCACTTTAACCATTTTTGCAACCATCTCTTACATAATAAAATGATAGTCATATAATGAATAATGTGTGTATTTCGATTCTTGTTCGTCTTTTTGTCCCCACATATTCTAACATCACAATCAACAAGGTGTATTGGCAATAGTCTCATTGAGCGGTCAAACGACTCACAGTGTACCGCATTGTTGGGTGCATATATCACTTGTTAAAACACAAGTAATTATGTAATCTTAATCAACAATGTACATAGACCCAATTACGCATATATCTCTATAGCTAGATGATGTCACAAGTGAGCATTGTAAACCAATGCATTCATCACATGGTCTACTACATAACTCATATCAACCAAGCGTTGGGATATAAATTGCTCATGATAAATCAAAGGGGCTATAACACATGATTATGTTTACATATTACAATAACCACCATTATCAAATAATGAACTGTGGTTTGAACCATCGTATGCATACTCGGTGAGTACTCACCACTTTTTCTACAACCGAATATTTGCTTGAAAAACTCACCAAAACCTGCACAAAGCGAGTTTGTGGCGAATACTGCGAAGTTTTGGCGAATACTCATGGTCTTTAGCGAATGTTTGTGAATACTCGCGAATACTCGTAGTGACCCTTTTTTAGGGTTTCATCAAAATATTCAGAATTCTGGAATTAATTTGCAGCAGATTAAGATTTAAATGGCAGCGACTAAAATCTCCTTGAAAATTGTTGGAAATTCTTCACAAACTTCAGTAAAATATTGCCCAATGAAAGATATGTTATTTTATTAATTTTCTAGAGCCAAATCGACTTAGGAAATGCAAAATACTCTACTGGAAATATTCTGATAATCTGGAAATTGCAGCAGGCTGTAAATAATTCGATTTGACCATTAAATATGCATAGAAATGCGTGCAAATGCAGATTTGGCCTTTATAATGCAAGTCGACTTGGAATATTAATTTTATATGATGCTAATATCATCCAATAATTCAGAAATCTTACTAGAACAAGTCGCACTTTTTGGAATAAATGACATAAATCAGATTTGACACAATTTGATCTTTAATATAATAATAATCTGCAATTATAAATTGTTTTAAGTCAAAAGTGAGAGGTTTTGTCCCTCACAATGGACCTCACAAGGGGTTTTCGTCCCAAGTGGAAGACAATGAGAGATCTCTCTCAAAATCAGATTTTACAAATGAAAGTCCATGCTTACAAATGAACCCTCCAACCCCTATTTATACTATTTCTAAGGGTGGCGCCAAAACTGAAAAGACATGACCTTTCCCTTATGTCCATTTATTATGCCTTGGCCGACCCCTTTAGTATTATTTTCTCTTCATCATGGCCGACCCATACTTTAATCTATGAACCCCTAAAAACATACTAATAAATAATAGAAAACATATAGTTGGCTTTCTCCTTGCATTCTTCTTCGGACCATGGAGAAGGAATGGCCGAAAGATCCTTTTAATCTGCTATTTTGGAAAAAGGGACATTACAGTCCTCCCTCCCCAAGATTGCTTGTCCTCAAGCAATTACTGGTGCCTGGATCCCAAACAAATTTCAGTTGCTTCTTTGAAAAGTTACCATCCAAACAATGGTGATCCATCATCTCTTTCCTGCTGTCTCGCTCTGCTTGAAAATACAAGATGAAGGAAGCTAGAATTCCACCTCCAAATAGTGCAAAAGTGTTATTATGTAGGAAATACATTTTCTAGCTATAGAGATATCTCCGTAAGAACCAAGGCTTGGAGAAGAACAAACTGAAAATGAATAAATCAGCGTACTCCTTCGATGGAACCACCTTCGATATGACCCTTTGGTCAAGGCATTTGCCCTCCCATCTTTCTCCCATGTTTAGACCATTGGGTTCTTGAGGGAAATAACACCAAAGTGGCTGAATGAGAGCTGCAAAGTGACTACCATAACCAAGAGGTGTTTGGTACCTTCTCCACCATGTACTTAGAGGCTCCTTCTTTGTTAAATGGCTGAAAAATTTGTGATCAGCAGTAGGAAGGAGAGTATAATAGATGAATTCACAACAAACCTGTGATCAGCAAGTAGGAAGGAGAGTATAATAGATGAATTCACAACAAACCTTGTAATGTCCCTTTTTCCCAATTAGAAGGCATAATTAGATCTTCCGGATATCCCTCCTCCTTGGACGAATTGATGAAGATAAAGAGGAAGCAACTAATATGTCTTTTATTATTTTATGAATATTTTGAAGTATATTAGTGAAGACTATATGGGTCGGCCTTGTTTATTAAGGCATAATGAATGGTCATAAGAGAGTGGCCATGTCTTTTCTATTTTGGTGCCAACCTTTGAAAAAGTATAAATAGGGGTTAGAGAAGTCATTTGGGATATCGAATTTCGTTTGTAAAATCTGATTTTGAGAGAGTTCTCTCATTGTCTTCCACTTGGGACGAAAACCTCATGTGAGGTCGATTGTGAAGGACGAAAACCCTTCAATTTTGACTTTAAATTATTCATATTCGCAGATTATTATTAATTTGAAGATCAATTTGTGCATATTCTGATTTATCAATTTATTTCTACCAATTCGACTTGCATATGCATGAAATCTGAATTATTTAGTAAAAATAACATCAACACGACTTGCCTAATCAAGTCGCCATATTCTAAAGGATCTAAAATTGCATTTGCACGAATTTCGAGGCACATTTGAAGGTGTAATCGAACCATTTTCAGCTGCTGCGATTTCTGGGAATTATTTATATTTTCCAGCAGTATATATTTGCATAAATCAAATCGATTTGGCCTATAAATTTGTCAAATCAATTAATAATCATTTGATAATTGTTTGTGGATGACTATTGGAGATTTTTGGCTCTTATTTCGAGGAATACAACTCGCTGTAATTAAATTACAGTCTGCTGCAATAATTTCCAGAATTATGTAAAATTCATATAAACCCTCAAAAGGGGTTATTACATACCTTCAAAGTCTCTTTTGTCTTCCATACTAAGGAAGTTGGCCACAAGATTTCAGCTGATAAAAATTTGAAGAAATGGCTGAAGATGCCCATACGAAAGCTTATGGCAGCGTTCTTGAAAATAAGAGATATGGTATTCTTTCTCCATCCCAACAACCGCAAGACCATTACCTCATTATTTAGTAACTTTAGGAAGTACATTCTTTTCGTGAATAACTCATAATCTGATTTAGCCTTTCTTCTAAACTCATGGAGTGGGGGAATTTGCGCCAACCCAACCAAAATACATTTTTCCAAAGGGCTGATTCGTGAAGAAGAGTATTATAATGAATTCTTCCCAAAACATTCCCAACTTGCATATATACCAAGCAAATTTGGGAAGGAGTAGTGCTTCTATCATAATCAACATATAAATCAGTCATCCCACATACCTTTTCCAGCTGGAATGGAATGCATATGATGGCGAAGAGGAGCCCACTCATCTCAACTTCCATGCTTTTACTTAAAGGCCCTTTGTTACCCTCAATTCTTGGATCCTTCTCAACCTTTCTGACATGGTGACATAGCGGAAATCTGCTCTTCAATGACTGCTGCACCAATTCGATTGGAAATGGAGAGTTGTTAGCATGTGCCAACCAAGAAACAAGTGAAATTTTCTTTGGATGATACTGCTGATCAGAACCAGCGAGTATGGGGCCCTTCCTTGCACATATTGCCCACAGTAAGAGAGAAATTCTTCCTTGATATGACTGCTGTTCAAAAATGGAATCAAAGGGTTTGTTTTCATAACATATCATCCATGAAAGGAGCTGCTGTAACTGCTGTTCCAAATCAGCAGCATAAAATTTCACAAAGGCAAGCTTAAGACACCATAAGCCACCCCCTTTATGGCTCTCGATCATATCTTTCAAACTCTGCTGAGTTATTATGCCCGGATCAAAGGAATAACACTCATTCCATACCAACTTTATGCATACAACCATTATGTCAAATGACTGATGAAATGGAAATGTGGAGCTTACCATGTACCTTTTTGAAGTTATCTTGAATAATTGGTGCCCCTTCACCAAGTGGTGTGAATGCATGCATGGAAACAAACACTCATTAACCATAACTGTATTGAATCCTTCTTCCTCCGAGTGGCCACCGTGAAGCATCATACTTGCCCTATGTATCTTCCTTGTTCTAGCTTTGTTTGTCTTCATCTTTGTTGGCTAGATTTTTGCATAGCATCAAACCTAGCAGTCATGAGATAAATCTCCCTCATTTAACCGGTGAGGCTCCGTGTCGATTTGTCAATAAAAAGTGTTATTATCTATCAGGGGTTTTACTTTAACCACTTAGTTCATGAACCATAACTAAGAAGTTCTGCAGCAAGTAAGCAGTTGTTTAAGAAAGGAAAGTTATAGAATAAGGAAGTAAAGGAAATACAGAGAAGAAATGGAGAATATGTGCATCCCGATTAGTAGATAGCAGAGCTAGTTTGCATGCACATAGAAAAAACTTAATAGATATGAACACACAGAATTATAAAACAAAGGCAACTCTAGATCCAGATCTATAATAACACAAAGTTTACTTAAGAGATCTAAGATTTAAAAGCAAGAAACACAGTACACCATGACACAAAGTTCTCCGAAAACCTGCTCCTTTGTATTCCTTTGCTCCAAGTTGCTCTCAAGGGTTCAACACAAAGTCTAGAACACAGGATTGCTGCTTACAAATTCTAATCGATGATTAACTCGGAGGTTCTTCTCCTACTTATAGAATGTAGGAGGGAAAGTACAAATGGGAAGTCTAACTGAACTAAAGCATGAACAAGTAAAGATGACATTTGGCAATCATCCTCAACTAACTTCTTCTTAAGTGACACATGTATCACTTAACTAATAGAATGGTTCCACATGACTTTAAGTAATGGTTGTAAAACCAATAACTTAGAAGTTTTACAATTTCATCCGGGAACATAGAAAATAGAAGAAGAAAGAAATAGAAGAAGTCATGCCAGCTGTAGCATTTATGTCTTCTTCTTGTTTTGATATCGGATGTACTTGTCGAACATGTAATTCAAGCATCCCTCCATCTGTTTTTTACTTGCTTCTTTCTGTCTGAATTGCGTGACCCTTCATTCAACACTTTGATGCACGATTCCACATCTTCCAAGCTCGGCCCAAACCTTGCAATGTCCACTGCAGCGCCACCAGTCTACTGATAGAATTCATCGTGAAAGGCTTGGTAGCTTTATCAATTCTCTTTTGTACCATCAGAAGAGAACCTTCCAGGGAATTAGGCACCTTAGTTGAGACGATCCGCACGTATGAAGTAACATTCCGTCCATTATCTCTTCAGTGAAAGAAATGACACTTTGCATGCGGTAAATCGATGTTCTACTCTCAAGTGCTGCATCCTCTTGACAAAACTCTCAGATTTCCAAATGGAAAGATCTGCAAACTCTATTGCTTCCCCTTCTCGGTGATCCGTCCAGTGCAATCATTTGTTCCATGATCAATACATCTCCCGGTAGCTTGTTGATCTCGGCCAAAATACTCAAGTTACTCTCTGCAACTGTATTCATGCCTTCTATGTTTGCCATCAGTTGCTTTAGTTGATTTGCTGCATCGTTCATAACCTTTAGGCGGGCTGGCACTTCCCCAAGTTGTACAGAAGCTTGACGAATAATCAAATCCTTCCATTCATCAATGGCCTTTACTTGATTGCTTGCATCTTCCATTTCCTGCATAAGATGATCACTCACCTGCTCTGAAATGGGCTGAATGGAAGGTTTAGCAACCTTGGCTATGATCTCACATAATTGAGATACTTGCTTCTGCAGCTCTTCTTTCTCCGCCTTTTCACTGTCAAGCCTAAGGAATAAAGCATCCATCAATGTCTGCGTGTCTGCTTGATCCTTCGGTGGTGGCTTGGCCGAGGGGCACTTTGGTCACTTGTCACATCTTCCGCCATGAGCTCCTCTATCTTTCCTTCTGCTGGAATTGATATCTCAGCAAACTTCTCTCCCGAATCCTTGATGATCAACCTAGAAGTTGCTTTGGCAACTTTAGGCCTTCTGTCTCTTCCGCCTAGATTCTGGAGTAGCTGCAAGTCGTGCTCCTCTAAGTTCATCTCCATTCTCGCTTCTGGAACCAACTGCAAAGCCAACCATTTCGAGAAGTTACTTCTCGGAGAATGAGAAGTCGTTGAGTGTACTACCATCTTCCACTCTACATCCTCTCGTCCAGAAAGTGCCACAGTGTTATGGCTGCCATCCTCTGAATCATCCAAGGACAAAGCTCTTTCGAACTCTGCCATCTGCAGCTTCAACGTATCCTCAGAATCAGGCGCTGAATGAAGTGGCTGAGGGGAGAAGATGAATGTCGCTGGATTTAGTGGAGGCATGGAAGCATCCTGCTGCTGTGGTGCAATAGTTGGTGAAGCATTGGGTACTGGAGAAACTGGAGTTAAAGTCATGGTCGTAGAAGTGATCCTCTCCTTGGATTGAGATCTTCTATGCACTTTCAACTTCTCGACTTTCTTGCTGCTTTCTCCTCTCGTGCTTTCGCAGGGAATCTCTGCGCGAAGTTGCCCATGACTTGATTCATCAATGCTTCATCAAGCGCAATATCCTTTAAAAGCCAAACCGGTTTGAAGTATTCACCAACACGGCTCTCGACCTTTCTTGATTGTGTTGACCTCCTATGTTATTCTCTGCGGTATAGCTTTATCTCCTCCCATTTGATGGTAAGTGTCAACACCACATTCCCATCATCTTTAAGATCATGCAGTATCCACACTAGTCAAAGTCGAACACTTGCTTTGCTGATAGCCTGCTGAAATCTTTCTTTCTAACCTCGTACTCACTTTTGCACTTCATCCAGAAATCTTCTAATGAAGGCACATGTGCGTACTGCTGGGAGATTGTCTTCCTGGCTACTCCAAATGGATCGAAGTTCAGCCGTGCAGGGAAGAACTCTTGCTCATACTCGGATAACATTTACGCTTCCATCCCTCGAGCTCTGTGAATGCTAATGCAGTTGTAATATCCCACAGTGATTGGGAAGAAGCCCGTAGACTTGTGCCGCTTTGACTGAAGGTCGTGTAACTCCACAAGTTGCCTGCTTAGCTCCATGGCGATCAATCTATCATTCGGATACCTGGGCATCTTTATTGGTTCTCCAGAAAAGCCCGTAACCCTGAGGTATGTGAAATCTGCAAATTGAATGAATAGACTTCCAATCTTGGACACAACTTCCCACGCTTCCTTGCTTACCCTGTTGGCCTTCAAGTCTTTGTCTAGCCTGCAGATGAAATCGTAGAAGAAGTCATCGTTGATCACTTTGAAGTCTTTCTCGCCTGTAGGTGCAGTAAGCTGCGGGTAGCACTCGAAAATGGGGTCCTTGGAAAGAACACCACATCTATCCAGCTTGGAAAAGATGCCTTGTGAAGCTGCAACATACACCAAGTATGAAGTCATCTTGAAGCTGAAAGTACGCTTCACGTTCCGGAGTTGCTCACCGATGTTGCTAATAATTTCCGACCAATTGATTATAGAATCAACCTTGTTGATTTCAATGGTCCTGATGAAAGCATACATCCATGTACGGAAAGTGTAAGCATTCGCTTCGCCATTCATCCTGCATAGCAATTTGACGACATCATCTACCTCCTGCACCAAATTGGACCGTGGAAGAGTTCTTGGGAACTTTGAAGGAGATCTAGGCTTCTTCATGTGTCGGCGATTCATGATGCTAACGCAATCAACTCAATGCTTCTCCCATCTACTATCAGCATCCTGAATGCTAATAGAAGTCACCACCTTTCGCACTGGAATCTTCAAACAATAATTGATGAACTCTGCGTCCAAACGAATTATTGTCTTTCTCGAAGCATCACGCACTGATCTGGATGAAGGATGATAAGATCTAGCACACTCCATCACGAACTCTGGCAATTGGGCTGTACATGGAAAAGCTGCAGCTCGGATAATTCCACTGCTTTTGACCGCACGCATGAGTGAAGTCTTTCCCGCTCTGGATCTATCTATCAAATCGGCAAGAGGTTCCGGGCCTGGATCGTGTCTCCTATGTTTGCAAGTTTGGAAGCAATGCATGACTCCATCGTGCTTTCTTTTTCATCTCCCTTCACCATGGTTTTGTCTATCTTCGTCTGAATAATTCTTTTTCTTCTTACTTGGTTGAATTTCTTCAATCTTGGTGCGAGATCTGGACAATTCTTTAGATTCGGAGGATATTTGCAATGTATTGGACATTGATAAAAACTCCTTTTCTTTTGTAAAACACCTGTAATGAATTCCTGCAATTTATTTAGACAAAAATGGCCACCGGAGAATGAATAGTGAATTTTAATTGTAAAAATCTGCACTTTTCAAGACTGCTGCCCCAAAAATTGGTGTTTAATTTGCACATAAAGAGAGCATGAATCCTTTCAATCAACACCTGAGCATCTGTAACACATATGCAAACAATTATGCAGACAAAGATCAACCTCCTTCAAAGCATGTGCCAAATCTAGAAGCTTTTATCCTTGTTGTCACCTTGTCTGAGCAAAATCCTTCCTCTAATGGCGGCGCACTTTTCCACTTGGCTGCAATTCTTCACCTGTGATTTGAATAATTCACCCATATGGCTGCCCATGCTTATATAACCTTCACAATTCTATAATTAATAATTGCCCTAACAATTAAAGGCAATTAATTAATTAAAAATCATGTTTTTTCTCTTTTAAAAATAACATGTTTAAAAACAGCCATCCAATAAATTAAATTAATCCAATTTAATCCTTCACACATCACTTCACTTAAGCTTCACAGTGTGCTTTGACCATAGCCACTGAAAATAGAAATTAATTTAATGTTTTGATGCCTTAAAAAACATTAAATAATACCCAAATGGGGCGCACTTTTTGAGAGGAAGAGGGCAGCCATTAAATAAATTAAATTTAATGCTTTTAAATCCTTTCTTTTATTTCAACTTTGACTTGTTGACTTCCTCCAAGCTTGGGCACACTTTTTGAGAGAATAGATTAATTAAAATAATCATTTCAAGGCTGCCATTCTCTCACCAAAGGGGGCGCACTTTTTTGCACATGTAATTCTATTTTTAAGAATTTTTCCACAATGGGATTCTTTACCCTGCAAGGCAGGCACTAAATCCCGTGATCCACTTAAGTGATTTGACTTTGACAATGGGATTATTTACCCTGCAAGGCAGGCACTAAAATCCCATGATTTCACTTAAGTCACTTTCCTTTTATTTTATCATGGGAATTTTCACCCTGCAAGGCAGGTAATAAATTCCCGCCTGCCTGCGGCCTCTAACTTTCCCACTGCAGCTTAAGTGATTTTTATAACACGGGAAAAAGTATCCTGAAAGAAGGTATATAAAATTCCCACCCTGTCTGCGGCTTCTATTTTTCCCATTGCAGCTTAAATCCTTTGTTTTGAAAAATGCGCCCATCTTCGCAGGGCTATTCCGTGCACGACTTCGCTTTTTCCCGATGATCCGGACCTCGATGGCGACTTCCTCGGGCATAATGTGCGTATATGTTTTCCAGCTGCTCCAGGCCAAAAATCGGGCTTACAGCAAAGGAATTGTTCCAGAGAAATTTTACAGAAAATGAAGCGGGACACCACAAAAACACAAAAAATTGCCAAAAGTTACAAATATAGCCCAAAACTTATTCCAAGTTAAAACCCTTCTGACACATAGGAATAATAACATATTCGCTCATAATAGAGTTAAAACGGAGCGCAAATAGTCTCATACGGGGCTCAAAATAATTAAATACTAATTTTTCGCAGACAAATCCTGACGACAGAATAAAACAATTTTGGGCATCTGGGTATTTGGCGAAAAAGGCTAATATGGCTCTTTAGGATTATCTTGATGCAATACAAGAACTTTCAGGCAATAAAAACACAAAACGACCCATTATTTTAAAAGTACGAAATTTTTTCGGATAGGGTAGTTGCAGATTTCAGGGTGAAATCTGGGTGACACCAATCTTTCTTGGTAATTCTTCTTCAATAAGCTGATGCATGCTGCCCTCTTCGATAAGCATGGTGTCCCTTTGATCATGAAGAAGACTCTTCACCCGGGGTGGGTGATGTGTGCCACCTCTTATACTAAGAATGCTGCCCACAATACTCAGAAATTCTGAGTTTAAATCAGCATGTAAACCGAATTCTAAGGTCACCTTACCTCCATGCTCCTTTGTTTTTCGGGTGCTTGCCTTCACTATACATTTGTCTGATGCTTCCTTGACAAAACCCTCATTATGATATGAATATGGCAGCGGTATAAAAGAAGGTAAAATGTCATCATACCTCGAATTTTCTATGCATGGAACTTCTTCATAGTTCTCTCCATGATTATGTATGCCTTCAATTTGCCTCCAATGAGCTGCTGCTTTGGGAATTCCAGCAAGCTCATAGTCTTCATTCTTTCCCGGAAATTGGTCTTCCATCATCAACTTCACTCTTCCCATGTGCAAGTTTGTTTTTGTTACGTTCCACCAAATTTCGGGACGGGACGACAGGGGATGGCTATTAAAAAATAAGGGAAAATTTTAAAAATATAGGAAATTTCTAATATTAATATGATAACATTGCTAAAACATTTATCACACACAATATAGAACCTTAATAAATAAAATTAGAGTTGAATTTAGATTTCTCATAAGATTTCATTTAGGTTTAACCTTAAAAATATAGGAAATTTCAAATTTCAAATATTCATATGAATAATCATATAATGATAAGTATAACACATTGATAAACTTAATAAAGCATTCATCACACACATCATAAAACTTAAAAACTTTAATACATAAAATTGGAGCTGAATTGAGATTGCACATAAGATTCAAGTTTCAATTACAATGAAATGCCCAAGGGCAACAAAATGTCTGAAACATAGAAAATCAAAATGAAAATATATAGCTGCCCCTAATCAAACTCTACTAAAGTGGCATCAAAATCAGACTCTGAGTCTAAGTCACTGGAACTATGAGGGGCTGCCTCATCCAATGGAACCCCAACCAATCCCACTTGTGCCTCATCAATTTGTGAAGCATCTTCGAGATCAACATCCCAACGTGCGGTTGGAGTCTGACGATACTCAGGAGTTTGTTGATCCTGAAGTCTCAAGGCACTATGCATGACTACTAACTTCTCTGCTTGTCGAGAGGTAAGGTGGTTCCTCTTAATTGTGTGGATGAGGCCATATGTGGACCAATTCCTCTCTGTAGCAGAGGAACTAGCAACCTGTGAAAGGAGGTGAGTGGCAAGAATCCTCAAGTCTGGTGCATCCTTGCCATGCCATGTCCACCATCCAATAGGGTCTACTTGAGCTAATGTAGCTCTATCTGTCCTCGCCTCTGGCTTGCTAAATGTTGGTCCACGGAGATTGACAAAGGATAGCCATTGGGTCCACAATAAAGTGGACTCCTCATTAGTGTACATCTTTCGAAAGGCCTTCATGAGCCCTTCTTTCACCTCTTCATCATCAGATGGAGGCACTCTCCCAAGTCGTGTTGTATACCATTTGGGATTTAGAGCATAGGCTGCCATATGAAGCGGGGTGTTCATTGTGTTCCACCATTGCCGTGTCACAATGGGCCTAATATTCTCCTCATAAAATCCCAAAGTAGGACCCCTGCTATGAATGGCTTGCTTCATTTGTACAAGCATCTGTCAAATGTCTCATAAATCTCTCCAAAGCTAGGAGAGTTTGTATTAGCATATCTTATTACCCCCACTATAGGTGAGATGAAGGAACAAACATATCTATGCAAACAATTTACAAAAAAATAGAAAACATTAAGAATCAAGAATGAAAAACTAAACTAATTTACAAGTTATAAACATGGATAAAAATATTTAAAAATTAAAAACTAAACTTACACATAAAATTAGCAATAGCTTACCCTTTTGTGGTCCACCAATCATCGTCGAGGATCTTTTATTTCACACCTTTTCCTTCAGAAGTGTTTGCCTCTGGCCATCTACCCCACTCCTAATTAACCATCATTAATTGCAAAGCCTCCTGCACCTCAAGCATCCTCTCTAACAAAATGAAATAGCTGACATATCTAGTGTCCACGGGCTTGAGGAATTCCTTCCTCGAAAAAACCCTGAATAGAGCAAGTGAGGTGTGATGGTTGCAAATGAACATCTGTATGTGTCTAACCTCTGCCATCACTTCCTTCACCCAATCTATCTTTCCAATGTCTTTCAATGCGTTGTTCAACGCATGAACACAACACGGAGTCCGAAATTGTGCTTGTAAGCACCCTCAACCACTAACTTACATATGCGGGCTGAATCAATCACTACTTGTACAACATTAAAGGGCCCAATCTCCTCTATGGCATCCTTCAAAATTTGAAATTGGAAGGTTGCATCCTTCCTCTTCCCTATACAATCAATAGCTCTAAGAAAATAAGGGCCAGCAGGACATGTGACAATGATATTGATGAGTGGCTGATGTTTAATATCGGTCCACCCATCCATGATGATAGAGCAACCCACCCTTATCCAAGTTTGTCTCATCTCCCCCATCACCACACTCTCCTTAGAATATTCTTTATCAAGGAGGCTGGTTCGTAGTTTGTGTTCTCCAAGAGGGACATATGAGGAACCGACAACAATTACATCTTTGAACATTTGTTTGAAGAAAGGGGAATGTGACACATGAAATGGTATAACATTGGCAAAGAAGAATTTGGCAATAGAAGAGTCAACTACTTCCCTTGATTGCACATTAAACATACCCGTAACAGTAGAAGCCTTTCTCTTTCCCTTGGCAGAATCCTCTCCTCTTTGACTTTCAACATCCACGGATTGGGTAGGCACTTGTGTACTATGTGTAGTCTCCAATGACATTCCTTTTTTTCGTTGCCTCACCCTCCATGTGCAACCTAGTCACCTCGGTCTTCTCCGCTAATGATATTCTTTCACAACTTCTTACCCCTTGTCAGCTTATGCCCAAAAGATGTGAATAAACCCGCGTGTAGCTGCCCCTAAATTCTTTGTTGCAAATATGGCATAACCACACTCTACTCCCCCCTGATTTTTTTTTTTCTTTGTCAATGGCTGTTAGAAATTGTGAAATAGGCTTTTTAGCAATTAATGGCCCCTTTGCATAGATTTTGAGGAGTTGTGAAGGGCAATCAAACGGATTATTCGAACCTACTTGTTGGTGTAACACTCTCACTCTTTGAAGAAACCCTATTTCTGGTTCTACCTCTATGTTGCATTGACAATTGAATCTCTTCACCCTCACTACCCTCACTTTGTTGCTCATTGTTTTGTATTGGAAATGCAACAACCCTGCAATTGCAAGTGAAAAAAAAAACTTCCCTAAGTTTGTGAAAAAAAAATGCAACAATGAAGAAATAGTTTGTGCAAATTTGTAAAATGAACAAAGGATGATAAACATACCTGTAATGGAGTAGAATATTGCTCTCTTGCCTTCTTCTCACTACTCTCTATTCTTCTCTATGCTCTTTTCTTTCTTTGTCTTCTCTTGCACAAAATGAGAAATGTCAAATGAGCTTCTTTTTTTGTTTTGATGTTTGTTTTAGGTTTAGGGCACTTAGAAATGCAAGTGGGAGTCCTTGTGGGCCCCCACATTGCTTTAATTTTAATTAGAAGTGTGTTTAAAAAAAACATTTTTTAAGGTTGCATGCGCAGGGGACGACAGGACGTCCCTAGTATGGTCGAGGGACTTCTAGAAGTCCCCTAAACGTACCGGGGACGTCCAGCCGTCCCTTACCGTCACCTGCCGTACTGGGGACGTCCAACTATCCCCTGCCGTCCCCTATTTTTTTTTGACGTCCCCGGGACGTTTCCGAAAATTTGTAGAGTTTGGGGATGGGAAGGGGACGTTTCCTACCCGTCCCCGAGGTTCTAAAACGTCCTCGTGACGGAGTACGAGGTAAAAACATAGGGGACTCATCCCGTGGAACGTAAGTTTTTGCTTCTTTTGGGTTCATGCTTCAAGGTTTCCTCTTCATGGACGTGCTCCTTTGTGCTTTTGTTCTGAATGTCAGTCCTTGATTCGTATTTGACAAAGGTGACAAAAGTCTTTGTTGTTTCCAAGGTCTGCTACATACCCAATACTTTTGGGTTTTCTTCAACTCCTTGCCATATGAAATCATTGGAAGCCTAAGGAATATCATCAAATAATGCCTTCCTTTGTTCAACTCCTTGCCATATGAAATCATTGGAAGCCAAAGGAATTATAATGCAAGTCGACTTGGAATATTAATTTTATATGATGCTAATATCATTCAATAATTTAGAAATCTTACTAGAACAAGTCGCAGTTTTTGGAATAAATGACATAAATCAGATTTGACACAATTTGATCTTTAATATAATAATAATATGCGATTATAAATTATTTTAAGTCAAAAGTGAGAGGTTTTCGCCCCTCACAATGGACCTCAAAAGGGGTTTTCATCCTAAGTGGAAGACACTAAGAGATCTCTCTCAAAATCAGATTTTACATTTGAAAGTCCATGCTTACAAATGAACCCTCTAACCCCTATTTATACTATTTCTAAGGGTGGCGCCAAAACTGAAAAGACATGACCTTTCCCTTATGTCCATTTATTATGCCTTGGCCAACCCCTTTAGTATTATTTTCTCTTCATCATGGCTGACCCATACTTTAATCTATGAACCCTTAAAAACATACTAATAAATAATAGAAAACATATAGTTGGCTTTCTCCTTGCATTCTTCTTCGGACCATGGAGAAGGAATGGTGGAAAGATCCTTTTAATTTGCTATTCGGAAAAAGGGACATTGCATACTCACGAGTTTTTGAAGAGACTTTTTTTTATAAATGTTTTTCTTAAAATTAATGTTTTTAAAGAAATTTGCATATTTTTTAAGTTGCTGAATATTCGCCGAGTCTTGCCGAGTTTTTACCGAGTCAATTTTTTTGGGTTTGCGAGTATTCGCGAATACGAGAATGCGAACTATGGTTTGAACAAATGTATAAATCAAACTAGTCTTAGCATCAAATGCCTCATTAGAGCTGAAACGAGGTCCATCCAATACACAAGGCTCAATAGAGGAAACAATATCATAGAGTACAAATTGGGCATCACATATTCCAAATAGAATTTATGTTGTGGGGATTTTCTAAATTGCAAGGGCAAATATGGAGTCTTAGCCACCTTTGGAGTAGACGAGATAGAATCTTGGGAAGGATCAAAGGAGGGGAACTAGTGCTTCAAATGTGATCCCATGCTCCACCAAAACTAGGGGTCAACTTGGAGAATGAGGTTCCGATCCACCGCCCAATCGCATTCCACAACAAAGAAGCCCCTAACATACGTGTGAATATAGATTTATAAAATAGAAAGAAATTACATTAATGTTGAGATGACCAAATGTAGGTAAATGGAACTCAAGGATACAATCGTTATCAACAGAACGTTCTAGAAAGAATCCTAGAAGCAAAAAAAAACCAAAAAGTACAAAATGCAAATAAAGTAGTTTGTCACTAACACAATTGATAATGAAATCAATACAAAAAGCAATGGAGGGCGAAAAATAGGCGCCGAAGCATGTGTTGACAAAGACTGGAAGGAAATATCATCAACTATCTCTATCGGTGCTTGAAGTGGAGTAAATGCGGGCTGTCATCAACTAATGTGGAAGATTTGACAACGTGGGATGGGGCATATCCAAGTTTAGGGTGGACAGGCTGGGAGGTCCTAGCTTCCTCTAGAAACTCTCCCGACATCCAAGGTTGATGTAATTACCGTAGTAGAAAAGAAGCTTGTAATATGAGTCTATTCTTGTGGTATGGGGGTAGTTGATAAGTAGTGGATCCATGTCGTCAAGGAGGGAAAAATCCATGCTGATGGGAGGGAGCAAAGCCACAAGGTAGAGGGGGAGCAGTTTGGGGGTTTGTGTCATGTCCCTTTTCCAACGTAGAAGACCCGGTTTCTAGCCATTCCTTCTTCGTGGTTAGAAAGAAAGAAGAGTCAAGGAGAAGAGCAACATTAATATTCATCATTTAATATGTATTTTTATAAAAATAATTATATAAGTATGGGTCGGCCATAATAAAACAAAAATGATATTAAAGGGGTCGGCCAAGGCATATGAAAAGACATGTCTTTTGGGTTTTGGCGCCAAGCTAGGGAAATCATTATAAATAGGGGTTTTGGGATTCATTTTGGCATATCGACTTGACTTGTAATTTCCAGATTTTGAGATAAATTCTCATATCTTCCATTTGGGACGAAAACCCCAATTGAGGACCAAAGTGAGGGATGAAAACCTCTCACCTTTGTCTTTAAACATTTCAGATTTAAAGAATATTATTTTATAGAAGATCTTTTGGTGCCAATTCTGATTTTACAGTGTATTTTGCCAATTCGACTTGGAAATGATTAAATATTTAATTGTTGTGAGCAAATAACATCCAAATTAATTGTCCAAATCCAAAGTCGCCATACATTTTCAAGCAAAATCTGCATTTTTGCATGCAAATCAAGGCAATATTTCATGCTAATCGTGCCCTAAACCAGCTGCTGCAATTTCCAAACACTGGATAATTAATTCCAGCAGTTTGACTTTGCCTAAATTCAATTCGATTTTGCTTGAAATCAATTCAAAAGTGTTTGATAATTATTGCTAAGGGTTTCAGATATTTATTGAAGACATTTTGCACTTATTTCCATAAATTTCCTTCGCTGTAATAAATTTCCAGTCTGCTGCAAATTAAAATCAGAATTCTGGAATATTTATTTAATTTCCTAAAAAGGGACATTACAGTGGTATCAGAGCTTTATCCTCTTAAGGCTTGATCGTTTATGGAAAGTGGCAACAAGGAATACATCTACTACTAGAGGAGAAGGAAGGAAACGAAGAAAAAGCCACCGAAGAAGAACATATGGATTCAGCAGAAGTGAAAATGGACCAATTAATTGCCGGGCAAGAAAAGCTCATTGATACATTGGGCTTTTTAGCACTTTCTCTCCAGAAGATTGCAGAACCAAGAGTTCATAATGAAGGAGGAAGTTCGAATGAAAGAAGCCATGCCAAACAATCCTCTACTTCATCCCGAGGATCAAGATGGATGCCCACTTTCATACAAAAAGAAGCCATACCCAATGTTGAGCCTCAAAGTAGCAGTGACATTCTGGCAAAGTTCGCTGAATATATGTCATTTTCCGAAGACATTAGAAGAGCCATGACTTTCACACAATTCATGGGATTAGAGGGAAGAAACTCTAGGCCTGAACCTAGACATACTGCATCCCACGGTGAAGTGCAAAGTGCATTAGGAAAATTGTCCTTTTCCACTTTTGATGGGACTACTAAAGGCACTACCCGAGCATGGATTCAAAAGCTAAACACCTATTTGTCCTTAAAACCCATGATGGAGGAAGAAGCCATAAAATTTGCCACTCTTCACTTGGAAGGAATTGCTCACGAATGGTGGTTCCACGGATTGGTGACTCAGGGCCATAGTGAGATACACACCTATAGTGAGTTTTGCCAAAGACTCATAGATAGATTCGATCGTGTGGATCCAGAAGTTCACTTTCGTGAACTTGCTCAACTTAAACAAGAAGGCACAGTTGAAGAGTATGTAGCTGATTTTTAGAGACTTTCAGTGATGATCGAAGATGTGTCCGAAAGAAGACTAATTGTCCTTTTTGTTGAAGGACTAATGGAACCCTTAAGAGGATTTAGTACGTGCCTTTGATCCATTATCTTTGCAAGAAGCAATCAAGAAGGCTCTGAATTTGGAAGGAGCTGCTCCAAAACAGCAGCAAACAGCAGTTTACCCAAGCATGGAGGGAGAGGGGAACAAGCCCCTAAGCAGCCTAAGAGCACCACTTTGGAGCAGCCAAAGAAACCCTTGCCTAAGGTGCCCCAGGATCTGCACAAAACCAGCCTTGAGAAGGAGTCAAAGAACGAGCTAAGAAGGAAGAATCTTGTTTCTCATGCAAAGACCCATGGACCCCAGGACACCATTGCTTGGGGAAAGGTAAAGTTCACTACATTGAAGTAGTTTCTGATTCTGAAGATGATAACATTGATGATAGGCAAGAAGAAATAGAAGAAGAAAAGAAGGAAGAATCAGAAGGCACCCTTGCTACACTTTCCGGAGCACCAAGATATCACCCATTTCGGGTAAAAGGAAATCTACAAGGCCAGAAAGTAGCAGTTCTCATAGATAGCGGAGCCACCCATAACTTCATCGATGAGAATTTGGTGAAGAAGCTGAAGTTGAAGGCTGAAGATTTCAAGGGCTTCAACGTGACAGTGGCAGATGGATTCATCCTTCATTGCACCAAGAAGATATCGCAGCTCTCACTCACCCTAGGAGACCATACGGTAAGGGATGATTTTTATGTTATCAACATTGGTGAATCTGATTTGGTTTTGGGTGTTCAATGGCTTCATTCTTTAGGAGAATTCACCCAAAACTACCAAAGTATGGAGATCAAATTCATGGTGGGAGACAAGAAGGTCATCTTGCATGGAATAAAAGGAGGACACCGCAGATGGTAACAACAAAGAGCATGGAGAGAACTTTTAAGAAGGGGAAGGTTACATGGGCACACATTGTTTGGTAAGAGCTGATTGTTCTTTCTCCCATTCTACTTTTCATGTTGATATACAAGCTATACTTGACAAACATGCTAAGGTCTTCAATGAGCTTCCTCATGGATTACCACTGGAAAGAGGTTTTCAGCATGTGATTGAGTTGGAACTTGGTTCCAAACCAGTCATAACAACCCCTTACCGTCACCCCCGGATATACAAAGAAGAAATTGAGAAGACTATTAAGACTCTATTGGATATGGGGTTTATCAGGCCTAGCTCCAGCCCATATGCTTCTTCAGTAGTGTTGGTGAAAAAGAAAGATGGTACTTTAAGAATGTGTATTGATTACATCCGTAAGTGCCTCATTTGTTGAATAAGAAGACCATTAAGAACCGGTATCCCATTCCCAAGATCGATGATCGATAGATGAATTACATGGAGCACTCTACTTCTCCAAGATAGAGTTGAGGTCCAAATACCATCAGATAAGAGTGAGAGAAGATGTTCACAAGACTGCATTCAGATGTCACTACGGGGCATTTCAAATTCCTTGTCATGTTTATTTGGTTTGACAAATGCACCAAATATGCACATTTCAGTCAGCCAAATACATGATTCTATATTTTTGATAAGCAACTAAGGAAGTTTGTACTTGTATTTTTGATGACATCTTAATTTATAGCAAATCATGGGAGGAGCATCTACAACATCTAGTCATAGTGATGGGTATTTTAGAGCTTGCCAGATCTTTGTATGCCAAGAAATCCTACGTGTGAATTTGGTATGCATGAAATTTTGTACTTGGGACATGTGATCAACTACATTGAGGAGTTTACGTTGATCAAAGTAAGATACTGAGGCAATTTTGGATTGGCCTACACCAACCAATGTATCTCACTTGACAAGATTTTGGGTTTATGCTCTTACTCTATGGTGAAGGTTTTTTCAAATTGCAGCATCATTGACTTCTCTCACGAAGAAAGATGCCAAGATTTGGTCGGGATCAAAGCCAAGAAGCCTTGAAAGATTAAAAGAAGGAGATGTGTTCAGCACAAAATCAGCATAAGTACTAGCTCTCCCAGATTTCTCTCAGCCCTTTGAGCTTGCATGTGATGCTTCAGGTGAAGGGGTAGGAGCAGTACTAATGCAAAACCAGCACCCCATTGCATTTGAGAGCAGAAAATTGAAGGAGCATGAGAAGAAGCTTTCCATCTATGACAAAGAGATGCTTGCCATCATGCATGCCTTGACTAAATTCAGACAATACTTGATTTGTGGGAGGTTTATAGTCAAAACTGACCACAACAATGAATTTTTTCTTCATTAGAAAGAATTAAATGATCGGCAACAAAGATGGGTGAGTAGACTCTAGGCATTTGATTTCGACATCGAATATGTTAGAGGGAAGCAAAATGTGGTAGCAGATGCATTATCCAGAAAGCCATCATCCCCTTCGAAGATGAAGACATTGGTACAGAGGCAACAAGATATGAGGAGCTTACGATTGCTTGAGGGCAAGCAATCTTGGGGAGGGAGGACTGTCATGTCCCTTTTTCCAACGTAGAAGACCCAGTTCAAATTTTCTAGCCATTCCTTCTTCGTGGTTAGAAAGAAAGAAGAGTCAAGGAGAAGAGCAACAATTAATGTTCATCCATTTATATGTATTTTTATATAAATAATTATATAAGTATGGGTCGGCCATAATAAAACAAAAAGATATTAAAGGGGTCGGCCAAGGCATATGAAAAGACATGTCTTTTGGGTTTTGGCGCCAAACTAGGGAAATCATTATAAATAGGGGTTTTGGGATTCATTTTGGCATATCGACTTGACTTGTAATTTCAAGATTTTGAGATAAATTCTCATATCTTCCATTTGGGACGAAAAACCCCAATTGAGGACCAAAGTGAGGGATGAAAACCTCTCACCTTTGTCTTTAAACATTTCAGATTTAAAGAATATTATTTTATAGAAGATCTTTTTGGTGCCAATTTTGATTTTACAGTGTATTTTGCCAATTCGACTTGGAAGTGATTGAATTTTAAATTGTTGTGAGCAAATAACATCAAATTAATTGTGTAAACCAAGTCGCCATACATTTTCAAGTTAAAATCTGCATTTGCATGCAAATCAAGGCAATATTTCATGCTAATCGAGCCCTAAACCAGCTGCTGCAATTTCCAGACTGGATAATTAATTCCAGCAGTTCGACTTTGCCTAAATTCAATTTGATTTTGCTTGAAATCAATTCAAAAGTGTTTGATAATTATTGCTAAGGGTTTCCAGATACTTATTGAAGACATTTTGCACTTATTTCCATATATAGTTTGAGTACTCCGAGTAGTAATGGTGCGCTGAGAGAAGCATCGTCGAAATGATCTATCAACTCTGATATGTAAAATAATGCTGTCCAAAGGGCACTTAGTGCTCTCTATTGCCGAGGTGTCTGAAGAAAAGAGCTGATCAACAAGGGGGCTTTAAAGCCTCTAGACCCAACCTATAGGGATTTGTGTTGGAGTGAGATAGCCTCAAAAGAGCCATGCACTTTGTTGGTCAAGATATCTAAAGAAAGTAGACAAAATATTTCTAGAGTCTCAGAGAGGTAGTGGTATCCTACCTAGTTTTCATAGTAAATGAGACATCTAAAAATGAAGTGCTCTTTGGTCTCCTCCTCTTGGAGCGCGTAAAGATGACATATATAGTCTTGTCGAGAGAATGTGATGATTAGTTTCAACCCGTAATTGGTGAGAGCACACCCTCATCGGCCAAGGGAAATTTTAAGTTATAGGACCAATGGCATTAGAGATAGCGAGGGTGATGATTGATACCGTCCACCACTGTAAGAAATGCTTAGCATAAAAATAAAATTAGGTGGTAAGCAACTCAAGGGGGAGAGCCGGGAGGCACGGATATAATGTTTGTAGATGTCTTCTTTGTTAGCTCTTGTGATGATGTCCTTTGTGGGAAAGAGCTCGAGGGGCATCTAGGGATTACATCAGTGGGGGTAGCCTATCAATGGAGATGCCAATAGAAAGGAGGAACTTAGCCTCGTGGTACCAATAGTGCTGACGTTTAGTGGTGACCAATGAAACAATCCTCTCGGAAGAGAGAAATGCTTAGTATGGATATCCTCACAACCCGAAGCTTAGGTCCCCAAGGATATGAGTTTGTGGGTGTAGAAAGTAAGCTTGAAGATAATCTCAAGGTGTAGCGGCTGAGCTACAATTCAACTTGGATGATGCATTGAGGAATTGTTCTCTTGCAATGAATCATGCACCGTAGCACAAAAGTTTGGACCCTCTCTCAAGACAGGCCTAGTCACCGGCTACCAAACTAGGTCCCCAAACCTCGAACCATATAAATTTGTAGGCTTGATGATTGTATCAAAAGGCATAACTTGGAAGGGATGTCTTGGAAGTGGATCTGGAAACACTTGGCACTCCAAGATAGAAAGAGTGGCATACCTCTCACAAAGACATGAATGAGAGGCAAGCATCATGCTAAAGGATGGACTTGAAAATGGGACCCCTAAGTTTGTGTAGGCCAATGTGAGCTCTAGGAGTTCCCCTTTGTAGAAGAATTGAAATTTTGATAGAGAGCACTTGGAGATATTGAAAATCATGACCTTATCTTTACCAAGGCTAGCCACAAGCTTTGAAGATCACAAAAACAAGCAAGGGCATCGAGTTATCATTGTAAGCCCTCGATAGAGTGTAACGGGAGGACAACATCATCGGAAAAAAGAAGGATAGCAATAAACACCTCACACAAAACACAAGCGTCATCTAAATGGGTATGTTTCCTAAGAAACTCCTCTAACTGATTTATTTAGATGCTCAATAGTGATGGAGAGAGAGAGGACACCATTGCTTGACCCCAATGGTGTTCTTCACAAATTTGGAGAAACCATGAAAAATATGAAACTGTCCAATAATTGTCTCATAAAACCTTCATGCAGTAGTAATTAGAGAATTTGGGATGCTGATATCTCTGAACTTCTGGAAAAGTAGGTGTCTTGGAATTGAGCCAAAGGTCTTTATGGAAAAAAAAGCAAAAAACTTTAGAAGACTTGTGATGAGATTCCTCAATAATAGCTCGGAGTGTAAAGATGTGGTCAATAGTCTGATGTTCCCTTCTAAAGTCAGCGTGCCTCCTTGCTATGAGATTATTCCCTTCCAAGTATTCAGACAACTGCATGTTCAAAACTGCGGTGTAAAGCTTAGAAAATGTATGTCCAATCATAATGGTCCCGTAGCTGCTGGGGTAGATAGATCATTTGATTTATGAATAGGGTGAATGATGTGTTGGGACCACGATTGAGGGAAACTTGAGCATGCCCCCTCATTAAAGATCATGGCAAGGGGAGAGCTTAGTGAGTCCACACCATAAATGATGAATTCAAGTTGATGACGTTCGTAATTTGCTACTTTGTTGGTGCACAACTTCAAAATAGCTTTCTTGATGGAAGAAGTGGAGATAAGATAAGATAAGATAAGATAAGTATATTAAATGTCCAACAAATGACCACAAAGTAGGTCAATGGGACTGTACCATACAATGCAATGAAGAAGCAACAAGGGAACCCAAAAAGGTCCCAGAAAACAACAAGAAAAAGAGAAGCTCGGGCCCGAAGGGACGGGAGAATGCAGAAGAAGAGAGTGTACAAAAGGAGAGGGGGTGGAGGGAGGATCCTCAACACCAACCCTCTCAACTGTCATCTGAAGCTGGCTGGAAAAATCTGGTGATATGCTGATGTTTGGTGTTAGGAGTTGGAAGAAGCTTGGTACACATACGCCTGCGGAAAGTCTAGCTCTCTGATTAGGCTTGGTGAATTGCTGCCTATGGGGGGGGCTCTTGGCCGAGTCTGAGTTTGGATGCCTCTGGTTTGGGAAATAGCCCCTTGGTCCTGACAGATCTGGTCTGGGGTTCTCCACTGGGGAGCCCCCACTTGATGCCCCTCTCACCGGGGAGCACAACAAAGTAGGAGGTGATCTGCCGAATAGTAGTCTCCTTAGAAGGGGGATGGAGGATCCCGTCACGAAGCTTAAAAGCTTCCTGTAAATAAAGGGTGAGACACCTTTGATCATAATATCTGAAGAATCTCGTGAACATTGGGTGTTCACAGGAAAAGATAGTGAAACCTCCCTCTGATCTCATAGTAGATGGGGCACCTGAAAATGGAGTGTTCCTCTGTCTCGGTCATTGGAGGGAGCAAAGCTGGTAGATCCTCTCGGACCGGTCCAACTGGTGATCGCTCTCAACTTGAAGCTTGTGAGAGCCAACTTTGAACTGACCCAAAGATATGTGGAGAGCATGTATCCAATGGCGGGAGATGTAGGTGAGACGCAGTGATTAGTCCATCGTTGATCTCAAGGAAGTGATTGGCGTAGAAGGCCATTTCAGACGTAGCTCACCCCAGGGGTTGGTCTAAGTGATCGGATAAAGCGTCTCGTAGAAGTTGTTCACGATGATTCGTGCGCAGTCCCGCTTACTCGGCGAGAAGGTGTGTGGGAGCATCCATGGAGTAACTAAATTGGGGAGATGGTCCATGTTGATCTCGAGGGATCCCAAGAGATGGGAAACCCCGACATACCAAAGACCGAGCACGGTTCTTGTATGGTCGAGATAGACCAATGGCCTCCGAAGAATGGTAGCAAGATAGATGTACTGTCTCTGCTGTGGAAGAATCGATGATCTCTCGAATGCGGTGCAAGAGTGAGACGAGACCAAAGATGACCTCCAGTTTGAAAGGGTGAGCTCCAAACTCGACAAGGATGATATTGTGGGGAAAGATTTCCTTACTCCTGATGATCCGTCTAAGCATAAGGATTTGAACAATGTGTCTGGAAGTGATGGCGAAACCTTGTCTTTCGAGGATTGCTTAGGAGCCATACCCCTTGTTGATGCAAGGTTGAATAGCCGGATGAAAACTGAAATGAGGTCCAGAGAAGAGAACTCCCAGATAAGTGTAGGAGCTGGTGATCTCCAGCTCCTCCCCCTGTAGAAGAAATGGAAGTCCGAGGTCTTCAGGCCATTAAAAATCATAACCTTGGTTTTACCAAGATTAATTGTCAGTTGTCTATGATCATAGAAAAGGGCTAAGGCATCCGGTTGTCTCTGTAACCCCTTCGCAGAAGAAGCCAAAAGTACCACATCATCTACGAATAGAAATATGTAGATCAAAACACAGTGAAGAAGACATCGTCCCCGTCCTGAATATGGTCCTTGAAGAACTCCTCTAGCTCATCAATGTAAATACCGAACAGAGTAGGAGAGAGGGGGCAGCCTGCTTGACCCCAATGGTGCTCCTGATGAAGTCGGAAAGCCCAACAATGACGTATGTAGGCGACCCAAGACCTCCTTATATAACCGAGTGATGGCGGCAAGAAGGGTTTCGGAAATGCCAATGTCTCTAAGTCTGCGGAAAAGAGCTTCCCGTGGAATAGAGTCAAAGGCTTTCCGAAAGTCCACAAAGCAACAAAAGACTCTAGATGAACGATGACGTGCTTCCTCAATATTAGCACGAAGGGTGAGAATGTGATCAATAGTTTGGTGAGCTGTCCGAAACCCTGCATGTCCCCCCCCTGCACCGGTGCTGCTTGCTCTAGAAACTTGGAAAGCTGCATGTGGAAGCGTGGCGTCAACTTCGAGAAGGTGTGACCCACTATAACTATCCAGTAGTTATTCTGATTAGAAGTAGGACCGAATTTATGAATAGGGTGGATATAATGGTGGGACCAAGACTGCAGGAAACCAGTACACATCACCTGATTGAGAAGGTCTACCAGATAGCTGACGATAGTGCTGATCCCATGCTTGAAAAATTCTTCCTGGAAGACCTCATCCGCCGCTTTGCTGGAATTCAGAACTGAGATGGCCTTCTTAACATTTGTGTAGGTGAAGATGTGGCAGGTAGAGGGTGGCGACACAACTTGAATATGGGGCTGACCTGGGATATCATAGAGGGTGGAAGTATGGGTAAACATAGTATGGGGATCAAGATCCAGAGGTAGAGGGGCGCCGATGAATGAGGGTATGCCAAAAGTGTTTGGGGGAGTGCATAAGTGAGGTTGAAGCTCCCTCCTCCTTCGGGCAATGAAGGTACATTTTTTTGTGACGAAGGAGATGACGGAGAAGATAAAAGAGGATGGCCGAGGAGTGGGGCGTGTGACAACATGGTCACCTAGATTATCATAAAGATAGCTAGTGTAGGAGACCCATGTGTGAGGTGATGTTGGAAATTGTGCTTTTCTCGGGTGAAAGGTACACCGAAAGGTCTTAGGTGGGTGGTGGAGATCAACAAGGAGTGCAAGCCTTATAGATGCAAGAAACTTGTTTCCTATGTTGGAGAAGACAACGTTACTCCCTCTTTGTAATGTCCCCTTTTTCGAGACATTATTAATAGTTATTTTTCATTTGCATTGTAACCCCTTGGCATGCCTAGTGCTACAAGTGGGAGTCTCTTTAGTTAGTTTAATGTGCACATAGGTTAGTTACTTTTATTTATTTAATTAAAATAAATAAATAAAGTGCACATAGTCTTAGTATTAAATATTTTAATGAGAGTTTATGTTTTCCCTCCAAAAGGGAAAGGTCGGTCTTTATTGGATATTGCACCCCTTAGTTCTATAAAAGGGAGGTCACATTTCTTTAGAGGGGATGTTGAATTGATCATTTGATTTTTACTCCATGCTTGGAGTTGGGATGCATGCCCATTAATGTTCTCTCTCTTGCGTGGGAGTTATTGTGTTGGTTTGATATTCAATTGAAGTATTTTTCATGAGATTTGCAAATCCACTTGTTGGTGATTCTCTTTCTAGCTTTGGCGCCTTTTATTGAGAGTAAAATCTGCATGTTATTGAATATTATGAAGGGTTTTATGGTGCTTTAGATCTGCTGGTTATTGCTGGTTTTATTCTAACTATGGCGACTTGAATAGGGCATCTTTTAGCATGTTTTAAGGGTGAACAAGCTTTATTTGTAATCTGATCTGTGTTGGATCATTTTGCTAAGTTTGGGCAGCTATTTTGAGTATATTGAAGGGTTATTAAGTGCTGGAAATTATTTGTGCAATTTATTCTAACCCTAGCGACTGGGTTTGGGATTTCGGGGCTGTTTTGAAGGGGTTTCAGTTATCATAAAATTCAGATTTTTATATCTTTGGAAAGCTCTTGAATTATAGATTAGTTTGCACTTTATTTCATGGCAAAAGATGAAGTATTGAGCAAGTTATGAATTTTCCAAGTTTCAGCTGTTTGTGCCAAGGTTTTATCTACACAGTTTCAGATTTCATGGGTTGATTTGCATGCCTTCTACTTATCCAAAAATTGTGATCTATAGCTTGTTGGAAAGCTAAAAATATTAAGAATCTTTTGGCATGAGTTTGATAGAAAAATAATGGATGGTGAAGGAGTTATTAATTTTTGAAATTTGCAGCAGTTTAGTGCATTTATTAATTAATTACTGCTGTAATTAATTTCAGATTTGAAGTGATTAATTTCCTAACTGGTTCTCCCATCTAATCCACCACCTTGGCTCACTCCAACCCTTTTTGGGTTGTATTGAAGCTAACATTGGATTATTTGAGGTCGAACTAAGAGGGTTTAGTCCTTCTAGAGTCGATTCAGTAAATTAATTTGCACATTTGGATAATATCCCGAAAGGGGATATTACAACGTTACTCTCTACGGAGGCGGGTCATGGGTTAGAGAAAATTGAAGTCTTCGTTGAAGGGATTTACACTCATCATCATCCCAAGCTGCTCATGGGGCAAGACCTATGGGTGGAAGGGGGCTTGGAGTGATTTATGTAGCGGGGACAAGGTTCAAGGGTAACGTCCTAGAGGGCTTGCCATAAGAACTCATACTTGGAGTCGGCGATGGGACGAGGAGGAAGTAGAACTTAGACAACAAAAGGGAGAGATGGGTATTATAGTCAATGGTGTAGTCATCATCAAACTAGATTGTGGTATGTTTGATCTAAGGGGAAAATCAAGCAAGCATGGGCCACGAGGGAAAAAGGATGCGAAATTGAAGGATAGGAAGGGTTGCGAGATAATTTATGACTTCCCTCGAACTCAATGTCCACTTTGAAAATAAGGTACCTCGGAATGTATGTATGTATGTTTCATCATCGGATGGTGTAAATATCCGAAGCGGGAAATAATCAAAGGGCAAAGGCTAGTGAAACATGGCAATCAAGTCAAAGCCAAGGGGTTAAAAGAGTGGTCAATGTGAAGGAAAATGCAAATGTCAATATCAAAATAGAATAATGGAGGATTCATTAGTCAACTCGAGGGTAATTAAGCAAGGAAACCAAGAACTATGTACGATAACTTGCGTAGTCGAGCTAGCATTGGATATAGCTTAGAAATCCTAATGTATGATCCCATTAATGGGATGATCATGTAAAGATCCGATGTATCAACAAGTGCAAATGTCACATGCCATGCCACGAGTAGTAGTAGATTTATCATTATTAGAGTTTAATAAATTGGTCGTATGTCGTATGCTAACTTAATGTATCCATCTTAAGAGTATGATTGTTTATAGTTCTAGTAGTCATAGTGATCAATGTACTTTCTTGTGTAGTTGGAGAATGTATCGGTGTTCTTTATGAAACACATTCACAAGGTTGTTGTAAGACTTTTGTAGGGTGTGAATGACTAGGTACTATAGGCTGCATTTGATTAGGTAGCTGATAGGTTGTACTTAATCTAACACCCCGTCTAATAGATGGAAGGGTCCTAGCTCTCTTCGGTGGCATAAGATGTAAACATGTAAGCACCTACAAAGCCTATGCTAATGATAACCTAACCATGAATAGAGGTTGGACTAGGGTTTTTGGAAACCTTGAAATATAGAATCAATTCAAAATCTGACCCTAAGATATGAATAATTGAAACCTTGTTAGGGTTAAGGAAAACTTCAAGGTTTGGTTTCGACAATATGTGGGTTCACCAAAATGTTTTAATTATTTTATACTAAATGCATAGAAAAGCTAGAAGCTGTGTATATAAGAATATAGAATATAAACAATCTTAATTGGATTTGAAATATAGTAAATGGATAAATGAAAGGAGTATAAACATAGCAAAGGTGCAAAGTGATGTTTAGGTAAAAGCCACTTTGGCACCTACTGCTACCAAATCACCACCTCCCCAGGTTAAGCTGGTGCTTGCTGTTGCATCAGGAGCTGTCAAACTAGGAGCCGAGGCATGAGTATTTTGTATCCATTGAGCAAAGATAGGTTGTAATTGTATAGCAGTATCTGAAAACATATCTTGAGGACGTCCTAAAGCACTCATAGTATCACCCATTCCTCTAGCATATCACTCGGAAGTTGTTCCCCATTCCAATTACTCTGCGCTCATCGAGCCCACGATTCTAATCCAATTGTTCACCCCCTCACCCCTTAGTTACGGGGCGGATGTAAAACGCCCTATCTATATATTTGCGAGGCCCTATATCTAATTTCTACAAACACCGTAACTAGAGTATGGCGACATGCCGAGAACAGAGAACAGCCCGTTTCTAGATCGTTCTCCCTTTCCCGATCGGTATAGGGCCCGTATTTTCTATGGAGGGGGCACTCTCCCGGCCCCTTTATATATAGGTGGAGGGGAGGGGTGAGGAGTTGGAGTTAGAGTCGTGAGTGCATAACCCATCCCCTTGGCCAGTGTAATGGAACAATCTAACCTTTTCTTACAATATGGTTGAGTGTAAGAGAATCACATAAGTTGGCAACAGGCTCAAGAGACAATCATCAAGTATAGGAATTTTGGTGTTTGAAAGTTTGTTTGGAATGGAATTGTCAAATTTTGGATCGTATCTTTGACAATGTTATCTATCATTTATATTGTGGATGATAGTGTCCATGGGGCCACTAATCCTATCTTGGGAATGTTGTGAATGATTTGACTTTTCTAGTGCATATTTGCTTATGTTTTGATTTTGGATTGAAGTCATGCATATAGGTTTTGATGCAATGATACAAAATTGGGCTTTTCTTTGCCCGAAACCCTAGCAATGCATTTCAAACAACAATACATAGTAAAATGTGTTCGGAGCTATTGGGCTAGACCGACCTTATCACTACCCCGATGCGGGTGAGTAGTGCACTATGTATGAAGACTCCAATGAGGGATCAAGTGGTACATAGTTCTCGAATAATCCTATACGAATGCAACTTTTGAAATTGACAATGCACTTAGAGTGTTCCTTCACATGGCACAAGACATTTGGCAATGTGCAACTTTACCTTTGTACTTCAGATTTGGCATATGGTCTACTCTAGGGATGCTTTTGAGAGATTTAGAATGAGTGTGAAGCCTTCGTGATTATCTCCAAGAAATTGCCTAGGTGATGTATAGAGCCTTTAGGGCATCTACTTATGTAGGAGTCCCTTCATCAATTTTGCACCCAATACCGACCTGAAAGTCACACTTAGGACTTGTTAAGCTGCCCAAATTGAAAAACAAGCCGTTAGAATGCCATAGGACGCTATTGTGAGAGTTGGATGGTATTGTGAACGAAACTATCCAAAGAGATAATAGTGTACAAAACTGTCCACAAGGCTAGGAAACTGTCTTGGAGGATGAAGACTTAGAAACAAAGAATGGATAGATGCTTGTGTAGGTGTGGAAGAGGTTGCTGTATAAACTGTAGGTGATTCTGATAATGGAGATTGGGCAAATAAGACTGACTTAGTGGATTGAGACTGATCAAAAGATGGAAATGTATGAAAAATGAGTCAATTAAGTATTGCTGGTCCAAATGTATAAAGAGGTGTAATTATTGATATTGCCAAGTGCCTTGTACCAAATTTAGGGTACTATAGGTATGATGGAATGTGCAAATCCCTCCATCAAAGAATTCATTTTGCCTTAGTCCACGGCCCTTCCTCCATACCCTCTAGTCCTAGAGATTATTGTTGTCTTCTCTAACAAAAGAAACATGAGTTTCTTACGCCTAGATGACTTGCTCCCCTTGCTGGCCACCACCATTTCCCTAAGTCCTTTTGGCACACTCTCTTGCGAGGAAAACTCCTACTTATAATAGCGATCTCGAGGAATGGGTTCTTATGTTTATTCTCTCTACGACATCCCAAATCCGCTTGCTATCTCTCGTAGCTTGGAAATGTCCGCCCCCTCATGTATCACTTGGAAAGCGTTTTTGGTATAGGTATGAGGAGCTTACCGAAACATCCGCATGCAGACCAGGTATAACCCAGAAATGCCCTAGAGTCGTGCAGGCGTTTCGGGTGGTACTTGCAAGAAGGGGTGTATTAAAAGCCAAAACACAAACTCTTTTAGCATTTATTGTTTCTATCCCTAATCCACCCACCCAACCTTACTATGGACACATCCTAAAAGCTATATAAAGACATTTTTGGTCCATTCTAAATCACACTCATTCCTTTCTCTTGCTGAATTCAATTTTCATTAAACTAACATTCAACATTGTGAAGAGCAAAGAGGCATCAAGGAATAGCTTGAAGGAAGAGATTAGGAGGTGTTACTAAGAGCTAAGAGCATCAAGGAGGGTTTAGAAGCAGATTTGGAAGGAGGGATCAACTTCAAGGAGGAAAAATCATGGTTTTTTCAACTTTTTTAATAGAAATGTTAATGGGATCAATGATCACGAATGATGCATGCATAATGCACACATCATTCATGATCATTTTTGGAAGGATGGTAAATTTGAGGGTGTTGAAAGGACCCACATCCTTGTACATTTGAGGATTTTTGAGAGGATCCATAACCTAGTTACAATGAAGGGAACCAACACGAGGAACCCGATTGAAGCAACCACATGTAAGGAACAAAGATGCATCATCTACAACGAGTAAAGCGAAGCTTTGAGTGAAGCAAGAACCAACATGCTACCATTGTAGCGAGTGAAGAAACCAACATGTTACAACTGCAGCGAGCAGAGATGCCGCATCCAATGGCGAAATCACCTCAGAGAGGATCGTGCCTCGGGGGGATTTGAACATGGGTGGGCAAGCACACAACCATGTGACTTGACCGCACCACTCCCACCCCATCGGCACATCATTCAAGATCATTGATCATGGTATGTAGTGTTAATTATGAAGTTTAAGTAACGAAAAATGTAACATTTCTTTTGCATTTTTTTTAATAATATAGTTCTTTTGTCGTTTTTAATTAAAAACATCTTCCAAACTCTGAGTATGCTCTCACCTTGCACTTATATGGCGAACTTGGAGATCAAAAGTGAATATGATCTTGGGGTTTAGTTTTTTTTTTTTTTTGTTGTTCTGTTTTTAGAGTTTTTATTAAAAATCCGAACCCTGTGTATGCTTTCACCACCTACTCCCTTCATAGCGAACTTGGTGATTAGAAATAGAAAATGATGTGTAGGGTGTAGTTTTATTTATTGTTTTTTAAGTTTTTGTTTTTATTTTTCATTGTAGGTTTGAACTTTGAGATATAAAATATAAATGGCATGTAGTTCAATTTCAGGGGAGGGCATGGGAAAACAAGTAAAAAGGAGGGCATGGATCCCACGAAACATAATCTGAACTCTCCTCTTTGGAGACATGTACAAGTGTTGGAGAACCTTGTTGGCGGTGGCACTCAATCTTGGATATGCAATCATTGCAATATGCAGTTCAAGTTCTCATATACCCGACTCAAAGCTCATTTAACTAGGGTAGTGGGAACATGGATTAGAAAGTGTACCAAGTTTGATAAGACACATATCTTGGTATACATAAAAGAGCATGAGGATGACTTGAAAGTTGCAAGAGCTAGATCTAGAACAATTCCTTTATAAAGGAGGGGTTTTGAAAAACCACCCACCTCATCAAACCATCTTTTCATTCAAAATCCAACCCAATCACTTGAAGTTGAAACTCCCTTAGAGGAAGAGAACATGTCACAAAAGATAACAAAAGGGCCATTAGAACAAGAATTTGCATTTGAAAAAAGAGATATTTTTGACGAGTTGGTTGCTCGATGCATCTATGCATGTGGGCTGCACTTCGATGCTTTGTGGTCACCTTATTCATAACAAATGGTGAAAAGTATTAATGAGGCTCCACAAGGGTACTGAGACCTAGTTATGAGAAGGTTCCAACATCATTGTTGGTGAAAAAATGGACCATATACATACTTCTTTACAGCCAATTAGGGATTCTTGAAAGGACTTGGGGTATGTATTATTTCAAATGGATGGAAAGATGCTCGAAATAGACCCCTAATCAACATTGTTGTAGTGTGCCCTAAAGGGCAATGTTCTTAAAGGCCATTGATTGTGAGGGTGAAGTGAAAGATGCACAATTTATTGCTAATATTTTGATTGAGGCTATTGAGTTGGTGGGCCCCCAAAGCGTTGTCCAAGAATGCAAAAAATTGTAGAGCAACATGATTGATTGTAGAGGGGAGATATGAGCACATATTTTGGACACCATGTGTAAGTCGGTCCTTGAATTTTATGCTGCGAGAAGATTGACTAAATCCCATGGATATAGGAGATTTATACTGAAAGGCAAATGAGATTCAAATGTTTGTCACGAATCATCATATGTCGCAAGAGACTAATTTTAGGAGGTTCTCAAGGTTGGAGTTGTTGAAGGTATGAGAACAATTCAATTATTTCTAATTTTTATTTTCTAACTTTCTATGAAATTATCAATTGAATTTATTTTAAATTTAATTTTGTAATTTATTAACTTGTTTTGATTTCTTTTAATAGGTCTTTAAAAGCGAGATTTACCTTTCACACTATCGTCTTGAGACAACTTGTGAAGGTAAAACAAGCCTTAAGCAAATATGGTGATTGATGAAGTTTGGTCTATGTGGAGGCAAGGAAACACAAAACGAGCCATCAAGATAAAATCATTGATACTTGATGATGATTGGTGGGCGAAGGTTGAGTACTTGCTCAGTTTTACTAAGCCTATTTTATCCATGATTAGATATGCAAACAAAGATCACACTTGCATAGGGGAAATCTATGATGGCATTGACTCTATGCTTGAAAAAATTAGAGACATCATACAAAAGAAAGAGCAAGATCCTGAAGAAAACTTCTATAATGAAGTTAAGAGCGTGATCATGAGAAGGTGAAATAAAATGACCACCCCATTGCATCTCCTTGTCTATGCCCTAAATCCCAAATATTATAGCAATGAAATACTTGGGCTACTTGATAGGCAACCACCATATAATGACCAAGAAGTTGCAAATGGAACTAGGGCAACATTTGAGGCTTTTTCCGATCCATCTATAGTTAGTGCGGTCTTTATGAAACGAGGGTCTTTGTCTTTGCGTCTAACGGTAGCATGGGTGAAATTGAGGCATTATGTGACAAGTACACCAAGACTCCAGTCATGTGGTGGTATGTACATGACCATGATGTTAAGTAACTATGACTGTTGTCATCAAAATCCTTTCATATGTATAAATGAATTCAAAAGTTTGTTGTTTATTAATTAAAAATTTAAATTTACGAGTATTATAATTTATTAAAAAAATAAAATTTCTTACAACCCTTTGTTGTGGTGTGATAATTCTTCAACAAAATAGAATTGGAGTACATCCGCTCATCCACTTAGCCAAACGAAACAAGTTAACATCTAAAACGGATGAGAATTTGGTGTATGTACATTCAATTTGCGCATCCTATCACACAAGGTAGAAGGCTATACTTAGAGGTCCCGACATACTTTGGGATATTCATTCGGATGCTAGTGACTTTAATGCTTTTTTCTTAGTCTCACCCCAACTTTCACTGTTTGGTATCGATGATGACAATCCGAGAAGTTCTTCGTAAGGGATGGATAGTGGAGCTAGTGGGAGTGGAGTTGTTAGTGATATTCATGGAGATGATTACAAGAAAAATCTAGATGATATATTCCAAAATCTAGATTATAATCATGTATATATGAAATTGTAACCATGTTGAATCTTTTGAACTTCAATCTATACAAAATATCGAGTGCTTTATCTTTTATGGACTAAATTTTTGAAACTAAGTATGATGCATATACGTGTATATGTATAACTTTTTATAATATATTGTAAGAACGTTTCCATAACTTCTCGTACCCAAGTTTTTTTGGAAATCGACCGTGTTTTGGACCCATACCTTGGCAACATAGCTTGCTATCATCATCTTCATTCCACCACCATCTTCCACTATTATCTCACGGAGATATAGTCGGGAGCATAGATTAAAAACTCGGTGAGTACTTGCGAGTTCTCACTTTGCTCGCTAAGAATCGATTAATCACCAAATTTCTTGGTTGCGAGTTAAGGCCTGAAAATCGCCTAGTTTTTCCCCAAAACTTGCCTTAAAAATTGGTAAAAGTCATCGAGACGTGCACGAAAACTTAGCTATGATAGAATAAGACAAGGCCGTGGAAAGAAAAATGTCATTTTGTCAAATTTTTTGTTTTTTCATCTTCTTGCATTGCTAGGTCATCATATGCATTTCATTGTTGGTGCGAGATGATTGAAAGTGATTTTCATTGGTTTTGAAGGATTTTTATGAGAATTTTGATCAAGTAAGTGTCTGATTTAGTTTTTTTATTAATTTTGATTATTTTTCCATTTTTGATATATCATATTAGTATGCCTTGATGCATTGATAAGTATTTCACTATAGTCACTAGAGTCCATGATTGTATGAGTCTATGAGCATTGTAGTATGCATTTTATACTCTTCATAATAAAAAATTCATGGAAAGTATACTTAAGTGCTCTCTACATTCATTTCTCATGTCATTTAAAAGTGTTTTATACATTATTTAAATAATTTTATGATTTTATATATTTTTAAGTAGTGATAAAGTTGCAAGTAATGTTGAGTACTTGTTGAGTATGACTTTTAAACTATTCTTAGGAGGGCTAATTCAAAAGTTGTGAACCACAAAAGTAGCGAATTAGGAGGGCCTCCAAGTTGAGTTCCTCAAATATGGTGTGTATTCCCTTGCCTTCCTATTGGCAAAACTCTTTAAGAGGTTGTTTCCTCAAATTTTCCTCGCCCTTGGTTCAGTGATACATAATTCATCCCATTTATAAGTTTATGATATGCTGACCACGAAAACTACAAGACCATTATGATTGGACATACGCCAAACTTTATACCACAACATTAGACATGTAAGTTTAAGAGAACTTGGAGAAAGGTTATCGTAGAGCAAGGGGTAGGCTGACTTTATAAGAGAATACTAGACTATTGATCACATCTTTACACTTTGGGCTATTATTGAGGAGGCTCGTCATCGGTCTTCTAGAGTCTTTTTGTTTTGTTGACCTCCGAAGGTCTTCAAATCAGTTATGAGACATCTGCTTTTCTAGAAGTTGTGTGATGTTGGCATTCTAGATTCTCTCATTATTGCCACTTGGAGGCTCTATGAGGCAGGTTGTCGGGCAATTTCGTACTTCTCACAACCTTTTTAGCTTTTAAAGAGTACCATTTAGGTCAAGCAAGGATGTCCTCTCTCATCGACTTGGTTCAACACCTACTTTGATGAGGTAGATTATTTTCTTCGACAACGAACCCATGTTAATGATGGTTGCATTATACATGATGTGTTATCCATATGTATTTTTGCTGATGAGGATGTTCTCCTCTCTCACTCTACGATGGTATATAGAGTCAATTTGATGCCCTTTCTTGTTTTCGTGAACTTCATCAGCTAGTGGTCAACCTTAGTGAAATTGAGGTCATGATATTGAACACCTCAAATGTTCTCTTCCTAGATTTCGGTTATTCTTCAAAGGAGCCTTTAGAGATCACATTGGCCTAAATTGACTTGGGTGCCTAGTTTTTGGATCGTCTTTTAGTATGAAGCGTACTTCTTGGTCATGCCTTTGCAAGGGTATGCCTCCCTTTCTGTCTTGAAGGGTCAATGTTTTTAAATCTTCTTCAAGATATTCTTTTGAAAATTTACCTCTTCAGTACAATCATCAAGCCCACGGTTTTGAATGGATCCGAGCTTTGGGGACTGGTTTGGGGTTTGTTGATTGGGATCGTATTGAGAGGGTCTAGACCCTCATGATTCAACGTATGATCTGTTGCAAAGCAGAATGTTCCTAGTGCATCTTCAGGCGAGTTTGTCATCAAGACCCTATGCCGTGATAGGGTCTTCGAGCTTACTTTCTTCATTCACAAACATAGAATCATAGGGGATTCAACTTTAGGACATGAGAGGTATCATGCTTATCCCTATGTTCATTAGAAAGGATTACATCATTAAACCTCAATAGACATTGGCATTGTTGGTATTTTGAGACTAGTTTGTTCATCAAGTCTATTAGCATATCTATTGATAGGTTACCTCCTTGGATGGCCCTCATCAACTTTTTCTTGTAAAGGAGGTCATCATTAGAGCTGTCGGGAAGGATATCTATAAGCACTACATCTAGGTCACTTGGACCGCTTATCCTCTATCACTCAGCCCCAAGCTTCCCTTTTGTGCTAAGCATATCTTGCAGGTGGTGGATAGTGTTATTTGTCATCCTCTCTTTTGCATCGTTAGTTTCATGGCTCGAGGTTTCCCTAGGAAAGTTGAGTATGTGCTCACACTAGTTACTAGTTGAGACTGATCATCATATTCCACGTGAGGACTAGAACTGTCGTCTTTGCTTCTTCCGGGAGGTGGAGACTAAGGAGCACTTCATTTTCAAATGCCCTATTTATTATGAAATCTGGGGTAGATACCACTATCTTTATAGAGACTCGTGCGAATCTATCCACTTTCTTTTGGTACTCAGACCAATGATGCATGGTTCTTTTTCTTTGGGAGGTTGTCAGCCTTGGATGTAGGTCCTTGTTGGGAGCCCTTCAAGGCCCTAGGTTGATCACCTCTTTCTTTTAGTCCATCACAAATGTTGATGCAATAATCGCCCTTTTGGATATTGCTGCTTCACACATTGAGTGGAGTAGGTCAATGAGGTTGTGTTTAGCTCTACACAACACCACTACTAATGTTCACGAGTACACTATCTCCTAACAACGGGGATCTACTCCTCAAAGTCATTAATTTTCTCCTCGGCATTGCGGATCTTACGGACTCCTTGGGCCATGGGGATAGGCATAAATTACAAGTTTCGTTGCTGTGATGGGATTTTCTTTGACCTTGGATGTTAGGAGGAACTATAGGGGAGTGCTTTACTTCCTCCTACGGCTACCTAGCCCACCCCTCTCAACCACTGGACACTCCCGATGACAATTATTAGGCCCTGCATTGGCTCTTTTATAGTGATAGACGAAAATGTAGATGATTCCTTTGTCTAAGGCATGGTTAGAGATGCTTGATTGGACTACCATCCAGCCTTTCTGACTTTCATCTTCCCATGCTCTTTGGGGGTTCTTGCTCCCCGCATGGCTATTTGCATTGGTATCTTAACCACATGGGTTGGGGCTTTTGCTGCTTTGGGTTTACCTCTTGTTTATCGTCAATGCTTTTATTCTTTGTTAGTCTTTGATCCTAGAGTCCTTTTACCTATTTCATTCTATTATAATTGGATGTATTCTCGAGTCCTATTGACCTACTTTTGGTCATTCGTGGACATTAATACCAATTTTTTGGGCACAACATAGGATTTTGAATGTTTTAAACCAAAGGTTCTAGTTTTCAAGTTCCCCTTGATTATCTACCCCTTTCAGAAAATTCTACTCTTCGGGCTGAGGGAGTTTTTTCCACTTTGGTTTGAACTTTGCAGTAATTTATCAAGGACTTTCCTTTGTTGTTGTCAGGGGCATATTCAAGTGGGTGGGGCCCCTCCTTTATCCAGACCAAAAGAGGAGATATAATGCATCCTCCTCAAGGAACTCACAGATTGTCCCACTATTGAAAGTCAGAAGAAGCAGATAAAAACTATAGAAGGCAAAACCTTTTGGTCTTCGAGTGATATTGACAGCGGATACTAAGACAGACTTTAGGAAAAAACGAAATTATTTAGATCCTGTTATCCATTGACAACAATCCAGATGGACGATTGTGCTATTTATTCACTTGTGAAATAGCTGTTATCCTTGAAAAGCATTTATGGAAGTATTCAGGAGTTAGTTGCTAATCATTGCATTTGAAATGCTCATTGTTTACATTGTGGATTATCGTTAGTTACTAATTTTCATTTTTATTGTATGTCAGATCATTTGGAACGCATCATATCTCAATACTGATGCAAGAAATTGTTCAGCTCAAGTATGATTTTGTTTGTACTTTAATTGCAGAAGGTAAGACATGTAAAGTTTTAAATTTTGATGCCATTTTTAGGGTAGGTGCCAGGTTGTTTTCTCTTCTTAAATTCAATCGTATCGTTCATCTTAATCCTCAGTTTATTTTGATACTTCATAATTTGGCTAGGATGAAGAGCTGCTGAACACAAGGCTTTGTCCTCTATGGCATGCAACTACAGGCTTTTGATTGTTTTATTGTGATATTGATGATCAGGACTTGAATAAAGCTCACATTCTGTAAAAGTGTTTGATCCATGTGACTGATCAAGGTGGGCTGGTGTAGCTTTGATAATATGATACCCATGGTAGAAGCTTCAGCTACACTAGGATTGTGATACGTGAACTTTGCTCTAGGTGAAAGGAGAAAATGTTTTGTACATTATTTGTATCTTCTTTTCAACAGGTGTGTAAATTGCTTTTTCACCTTTCTTGTTGCAAGTGATTTCAGTTTTTTTGCCTCTAGAGTTTAATGTTTTGGAGGTAGGTATTTCAGATGGATTAGTGATCATTTAAAATCTTGATGAATAGAGAAATACCATAGGAGCTTGAGCTTTTCGGAACTTTGCAGATTTATTCACTTATCTCTTAAACATTCTCTATTCTGCAGTTTTTAGAATTTCGCAAATTCTGTCTCAATAGAAAGCGCATGGACATTCTAGCCATCTCCGTTTTTTGTTTGGTAAATCTCTGGTGAAGTTATGGGCTACCTTTAATGTGTATGGGGTAAGCTTGGACCACATTCTTACAGTTGTACCTCATAATCGTCACACCACAACCACAGTGCATGTTTTCTGGAGTAAGGGGTCACCTTATTGTGTGAGGGGATTTGAACCTGGGTCATGCTCTTACATGTGAGTCCCAACTGCCTGCCATTACACCGGAGTCCCTTTCTATCCATCTCTTAAGAATATGCTGGGGACATGTTCGGTGAAGGAAAAGTCCAGGTCTGCATAAAATGTCATGTGGTGAAAGCTAATTTCTAAGAGCACAAATATAGAGATGCCAATCCAAACTGGTTGTTCTGACAAAGATCCAATCCGCACCTACTTATGTGCTTTAAGTCATATAAAATAGTTTTGACATTCAAAACAAGTTTAAATTTGCAGCTAGAGTTGCTGGAGGATGTTGCCTTGCTTGAAATATACATTTGATTTCAGCTAAAGACTAATCTGGTATCCAAAACTGTTTTTGAAAGGTAATTATGACCTAAGTCACAAGGTTTGAGTTTGCATTTATGTTCAACGAGGATAAAGTTCAGTTCAAGCTTGCCAAGGGATAAAATTCAAGAAAAAAAATGTCTCTTAAGTTCGTACAATTTATTTTCTATTATTTTTATTTTTGAAAAAATGCATTAAAATGTCTCGGGGACAGAAGAGAAAGCTTTTTGTTTGCTACTTTCAGTCTTTATATGTATATATACACATTTTATAATAATGCAAAATCATGTCAAAAAGTTCCTATGTAAAAATAATGGATAAAGTTCGAGTTCATGTTCAACAAGAGTAAAGTTTGGCAAAATTCTAACATTTTCAATAAAATGGAGAACCTTGTGACATAAATTATGACTACATGTAAACTCTTTTTGTAAATTTTATTTCTAGGTTTGTATTTCAGAACCAATAAATATCTTTTTAGATTCTAAAGAAGTGGCATCCTTTACATTGAAGAGAAAGGCATACTGGTGGTTTGTGGCAATTTAAGATTAATGAAATGTTTTCTGAAGTCCTTACAAATGTGACTGCAGTGATGCTATCATGATCTCTTAGATTGACTGTGTACTGAAATTTATCTGCATATAGAGCTTTGTTTAGCTCATTGAAAGGAATTGTATTATAGGCAATTTGATACTAGAGGGAAAAATTGAGAAGGTGCAATTACATCAATGAAAGCAAATGTAAAGACAACAATTAGTGACTTGTTATGCATTGCACATTCTTGTCTCAGTTGCCCATATCATCGATCTTCTTAATTTATTTTCACTAAAGGTTTTTTTAGGTCACAGCCAAGCAAGGTACCAATTTGGTGTATTAGGTTCCCCTTGTGAAAGTCTACAAGGGGATATTTTCAATAACCCTTATATGTTCAAATTTTATACCCCTGGATTTGGACCTCATGACCAAGCTCAGGAGTAAACGAAACTTTCAAGTCCACCTACACCTAAACTACTAAAAGCGAGAGGTAAGGAGGTTTGAACATCAAACCTCTTGTCATAATTTGCTTTGAGATCTCTATCAAGTTTGATTCAGTATAGAAGGTAGGAAAAATGATAATTTATTGGTAGTGGGCATTTTTTACTTAATATTTTTCATGGTAGGAGTTTTGTTTGGAAGTCCCTTTGGTGGCTTGGGTTCCAATGTTTTTGACGTCCTTTTCTGAGAGTGGATTCAGAAAACTTGTTTATTAATAATGACTGAAATAAGTGGATAAATCAAAGATTCTTTTACTGCAGAACTTGAGGCTATTAACTCTCATGGTGAATTTTATGTAAATACTCCTATATTTCAGCCAATCTTTGAATTTCAACTCATTTTCTTTGAGTCTTGGGATGAAACTAATATATGCAAAAGGAATAAACTTCTACATTGGAACGTTTTAGTGCCTCAAATCCTTTTATAGTTTTAAATCTTTAAGTTAATGATCTCTTCAAAGCCTATCCTATACACTTCTGATCTGGGATTAAATGCTTATACTCAATATACCTCAGTTCAAATTCGACATTCATCTAAACCCTTTCCAATTTTTGGATTTAATGTCCCAAGTATGTTGTTTCTTTTAAGCATCAAGATTCTTCTGAAGATACCATTTTTAGTCCAATATATGTCAAAAAGGACATTTCAGAGATAACTTGATTTTTGGGTGGCTAGAAGTTAATTCATGAAAGATTTTTTTACATTTATGATTACTGCAAATTGATCTCAGGTGTTTTCCAAGGGTTCTTCAGATCTTTCTTGCAATCTAGGTCTTTATTAAAAAGCGATTCGAAAACTAGTGATAGATGTTTGTACATCGACACTTCAGATCACACTATGCGATCGATCATGATGATGATGTGATTGGATTGCAGACTCAATGCTTCTTATATAGATAAATCCGCTACATGTACAAGACATCACACATGCCTCACCCCCAAAGAACATTACTCATTTATTGTTAATTGTTTATTACTTCGTAGTTATAAACTAGTCCGTTAACAAGCCATTACTAAAGTTAGTTTCTGCCAACCAATGACCTTTATTAATTGGTTATTTGTACCCGGTCTTCCCCTGCAACTTAAGCTCAACTTTCATCTCTTTCCAGGCTATATGTTTACTGAATAACTGCGCTGCCCCCATTTCTTCCATGTTTACTGATTTCTACTGCCTCTCTCAGCCGTTGCTTGTGGAAGTGATATTTGTTATGAATCGTTAACAATGAATTTGGCATTTTCAATACACGTGGTGTTTAGGTTTTTATTGTTGGGTCATGAAATTATTTCTCTATTTAAGTCTTTATTGCGGCGGAGGATATTCTCCCGATAGAATGCACCACACATACATAAAAACATACATCCATGCATCGATGACCATCTGCTGCCACGTGGCATGTGTCCCAATAGTTAGTTTTTTTTTCAGATTTTGATTGTTGAAAACACAACAATTAGTTTTTTTTTAGGTTTTGATTGTTGAAAAACACCTTATTTTTCAACATTCTTATAAAATTCTGCTCAGGGATTTGAATTGGGGACCTGCAGGATATGAGCACACATCTCCACCTTATGGTTTAAAATTTATTTATTATTAACATATTCTTCCAATGAAATGACAACCGACCACGGGGCCCAATTTGATACATGCGAATGAATGCATTTTATCAGGTCTTTTATGTGGCATGATGTATGTGTGGTGCATTTTATTGGGAGAATAGCCTCCGCCCTTTATTGTGGGGTCATGTGATCATTTTCCTTTTTGTTTATGCTTTTACAGTTTTTTTTTTTTAAATTTCTCTTTCCTTAAAGATTTACTTGTTTAATCTTGGGGGATAAAATTACGATTTAATTGAGCAAGGAGTTTTGTTTATATGCCTTTCTCTAGTGAGCCCATACCCATAAGCAATTGACGTTGAATCTCACATCAAATCACCTCAAGGGATTCTAGTTTAGTTGGTGCATGATCGATAGCAAACTCTCAACTATAGATAGTTTGTTTAAAACTTTTGGATGACAAATGGCATCTCAGGCTATCATGTTGCTACTTATTCAATAATCAAGCAACTAGTTGTTTAATTTTTATTTTTCTATTTTTTGCCAATTTGATAATTTGAGCAATTTTTTCAAAACTTGGATTCATCAGTTAGCAATTTTGCTAAGAGGACATTTGTTAACTTTTCATATGAAATGCACTTGAAGCCATTAGATTCTCCAAAATATGCATCATTAATTGTACATCGCATTTTTCCCTTTTTTTTTTGCTAAGATCACGAGAGCTAGGGACCCTAGACCTACAAAATAAAATAAAATTGAGTGATGATGTCATCCCCAAACAATATTGTACACATTGAGTTGGGGCCCCAAAGATAATAAAGAAAATTTATGGCATCGTCTAAAACTAGGTTTAAAGCCTATACCATCAAAAACTTCTATTCGGGCATTGGCGGTGAGCAACTCATGCAAACAATCCTTACCTTCACAAGCCATCCTAATTCTTATAGATTGCAAATTCTAAATTTTTTTATCTTGCCAAATCACTCATATTGTCAATTGCAGCCGGACCCATTCGGGCTTCATCACATCCACCACATCCTTTCTTAAAAATCAACAAATCAACAACCCACACCAAAGTTGAGGGGGAAGCACATCCTAAAAGATTGCTTCCTCTTATCATTACTTAACCCTTTTGTTCAATTGGTCAATGCGATATAGGAGCAAAGAAAGGCAAACTCATTCAAAGTCTTGCAAAGGATTTGAGCAAATTCTTGGGGCTATCCATCCTTGCTTTTGGAGATTATCAATTATGAGAACATTGTTGTGCTTAAAAAGCCATAGAAGGTTTTGATTTTTTCAAAGCGGAGAGCCCACATAGCCATCTCTTCGTGAGCGATATGAATTAGGTCTTTCTTGGGATATATTTAGAGGCGACAATACAAACCCCTTGATTCATGAATGGTCAAATTCCAATATGCATTAGATAAAATGAATCTCTTGTTTAGGATTGTGAGAATATTAAAATGTAAGGCGTATTAATAAGGATGTCATTAGTTATTTAAGTAAAAGATGGTTGGAACCGGTTGAATGTATTTGCTTTATAACTACATCATTCATAACAACTAGACATACACAATCTAAAATGTGTGCAATCCGCCTTCTCTTTATTTCTTCCTTGTGTGTCTTCTAAGATTGGTATCAAAGCTAGACAAGTGAGGAAATAGAGAAGGGAAGAAGATCAGTCCTATTAGAGCACAAAGTTTGAATCGAAGAAAATCAAAATACTTTCGAAAGATTTCCGTTTTGATTTTCAATGGCATTCTCGTAGTCACGAATTTAAGGTTCATATGAAGCACTTCTACTGAGGATTGAAACAACAAGAAAGACTTTGAAAAACTCGTGAGTTATGTGGACGTAAAAGTCAATCACAAAATCATAGTTATGAGGAGGAAAATTGAGTTAATGATATTATTCCCAACTAGAAAGTGTTATACGAAATAGAAAAATGGTTTTCATTTATGAGTGGAGTCGGCTCGATAGGGTTTCCTCCTCGCAAACTTGTCATTCCGTGGCCTTTTAGTCTTTGTGAGATAGTAATACCATCGATTTCCCTAGGGTTTCTTGCCCCGGGCGCCTCATATAATGACCTCTCCTCTTGAGCCCAGATTTTGCAACCGCGTCTGGAGATAATTGAGCTTTGATCAATGGCACCACCTCGAAACACCGCGGAAGTTTGTCCCAAGAGTCTTCCATGAGGTAATGTTCCTCCCCCGATATTATATTACATATTCCTCATTTTAATGTTGTTTGTCAATGGTTGGAACAATTCTGTCTCATTGGGTATTTTGTATAGTTACCTAAGTCTCGGGGATGAGGGTACAGAGAGATGGGGTTTCTGGGATGGCAAAAAAATTCCCAAAATTTGGGGATGGCTATTAAAATAATACATAAAAATTAATATTTCAATATTTTAACTTTTTTCAAAGACATTTAGGGATTTAAAGCGTATTTTAGGTACTTTCAAGATTATAATTTGATGTTCTTGGTAAAAATAACATCTTTTTAAAAGTAAAAACATCGAGAAAACTTTTGAAAGATTTTGTAAAATTGGGGACTTCCCTTCCAAGTCCCTAAGTCCCTAAAACATTCGAGAACAACACCAAAATCTAGGGGACGCGTCCCTGCGTAACACTAGTATTTTGTGGGTCGTATCCCCTCTAAAAGCATGTTCAAATCTTGGGTTAACATGGCCGAGACTCCTCATGGGGTCCGACTTGACAATGTACAAAATATGACTAAAGGATTTTTCCTTTTTCACTTTTTTGACCTCAGCCAATTCCCCCAACATTTTGGCCCGACAAGCCACCTGGTATGTTCGCAACTCCTTGTTGGTCCTCTCTCCATGGACCAAAGACTTTGTGGTTTTTGAGTATGTTGCACTTAAAAGTGCCAATCTAGGTAGAATTTCTGGCCTACCCTTGCCTTGTGTTCATTTTTGCATCAAATTGCTTCTTCCATAGGGCGAGTGGTCTGCCTTGAACCACAATGTTTTTATCACACTCGTCCACAGAGGCGTGTATGTGTTGAAGTAGATATTTCTTAGGAACTGAAAGAATTTGTGGAAATCCAGATGGGAGACAAACATTACTCCCAGTGTATTTTGTATATCAACTTGCCTAATACTTGCTTCCGATGCCAGGCCTCTGATCATAAGATCAAAAGACATTCTCTTTATGTCCTTCGCAATCGCCCAACAACCAAAACGACTCCAGAAACAGTCCAACCCCCTTTGGAGGAAGGATGGCAGTTGGGGGGCGGAAAAATAGGAATAAAAATCAGCAATCTAAGGATTCTGGTTCAAACGACCTACGTGAGCTAGTTGTTAAAGAACAACCCCATATCCTACAAGCTAAGGAGCCAATTGTTGTTGCTAAGGAACCAATTGTTGTTGCCAACTCGCCATTCTAGTTACCTAAATTCTCCAAAGACGCCCAAGGTGGCCTTGGTTTTATGGACCGGACAAATTTTGTTTCTGATGTCACCACAACCGTTACTTTTACGCAATGACTCACAAGGGCCATCCAAAAGGCCCCGAAGTCCTTCTCGCATCTCTTGGGATCATAGCCGACACGCATTGTGGATTCACAGAAGAGGAGTACAACATCGAATATGCCAAGTGGAAGAAAATTGATTTGCAGGATTTTTGCGCAAAGCATAACACTACTCAATTCTGCAAAATCAGTTCGACACCCTTGATGGCTTGGATGCGGATGACATGGTGCTTGACCACTGTTTCCCATGAATTGTCTATCTTGGAATGTTCGGGGTCTTACAGACTCCAATCGCAAGTATTTTGTTCGTGAAGCTCAACAAAGATTTGCCAATTTAGATGTTTTGGTTTTGCAGGAGGTGAAAGTTATAGGTTTTCAGTTACAAATGGTTTGTAAATCCATCTGATAGCGTGGCCTTTACCAGTAATCATGAAGGGGGTGTGGGGGTTTAATTTCCCTTTTGCTCCCAAATGGCGTCCCCTTTTCATTAACCATGGCATCGACCCCAACAACTGTGCCATATGGGTCCTCTTTAATGTTGATGAACGCCCTTTTGGCCTCATTAATATATACGCCTCTAATGATGCGGCCGAAAGGGCCGATCTTTGGCGGTGGATAGCTTACACAATTCCCGATGCTTATTGGGTCATAAGTGGTGATTTTAATATGGTTGAGTCACCCACTGACAAATGCGGCCACCTACCTATGAGGTGGACAAGCTGGTGAAAGGGAGGCGTGGTTTTCATGCGTAATAAGTTTGGGTTTTATGACCCTAATGCCTCTCGCACTCCCACTTTTGAAGCTTGGTTCACTTGGTCTAACCTTTGAGGAGGATCGGATCGTGTTCTTAAACGAATCGATAGAGCTATGCTATCGTCTCAAGATTTTTTGAGTTTGACAACATTTATTCCTTTCATGTGGAGGTCATGCCTGATTTTTTCCTTTCAGATCACCCATTCGATTTCATATCACTTGGCATGATAGGCACACTTTTTGTCATAAAGGCCAATTCTTTCTCAATATTGCCTTGATTCACCATGGGCCTACTCTTAATCAAGCGTGTGTGGAACTTGGTCCCTCGGCCAAGTCACTATCAACGCTTTCATCCACCTATGCATGCCAGTTGGACTCAATGGTGGGAGGATGCTATGACTCGGACTACTAGATTCCTCAGAATCTATGGCTAGACAACCAAAATTAGACATCGCTCATACTCCGCTAACACCTCCGCTCTTAGCCAAGTGGTGGTGGCGCTTCAAGGCAACCCCTTCTCTGAAACTCTGTAACTTCAAGTTGTAACGCTTCGCCAACAAATTCAAATTGCTGACAATTACAATGCTCGGGGAGCTCAAATCCGTGCCGCATGCATTGGCTTAAAATTGGCAACTGAGTTTCAAAAGAATTCTTTCTTTCCCTTAGAGCCAAAAAACCTTCTCATTAAATTCGTGCCATCTCTAATGGCGGAATTTGGGTCACCTTGATCCCCTGACTCATGCTATAGTGATTTGTGTGACATTGTAAGCTAGTTTTTCATGTTCAACAACCCTTTGCCAAACGATAAGCAACTCTCGAGAAATGTCTGGCTATTATGCCGTGTAAGCTTTCTCCGCTCAAAAGGTGGTCTGTGATCGAATGCTCACCATTGATGACCTCCACAAAGCGGTCATGCAAATGGCCAATGATAAGGCTCCTAGATGCGATGGCTTCCCATGTGAATTCTATAAAGCCTTATGGGACTCCGTCGGCCTAGATCTTCTTCAAGTTTACCTCGAGGGTTTTCAGAACCAGTTGTTGGGGCCATGTATCAACAAAGGGAATATTAAATTCATCTTGAAACTAGGGGATCAGAGAAAATTACTTGTTGGCAGCCCATCACTTTGTTGAATGTCTCCTACAAAATTATTGCCAAAGCTTTGGCTATATGGCTATGTAATATTCTTCCCGTTGTCCAATCGGAACAAACTAGGTTCATTCAGGGGCATTATATTCTGGATAACATCATTCTTTGTTTGGGAAGGCATGAAATGGGCTCACCAATCAATCAATCTGCTATGTTCATTAAAATTGATTTTGAGAAAGCTTATGATCGAATTGAATGGCCGTTTATTCTTGCTATGCTTCAAGCCCTTGGCTTGACCCCATCTTCATTCAATCCGTCAAAATGTTATTTGTTGATGCCTCTTCCCAGATCACTATTAATGGTCTTAGTTCTGAGTCCTTTGGATTGTTCTGATCCATTCGCCAAGGGTGCCCGCTAGTGCTCTGCACTCTATGTGCTTATTGTTGAAGGATTTGGGTATCTTTTGGCCACGCCAAATCCCAAGGGCTCATCAGGGGAATAACGTTGCCTTTTGCGACCAATTCTCAATCGCTTAGTGGTCATTTCACAGATGATTCTTTTCTCATGCTCATTAAGGACAAATCCAATATCCGCAATGCCATGCATTGCCTCGATATCTTTTGTTTAGCATCGGCTCTTCCATTGATGGATGAAAACACAAGTGTTACCGACAACCTTCCTCCTTGTGCCCATTTGGTTGGACTCTTTTGAGTGGAAGATTCTTGCCCACGGTGAGATGTTTAAATTTATTGGCATCCTTTTTCCTTTCAAGCATCACCGACCGAGCTATGACAATATGTTATTCAATGGGTGGCCAAAAAATTGGAGTATTGGATTACCAAACCTTTGTCTTTGACAAGGAAATTCCAAATTTGTTGCAAAATTCTTGTGGCCAACGTTTATTATTCCTCATATTGGTTTCCTTCCAAAACAATTATTTAGAAAGCGGAGAAGCTTCTCAAAGCCTTTCTCTGGGCCAATGCTTCCACTAGCAAAGGTTTCATCATGTTGTTTGGGAGATATGTTGCCTTCCGGTGATTTCGGGGGTTGGGCCTCATTGACTTTTAACACTAAGGGTGGGCACTCTGTGTGAAATGGATATTCCGATGCATGAAGGAAAAAAACCTGGAAAGTGCTTATGCGCCATGACATCGAAGAGGGGTCACCTTACGGCCGCCCCACATGGAAAGGTTTGGGGTTTGTCAATCTCCTTATTGCTCTTGTTCTGTTAAAGTTGTTGGCACTTTTGTGCTTAAAAGCATATGGAAGGCATGGGAGTGCATCAAACCATGGGCTGCAATGGAAAGGCCAAGGCTTTTGTAATGGGCTTTCCATTAACCATCATTCCTATGGTGGTGTTCACCGATCTTTCGGGCTCGGGACAAGTGTTCGTAAATATCCCAGGATCTCCTTGTACTCAAGCTTTTCAAATGCGAAATTTGTACCATTCAAGATTTATTCTGCAAACACTCTCAATCTGGTATTCTTGGCCTAAGCTTAAAACTCGGTTTGGATGACCATCCAGGATCATGCTAGTATTACTGAAGTTATCAATTCAGTCCATGACCATATGTTGCACAAGATTTGTGCAATCCTCTTGCCCTTGGTGGACGGACTAGAAACCTTGGTGGACGGACTAGAAATGGTATGTTGATACCCCATTTCGTAATTATTTAGCTTGATAAAGGCTACTGAGCTGGCTCTCCCTCATTTTCCCATGGTTGAAAAACTCAACACTCGATGGGGGATTCATTCTACTCCGTCTTGTTGGAGAAGGCGATTTGACACTATTTGGTCAGTCTGTGTGGAACCTAAAATTGCCCACTTTCTTTGGTGTATTCTGCACCATGGTCTTCCAGTGGGTTCTTGACTTGTTCAAATTGGGGTCCTGGCTCCCAAGTGTCCGTTCTGTGGCCACTTGGAAACTTTGTTACACCTCTTTTGGTTTTGTCCGAAAGCACAACTTGCTTGGAATTGGATCCATTCCTTTTTCTTTCCTCTCAGACCTCAAGTGTTTTACTTGGCAGAATGTCCTTTTAGGAGATAACCCCAAAATTCCGCACATGTTCGCTTGATTTGACATGTTTTCAGAGGGGAAATTTTGTTTTGGATATGGAAAGAACGGAATGATTTTTTCTTTGCTAATTCTGAAGTTGATCAACAATTTTCAGTGTATAACAAGTCTATGGTTATCTCCAATGTGCTTTTGCAGATTCAAGTCCAGGCTAATAAAGTTTCCCTGGAGGTGGACCACCTATAGACCTTGTTGTGGCATTGGGGGATGCCCCGTGTAATGTCGCTTGGAACCACCATCACCATCTTGGTGCTCCTCGCCGCATGGCCGTGGTGGTCGATGTAGCCGCTCTCAATGAGGTTCTTTTAGTCGAACTCGCCTTTGCTTGCCCCAATCAATCAGCGGCGAAGGAGTCTTATGCCACCATCTCGCCAATAAGGTTGGGGTTCCCCCTCTACTCGTCAACTCGGGTGGGGCTCGCTTATCGCCCCGATCCGCGCACACGTTGGGTGGTGGAATCTGCGCCCACCACCCCCATCGCCTTCCGACAAGTTTCCCCACCTCCCTCTCTCCATCTCCCCTACTCGGGTGGCGACGAACAATGAAGAGGAGAACCCCACTGGTTGGGACATTCCAGATGTTGGCAAGGACCTCCCCTGGTTCGGGTGGCCTAAGACCACGATCCTCCCGCCGGGGATGTTTTTTCTCTTGCTTCTTAGCTTTGTGTTTTGATAGTTTTCTAGGCTTTTCCTAGTGTGTTTGGCGTTTTCCTAGGCTCGGCCTAGTTTGTTTTTGGTTTTGGGGCATGCTCTCATACCGCCCGCTTTTTTGTTGAAAGCTATCTTGTATCTTATTGAATTAATATAATATAAAATCTCTTTTCATAAAAAAAAGTTGAGTTTACAATCGCAAATTAGGAGCAAACAAAGTTGTGAATATACAGATTGCATTTTTCAAAGAAGGGCACAATCAACAATTGAGGGCAAAGTTATGAATATACAACCGTGTTTTTCAAAGGAGGGCACAATCAAAAATTGAGGGCAAAGTCATGGAAATACAATTGTGTTTTTCAAAGTAGGGCACAATTAGAAATCGAGGGCACAACACATTTTTTCAAAGGCGCAAGCGCGTCTTTCTTTTAAAGAAAAATACCAGTTCACGAGCCATTAAAATACATTAATTTTTGTCCATTTCCGTAGTAGAGCCAAAGTCATGGGGAAGGCATAATGTTTTCATAATGCAATCGTGATTTTTGAGCACGAAATAGCCATGAAACTAGTCACAAATTGCCATTGTATAAGAGCACATTAAACTAGTCGTAGGACAAAGGAATTGGTATTTTATTCTCTATTTACTCATACACTGTAGTATTTATTTTATGGAAATTCCAATAGAAAAATATTATGGTCCAAATTTTCATACATGGAAAGTGAAAATACAAATGCAGAGATTCCTTCGAAGCATGAGTAGAGATGTTGACAATCTATGTAATCTAGTGTCTAATTGTGTGCACTATACATAAAAACAATACAAATGCAACTTACAAATAAAAATTTGTGGGCCATCGTAAATGGGAAAGAGAAAACCCCCATCGATGTAGCTAAATTGTTAGATTGGTAGAGCAGAGATGATAAAGCGAAAGCTATTATTGGTCTTGCTCTCTTCAACTTCAAACTTCATCATTTAGACCTAGACAAATCATCTGAGGAAATTTGGGATGTTCTAAATAAATTATTTTGAGCGAAAGCAATTAATGCCAATTTTTTTGTAAAACTTTAGTTATATAGGTTCAAAATGGATGAAGGAGTCTCTATGTCAAGCCACATCAATAGTTTGAGGTCCTTGATTAGACAACTAGCGGAAGTCAAAGCTACAATAGAGGATGAGGATGCCAAAGCTATCCTATTAAACAAATTATCTTCAACATACAACAATGTGGTTTTTACCCTCGTTAAATTTGATCTCAATCTCTAGATGATATGATTGCGGCTCTTTTAGTGAATAAAAGCGAACAAATTGAGAAGATGCGAAGGTCATTCTCAAGATAAAGTGCCTTTTATTCCATACCCGAAACTCTCATAGAATATCAAATAAATATAACCGAGAGATTGAATGTCGTTATTGTAATAAAAGAGATCACAAAGCATGGGATTTTCGTGTTCGAGCCAATGACGTGCTCAAAGGTCAAAGCATATCAAATACTACCAATATAGCCATGGTTGAAGACCCACCAAATACAAAAGGTAGTGACGAATACATAATATAAAGATGCTCTAAACTTTGAAGGCAACAAATGATACAAGGTAGATGTAGCTTGGTATGGATGTTTGCTCAGATTGTTCGAGAGACTCGAATCTTGGGAATTATACCCTCATGAGGGTCATGAGACAACGTGATGGATCTTGTGGATGGCTCAATATGGATGGTTTTCCAATAAATCGGGGTATCTATGATTCGGGAGTTTAGGGAGGTGGAATTTGGGAACTCGAGAATTCACTCGGGAGCTAGACCGTTACGAAGGTCATGAAGTTGCTTGATGGAGCCCTACCTAGTCAAAGCGTTGCTTTCAAAGTGAGCCTATGAAGATTACGTAGTTCGAGTTTTGTTAGAATGTTCATTTTTATGTAGAGTAAGCCTTAAGAGGGGGTATTAGAATGTAAGGCTTATTAATAAGGACGTCATTAGTTATTTAACTAAAAGATGGTTGTAATAGGATGTAAATATATCAACCGCCTTCAGAATCGCATCATTCATAATAAATGACGGACACACAATCTAAAATGTGTGCGATTTGCCTTTATTTATTCCATGTGCACGTCTTCCAACATAGAAAACTTACTGACTGGATTTGGGAGTGTTTTACATGTTTCCATGATCATTCCCTTATTCCATGATTCTAGCTATCTTGGTTATATTGGCCACAATCCTTTATTCTATAGAACTTTAAGTTCATAGAGTTTAAGTTGTGATATTGCTAAAGTTGGGGGTCCTTCCCAACTATCTTCCCATAAGTTGATGGAAGCTCGGTTACCTATTTTGCAAGCGAGGCTTCCTCTCACGAGAATCAATTTTTATTTAAGAATATGACACGTGAGAGAATAGTTTTGCCAATCATCGATAAAGGGTTATTTTACGGAAGGCAAAACATATTCAAAAATTATTGTGCTCCATATTTAGAAAGACTCTTTCCACGATCTCCAAGTTGCTCTCATGGTGGGAATTTCAATCCTTGCAAATTATGAATTCACAATCCTTCTTTTGCTCTTTCCCGGCAAAATTTTCCCCATGAAGCGAAAGGATCATTTTGTTGTTTTTCTACTCAAGATTTTTTTGGATTGTGACCAAATCATCCTCTATTCAAGTTGGGATTCGAGAGGAATTTGAAAAGATTGGGACCGCCTAAAGAGAACATATTTCGCATTTGAAGTTTACCGCAAAAGAAAGCTAGTCAGGTCCAATTTGTGCATTTTTTACGAATAGTATCATCCCATGGAACTGCTCGTCATTTTGGGGTGGAATGCGAAGTTGAGTATCTCATCGGGAAGGATCCTTATTTAAATCAAAGGGTTCTCAAATTTCTTGTTTTCGAACAATAGTGCATGACAATGATCCAAATTGAAAGTAATTGAGGACGTTGGTCAACTTTTTTAATTTCCCAAAGAATAACAATATATGAGAGTATCATTGTAAAGTGGAAATTTGTATAACGATTTCCCCCTTTCGTAAACCCATGTCCATGAATGTGGCCCTTTATTTTTGCATCTTTGAGCTGCCTACAAAATGATTCCCCATTATTAATAAATAAATGAGAGGGTCGTCTTGTCTTAGTCCGTGGGTGAACAAGAATGGTTGGCCTAAGTTTCCATTTATTGAAGGCGAAAAGAGGTCTCTGGAAACAACTATTTATCCAAAGAGTTACATATGGAGTAAAGCCAAAAGCCTTCAACTACATCTATTGAACACCTTTGAGACATCAAGTTTGACGAGGACTCCTGGTTGTTCGAGTGTATAGAGAATGAAAAATCTCTTGTACCTAATTGATGTTATCTTCTATTTTTGTCCAGCACAAAGGATGATTGGGGAGAAGAGACACTTTTATGCAAAATGGGTTGGATTCTCATGCCAATTGTTTTGGACATAATTTTATCTCATGTTGAATAAACCAATGGGATGATATTGATCTATGTTCGTTGTCATATATTGTTTATGAATAAGAACTAGGTTTTACCCTAAACCCTAAACCCTTAGCATTTACATATATGAGCATATTTGTGTTTTGTCTCAACTCTTCCATTACTCCCAATAAATCCATCTTGATAATGTCCCAAAATAGTTGGTAGAAAAAGGCCAGGAATCTATATGGGTTTGGAGCCTTATTTAACATATGACAAATCTTGGCAAAGATAGTCTTTGAAAACATTTTTCGACATATAGCAACAATCTAGATTAATCTAGATCACTCAAAATCAAATCAAGGATGTAGGAGTCACTCGAATTTGGTTCATAAGAAACAATCCTAGATTCAATAACTATTAATGGCCCAAAATGAGGAGGAGCAACATTGGTGGCATATGTTAAGAGAAGAATGGATCAAATTTGGTGATTCAAATAGCATTTTCTTTCACAAATTAGGACAATAAAAATATCATAATATGGTTTCTCAAATAAAAAAAGAGGATGGTTCTCTCATTACACAACCATAAGGCATTCTCAAATATGCCTCAAATCACTTTCAAAGTAGTCTCACAAAAAAAGAACCTTTGTGCTTAGAGGACTCAAGGTCATCATGCTCTTCTATAGTATATTCCTTCACATATAAATGAAGAGTGTAACAACAATCTACTCGACAAGTAATAAAGGAGGAACTCAAATATACAGTTTTCTTGTTCCATTGTGATAACCTTCTCTCACCTTGCACTCACAAATCTTTTTCACTCATCCAAAATACTAAAAAAGCAACACACCTATTCAATCAAAATAAAGAGAAGGACCAAACCTCTTGATCCTATCCATCACCTTCCTGTCTCACAATTTCACTCTTTACTTTTTCCATGGGAGCAATCCATTAAGAGATTCATCATTTTAGATAAGTGAGAAAAGAGAACCTTAAGACCAAGAGTAAAAAAATTGTCTTACATTTAAAGTAAATAGAGTTTTTAAGGTATCTTAAAGGGTTTTAGTTCCCAATATCTATTTATACCAGGCATTGACAAATTACACAACCGATATTCTTTGGTTCTCAATATATATATTAACAATATATAAGTCTAGTTTTCAAGACCACTTCCATACCAACTCTTAGGACATACTACATATATGTTCCACTCAATTTGCTAAAAAAAAGAGACCAACCTTAACTAGGTCTCATTCTATTTTATCAATAATCTCAACCACATCATCTAAGATTTCCTTAGAAGGGCAAGCACAACAATAGAGGTTGGTTGGCTTGGTGTCTTTAGCAAAGAGTTTAAAACCAAGGAGTGCTGCAATCTTGCCTTGAATCCACCCAAAATGAGGTAATCATGGTAATTGTTTGCATCCTATGTGCACCGAACAAAATTTTCAATGTTCACATGGTCCCTCATGGAGTAGAAAGGAGCTAGCCACATTTGAAAGCATATGACATCTTAGACTCTATGCCATAGTCACATTACACTTACACGACAACGCCATGAAAAATAGAAAGTGTAATTGGAATTCAATTACATGGGTTTAAAATGGGAAAAAGATGACAAATCAAAAGATGTTAACATACCCATAACAAGGATTAAGATTGCAAATATTATTTCATGCCAAAAGAGTGCATAGAGTCTTAAGAGTGCATACTCTCATAGACTCATTAATCATAAGTCAAACATAACATACTCTCATAGACTCATTAACCATAGAGTCTTAAGAATGCAAATGTTATTTTAAGTTTTAAGAGTACATACTCTCATAGACTCATTAACCATAGAGTCTTAAGAATGCAAATGTTATTTTAAGTTTTAAGAGTACATACTCTCATAGACTCATTAATCAAAAGTCAAACAAAACATCATTAGAGGTTACAAAATTTAAATAACATATAAGGCAGCCATGACTAGATATGTGAACTTGAAGCAAAAGTCAATGCCCCACATATCTTTTACTCATTTTAAAAAAAAAAAGAGACGAACCTTAACGAGATTTCATTCTATTTTATCAATAATCTCAACCACATCATCTAAGGTTTCCTTAGAAAGGCGAGCACAACAATAGAGGTTGGTTGGCTTGGTATCTTTTGCAAAGAGTTTAAAACCAAGGAGCAATGCAATCTTAGAACCACCTCTCATAACCGCCTTGAGCCCATCCAAATGAGGTAATCATGGTAATTGTTTCCATCCTATGTGCACAGAACACAATTTTCAATGTCCACATGATCTTCATGGAGTAGGAAGGAGCTAGCCACATTTGAAAGCATATGACATCTTAAACTCTACGCCATAGTCACATTACACTTACACGAAAACAACATGAACAAATGGAAGTGTGATTGGAATTCAATTAAATGAGTTTAAATTAGAAAAAGAAAGACAAATTATAAGACATTAAAATACTCATACCAACATGGAAAAAATTGCAGATGTTATTTCATGCCAAATAAAGTGCGTAGATAGAGAAACAAAGTCCAAACTTCAATTATAATAAAAACACAAAATAAGATTCAATGTTGCTAATTATTCTTGAATTCAATTATCATTAAGTATTAATTTTAAGTCTTAAGAGTACATACTATCATAGACTCATTAATCATAAGTCAAACAAAACAACATTAGAGGTTAAAAGATTCGAATAACATATATGGCAACCATGACTAGATATGTGAACTAGACGCAAAATTTGATGCCCTTGCATTTACAATCATTTGGTCTAAATGAGTATGATCGTGATCATCCAAAACCTCATTCAAGATATCCCCTTCTTCTCTAAATTATCACCCAAAAGTCTAATAATTTGTTTCCCTGTTGTAGTGCTACCTAAAAGTGAAAGAATAAATTATAAAATAGTTTTAGGGTGTTATAGGGAAAAACAAGTGGGTTTTTCAATTATGCGTGTTTAAAATGGGGTTTTCCCAATTGTTCACATGTTTGATTGGTGTTGATTGGTTCGATTAAGTTTGATTGGTTTTTGCAAAAAACATGGAGTTTTGCATGTCTTCTTGTCTTACATGTTTAAATTGATTTTGATATTGTGACACTAAGGGACAACACATGTGTTGGCTTATATCCATCTTCAAGTTCGAGATGCGACCATTGTGGGTTACCCCAAATGTGAGCTACCGCCGCAATTGTGTTTTGGCTACTCACGATACTATTGTATGGGGAATTATCTAACATCGACAGATGTAGGAGGCATCCACCCCAATGTGCTTGAAACATATTCTTGGTAACACCCATAGTTGTCATCACCTCTACGTACTCAACAAGAGGGGTTTTGCGTACCGACCGGGCGTTGGCTCATTGGTCTTTAAAATGTGGTAAACAACGTGTAACTTTTGTGTAATGTGACTATACTCTACGCCTTAGAAAAAACATTTCTTCTCCCTACCAACTGCTCTAAGTCCAACTAATACGTTTTACAAATTATCCAATCATGTCAACTCCACATCGTCAAATTCCTTAGCAATTGTCCACATATGCTCAATCCAATTACGCATCTAAGGACCGACAATTTCCTAAGATGCAAAGGATGATTGGATAAATGTTGCACCAACTTTCTCTTAATTAACCATCATGCTTTTAGTCATGTGAATTCTAATAGGAAGAGGATTATCATGGTGCTTTTAGGGTTTGTCCTTGAAGAGGAATCCATACTAAATACAAAAGAAAATCATTTAGGAAATGAAAGTCCATACATGAAAATTAATAAAGGAGCATGGAAAGAGAGTAAGAAAAGAGATGAGGGAGCACGGGAGATTTTATTTTCAACTACAATCCCGAGAGGGCCATATAACCCATGACATCCTATCATCATATAAACAAAGACACAACATGTGCACCAATTGCATGAGGTAGAACAAAGGAGAGAGGAAATTCCTTACTTGAAATGAGTAATGGAAAAGCTATGACATGCCACTTGATCCTCACAACACAACCACACCACCAAATCCTTACATTGAGAATGACATGAAAGGAAATGAATGCTTAGGGATGATGGAGAGTTGCTTTGAATATTATTTGTCTTATTTGCACAACATAACACCATTCCGCCTCCATTCAAAATGTAACATTAATTTTGAGGCAATAGTAATTTTGAAGAATTATTTTGAATTAAGACATGTCATTGCATATGAAGGGGGTGATGTGGATAAAATATATACGGGATGGGGAAAAGATAGCTTAGGAAAATAAGCATAGGAAAAAATGAAAGGAATGAGGTATGGAATATAGTGAGTGGTAGTAGGAAGGGATGGTGGTTGGGGGTTATATGATGAAGGCTTCATCCTTATACAAATCTTGAGGCAATTTATAGCCAAGGGAAAGGTCAAAGAAAGTCACAAGAGAACTTTTATACGACCTCAACCCGACACGCTTATTAGTTGTAAGCTTAACTACTCAATTGTCTTTTCATTTGATATGCAAAAAAATGATAGTGTCAAGGTTGCTAACCAACCACAAGGCCTCTTCAACAATTTTTTAGACACCATACCTTGACTTCTCTTCCATTCATAACATTCATTACTATTTAGGAGTCCCCTCCAACCAACCTCTTCCAACCTTTAACATTTTCTTTTGCATGTCGTTGAGTGATGCCATTTCTATGGATAAAGTGGTTGACATAGGTCATCTCGACATACACCTCCACTAGTCTTGAGGCTTGGATTACCTTTTGTTTTCTCATCAAAGTTTAATGTGATAAATCCCATTGGACGGGGTGATCATTTTGCCATTGGTCAATGATGTTGTATGAGACTAATCCCATTATTGGAGGGCCAATATGTATTAGGTCAAGGGATTCTCTATGATGGAGGAAACATTCTCTTTGAATTCTATCTTTTAATCGCGATTGGTCTACGCACCCACCAACTTTGACAAGGTAGCTTCTATTCTATTCTCGATGCCTCTTATTGATTCAATAAGATTGTTGAATATTTTGTTATTTATCTCTAAATTATATATTCCACATAATTAAAGAGGAGAGGAAATGACCCAAAGTAGCAAAAGAGGTAATCTTGAAAGATGTTATTCGAGACCGAATCATTATGCTTACCCAACATTTGAGGGACCAACTAAAATTGCACTTCTTAAACAGACAATTTCAATTCCTTTGATCAAAGGGGTAATGGAGGAATAGATGTTCGTTAGTTTTATCACTTGTGAGGCCTAATTAGAAATGGAAGACCAATTGAAGCCTCGTTTGACTAGTTTATCATAGGTCAACACACTCATTCTTGAAGCCATCCAAAGGAGAAATATTTCCTTTGGTAGTCCTTGTTGCAATTGAATCTTATTAGCTCGAAACTTACTTAGAATTTGAATTCGGATTCAAGGATATCGTTATGTATGCAACCCTCTTTGAAATTTACCTAAAAGGTTGTCCATTCCATACTAGTATCCATTGCTTGGAGGGATTGGGAAAGGGCACAATCTTACATTAAGACTCAAGATTGCTTCCTTATTAAAATATTGCGGCTAGTCCAAATTTCTCTAGTGTCTAACCCATACCTTTTGATATAAAATTACTCATGTAGGGACCCCATTGACCAATAACATAATTGGCTAGCTCACGGTATTCTTTGATATGCCCTAGTGGTGTATTGTTAATCTAAGCCTACTCAAAAATATTACTATTCTTCCATTATTTATTTGCCATCTCATTAGGGAGAGAATTAATTCCTTACATGTTTTGATGAAATTCCATATTATTGAACCTCTTGGGAGGGGGTTTGAGTGAATAGCCTTGTAACTTATTGAGAGTCAAGATGCTTACATTGTATTATTTGGCTCTATAATCTATCTTTCTCACTATATTTCATCCACAATAGTTTTGTTCCCAAGGTTGTGATTGTCAAAGCTCTTGATCTTAAACCAAATCCACCATACGTTTTGGAAAGGTAGACTTTATCCTAGATAATTGAGCATATCTTTCTTCTTTTGTCTATCCCATACTAGAGGAAGTTCCACTACAATTGTTTGAAGCCTTCCAAGGTCTTTCTTGGAGCCTTGAAAAAGACATTATATATTTTGGAACATATAACAAGGAAGCTTGATTAAGGCGAGTTTTGCCTACCAAAGGTTAGCCACTTCCTTTTCCATGTGGATAATTTAGATTGAAAGTGAACGATGAAAATTTTCCACATTCAATTGAACATATTACATTTATAATGAGCATCACCAAGTAGGAGCTAGGAAGCTCCCCAATTTGAAAGCCAAAAATTGCCCTTGTTCTTTCCTACGAGTCTTGCATTGACAATAAAAACTATATCTTAGAATAGATGCATTGATATTTTGTTTGACCACAACTTCGTAGGAACCAAAAGGATGCCATTAACAAATTTGAGGTTCGTTATAGGTATAACATTATTAGATACTTGGATTCCTTACAACTCCCTTAAATTGACCTCCTTAACCACTTCTCTACCTAAGGATTTTGCTAAGGCGATAAATAGATAAGGGGGTATAGGATCTCCCTATCTAAATCATCTTTAGGATTCAAAAAATCCTAAAGGTACCTCATTTATTAAAATTGAAAATGATAGGGTAAAGATACAACCCCAAACTAATTATCTCCAATCTTCTTTGAATCCATAATTTGGCAACACCGTATCTAGAAAATCCCAATTCTATTGGTCACATGCTCTATTCATGTCCAACTTGACTAATGTGCACACTATTTTCTTGAAATGTAAGGAATGTATTGTTTCATAGGCCATGCGTGTTCCATTAAATATATGTTTACCCGCCACAAACCTCCATTTAGCTTTTGATATTATGTTTTCATGTAATACTTCAATTTATTTACCATCGGTTTAATTACGGACGTATAAAGTACATTGCATAGTGTCTTGGGTCTAAATAAATCAAAGTATTATACATATTGCTTCTTTAGGATAAGGACCAAGAATTTTGTATTCCATCCCTTAAAGATTGACTTCCTTTTACGATACTCTACTATGGCTGCCACATATTTTTCCACTACATGCCAAAATTTTTGGAAATAACTTGCTTGAAATCCATATGGACTGTTGCCTTGTCTACAACCTTCCTTACATCCTCAAAAACAAATTTCATTATCATATCATTCTATACTTTTGAGATCAAGCTTAGGATGTCGTGTAACAATTCATTTGGGGCATGCTCCCATTCTAGATTTGCATTAGTATATTTTTGTAGAAGGAAACAACCTCCTATATGATCTCATCAAACACTAATATCCTTCCCATTTGGCATAGAAAACTCCTTCATTCTATTTCCATTTCTTAAAATCATAGTGGAGAGGGAAAAATTGTGTTCATGTTTCCTTCCTATTTTTTTTCTTCCTGTGGGTCTCTTCCATTTTTTAAGAGATATTGAAACTCATTCATTAGAAATTTTGTGCATCTCGCTAATCCTTGATGCTAGTCCCCTTCTGCAATACTTTTCTATATGGATTGCAACTCGTTAGAGACTAGATTTCTTTGGAAGATTTGTTGACATTCACCTTCTTCCATTTCTTCACCTTACTCTTCTCATTTTTTTAGTTTGTGGATAAAATAAAGCATTTAGACCTTTTTATGGGGTATTCTGTCATTTGAATAGATTCTCCTCAAAGATTGTATCTTGTATCCACATAAATTTGAATTTAAAGGGGATTCCTTGAGGTTTGGAGTTGCCTTCAATTTCCATGCTTATGGTCCTATGGTCGAACCAAAAAAAGGAAGCACCTTTGAAGAGCACACAATTCCTTTTGTCAACCAATTTGAACTAACTATGAAACAAGCCAACCTTTCAAATTTAGCTCATTTCTCTATCACCTATTATTCCATGTGAAAATGTGCCCTTTTCGTTTAATATCAATTAGCGTTAAGGTCTAGAAAGAATAACTAAAGTCCTACATTGGATGGTTGATTTTATCAAGTCTCCAAGCTTTATAAATACTTGAATAATGAAGAATGATCAAGCCTCAAAGTGTTTACTTGCAAGGGCTCTATTTACTTTTCCAGCCTATATTTCTTCACCCAAATAAATTATTTGTATGAAAACGTTTTCCCTATACTTGCATGACCTAAGATGACCTACATTTGTCATTCCCCTTTCTATTTTTCCCATTATAATTGAGATGGGTAATTAAGTATTTCATGGAATGTTTGAACAAAACCACAAGAAACATGCCCTCTACATGATGCTTAAATACAACCAATGTGACCAATGTGAGTGGTTTTGAATTCGAATGGATAGGAAATGAATAAATGTTGTAGCTTCTAACCATGCTTAGGTTAATGTTAGTGACTTTTATGCATCAATAACATAAGAACACTTTTATTTTACAATTATATGATGGGAATAAAATAATATGAAATGAAAGATACGGGAATCTCGGCCCTTGCAAGTATAAGGAATACGTTTCGGTCAAATATAGAAGTAAATATTTTTGATGAAAGTTGTCGAAATCATGAAAACAAATATGCCCAAAGATGGATATTTAAATACAACGAACGTAAGTGGATTTGAGTACTAATTAGCAACCAAATGCAGTAATGCAAATAGGTTTAAAATGTGCTTAGGTTACTATTGAAAAACACATTGTGTTTTTCAACAATAACATAACCACATTATTTCCATTTAATGTATTATAAGCCATCAACTATTAATTGGGTTTGGGATGGGCATACATGTGTTTCGAATGTTTTTTGGATGGGGATCCATGTATTTTGTATAGAGATTAGACATGTTCCATTTTTCGTATTTAAGCATCCTTCTTAGGGCATGTGTCTTGTGATTTTGTTCAGTTTCTCAGGGTCTTCTCAAATTTTAAAATATTATATATTATACATATAACAATCTTTAATCTCTGGATTGATCAAGAAAGTTCTTTACCAATTTAAGCTGGAGGGAACAAAACTCCATTGTTTATACAACTACAAAAAATGTTTTGTTATGTAGAATATAAACTTTTATGTTTACCATATCAATGCATTTTCGACGCATTGGGGAATTGAGCTGGTGAATGGATCAAATCTAACATCGATTAAAGTGAACCACATTTTTGTTCTGTTGCTCTCAAACTCATGTCAATATGCTTTTCTAATTAGTGGAGATGGGTTTTTATGGGAATACATGTGTTTGCAAAATTTTTGGGTGGGGATAAGTGCATTATGTGTAGAGAACAACCGCCATTGAGTTCGAACAACAATTCACAAAAAGGAATAAGTGAAACTACATTTGTTTTAGGTTAAATAGGTTTCAAATTATCATTAAATGGCATGTCTCGGATTGCAACAAAGTCGGACATTCGTGCCAACATTTATGGGTTGCGTGTGAGGTTTCATTGCTAGTGTCAATTCATCATGCCGGAGCCTTTCGCCGTGATGATGGGTATGCATGTTCCATGCATAAATATTATGGTGATGTTATGGGGGTTCCATCATGGTTAGATAATGCATTTTGTATAGAGTATAGCTATTTCGATTTCAAACAAAAGCAATACTTGTGAATATGTATAAAAATCGAAGCAAAAGAAGATATTCACCTAGTTTATAACCATGCTTAGGTTTGTTGAAAAACAAGTCATGTTTTTCAACAATAACATAACCACCTTTTATGCTCAACATTCGAAGCCAATCAGTAGTCCATGTGGGTGAAACACAGAACTACAATGAATGCAAATGTTATTGAATAAAAAATACCAATAATGTGTATAGATGCAGTTAGCTTTAAAATGTGCTTAGGTTATTATTGAAAACACATGTTTTTCAACAATAACTTAACCACATAGTTTATATGAATTTAATGAAATCCATGAACATATTAAAAGACCCACAAAGCTTCCTCTTAGCCTCAAATGGTTTATAATCAGTCTTTAGCTTGGAAAAATTTAAGATATTTGAAATGGGTAAACCATCCTCCTTAACCTTAGCCTTAGCAAACTCAGAAGAAACCATAGAAACCTTTTTCTCCATCATTTATAATCAAATAGATCTCCACACTTCCATCCAGGGGAAACATAGGATTGGGTATTGGAATCTTATAAGGATTTGTTCTTTTTTTTTTCTGGAATGTTTTTAGTGGAGTACGATCATGTATAAAAACTCATCATATTCTAGAAGCCAAGGTTTCTGATACTTGGGTTGAGATTTCACCCATTTCAAGAGAGAATATACTACTTTTTTATTCTTTATTTTTATCATGATCTTCGACTTTAAGCTTATTTGAGTTATTATTTCTTATGTTTTTATCAATTCTAATAGATGCAATGAAGAAAATCAAACAAATTGAAACAAAATGTAACCGATGCTCACCGAGAAGGCCCTATGAGTAATTCAGCCTTGAAATTCTTTGCATATCAACAACAATCTCATGAGGAAAAACTTAAATGTTTTTCTAAACCCTAAACCCCAAGTAGGGTTTTAATTTGTTACGAGACATTGATTTTCTTTAAATCGAAAATGCTTCTATTAATAATTAAAAAATACTTAAGTCAAAACATTAATCAAGAACAACCATGAGGACCTAGTAAGGAACATGTTAAGAACATAAACATTATAAACAAAACTCATAAAAGGGAGAGGAAACTAAGAATTATTGCATTAGATAGTCAAAATTGATTGTTGTGGGCTATTATCTATAAAAAAATGCATTGATACCCATCCAATACATTCCAAACACATGTATGCCCATCCCAAACCCATTAAAATCTGGTTGAGTAGAAAATGATATTGAAGGAGGCATCTCAAACAATTCACTTACAATGTCATTCTTATGTGCCATTACCTATACTTTAAGCACCCATCCCCATCCAAAATAATTTAAAATAAAATAAATACATCAATGTGAGTGGATTTGAATACAAAATGGGAACCAAATCCAATAAACACTTTTCTTTAAAATGTGGTTAGGTTATTGTTGAAAAAAACAATGTTTTTCAACTATAACACAACCAATTTTTTTATTTGTATTTAAAGCCATTTAATTGGTTGTGTGGAGATTAGGTAATTGCACATAAGGATGCCATTGCAAGTAAACTATTTGATGAAATGTCAATGCCTCCCTAATGCATTATGTGTCTTTTTCTAACTAGCCGGAGTTCAATAGGTTCGAGATGGACATAAATGCATTTTGAATTTATTTTGGATGAGCATCCTACATTATGTATGGAGAGAAGTTGTCTTCCACTCTTATGTACTAAACATCTTACTTAGTGCATGTTTCTTGTGTTTTTCTATGATTTTAGTCGTAATGAGCTTCATCATCTTGGCCTATGAAAGTACGGGAGAATGCGAAATCATGACAGTTACATGACAAAGTATAAACCAATATATCATTGCATGATGATGGGTATATATAGATATTATGGAGGTTCCATAATGCTTACCTAATGAATTATGCATAGAGTATGGTGATATAAATATAATCTATACAAAATGAATTGACCCCCATCCAAATTACACATGAAACACATGCATGGTAATTGAAAAGGAAACAAAATCCGGTGGCCGGAAAAGCATTTGAAAATTAGCCTGAAAATGATAGGGAAAAATTGGATTGTTGACTTCAATCCCGAATGTACATTTTGTATGTAGTTTTGCCAATGCTTATTTTTAGTTTGATTCACCAACTCGCTTCTTGTTGTTTTCCTCTAACACTTTGAAGGTAAATGTTTGATATGTGGAATTTAATACACCAACTTCCTCAAATGCACTTGTAATATCCAAAACAAGTAAAATAGATTTAGTGAATATGGTTTCACATGTGAAAAATGAACCGAACAAAATAAATAAATGCACAACAAAATGTTTATTGAAGAAGGCATGGATTGAAAAAGAGAGACGCACAACATAAAATCGACCCGGAGATAATTTTTTTGTGTGTTATTTACATAATACTGATTGTTTTGTAAGATGGGAAGATGACCACTAGGAAAGTGAAGAGGCTTTTGAAAAACATAGCTTTTTATCCTATTGCATACGTAACATCTTTATCCATCATTGCATGAGATTAAATATAGTGAATGTTAGAAATTACTACTTGTTTATGAAGTTGAGCATATGCTAGTGATCTAAAAAGGAGATTGAAAAACAAACCAACTCCAAAACAAAATGTTCATTGGATAAAGGATAGATATAAAATAGAGTTACACTCACTCCAATTAGGTTTATGTAGTAGTTGAAAAAAGCATTGTGTTTTTCAATAATAATTTGAGCTTATTTCATGTATAGAGGATTATACCTTCTCATGTAATCTGTCATGGTTTATGCATTCTTGATACTTGCACATGCCAAGATGAAAAATCTCATTATGACTACAATCATAGAACAAAACCAAACAATTTTATATGTGATGATTTTTCTACTTTGTTTAAAAAAAATTGGTCTTACTGTAGAAAATTAATTTAGTGAATATGGTTTTGTGGGTGAGAAAATGAACTAAAAAATAGAGAAATGTGCAAGAGAACACTTATTGAATAAGGCATGGATTGAAAGAGAGATATAAAACATAAAATCAACCCATGAGATAAAAACCTAGTGTTATTTCTATAATACTGAGACAGTTTTTAAAGTTGGGCGAGATGACCACTTGGAAAACGAATAGGCTTTTGAAAAACACAATTCTTGAACCTATTACATATATAGAAAATTTATCCATTATCGCGGGAGATTAAACACAATGAATAATGGAAATTACAAAGTATTTGTGAAGTCAATTAGATGCTTTAGTGAATTGAAGAGGAGATTGAAAAACACACCAACTCTAAAATAGAATGTTTTCTGTAGAAAGCTTGGATAGAAAATATAGTTGTGTTCTCTCCAATTACATATGTAACAACTTTCTTGATCATTGTAGGATATTAAACACGATGATTTGTGGGAAATTAAAAATGTGTTTATGAAGTTGAGTAGATGCTTAGTGAATCGAAGAGGAGATTGAAAAACACACAAACTCTAAAACAAAACGTTCACTAAAGAAAGGTTGGATACAAAACAGAGTTGCACTCGCTCCAATTACATATGTAGAAGCTTTCTCCATCAATGTAGAAAATTAAACACAATGAATTTATGCACATCCAAAACCGTAAAAAGACATTCCAAACCACAAAAACATACTAGCATGAGTTTTGACAAAGCAGTAGGGAGAAGGTTGTGGTTGATGTTTTGTAAACTTCTTGAAAAAAATTGTGTTTTTGAACAATAAAATTGTGTTCTTTTCAATAACTCAATTTTCCTTAAAAAGTAGCTTCTCTACCCTTATTTTTTAAGTACATGGTTAAAATTGAAATGGTAATTTTTTTCTTGTAGTCAAGATGAGTTCTCTACCCCAACGTCATGTGCTTCCAATGCAAGAAACAAGTTTATGAAGGGTAAATTTTTGGTGACCATTGAGGTAGCCCTTGAGAAGAAGAAGTTTCATCGTAGGAGGACTAGAAAGGTGAAAATACAAAAGAAAAAGAGTGTCGGCACCCCATCTGGAATTCCTTGTAACAATGACAAGGATAATGTAGTGACAACTAATGTTACCACCCCGATGATGAACAAAATGAAAGAATGGATGACCATCCCATATATACTCTATCTAAGGAGGAAGGAAATGGACAATTTGTGAAAGAATCAAACTATGATGCAAAAGAACCATTCATTGAATATGACCCATGTCTAGAATGCAAAAATTGAGGAAAATGTATGAGCTAGAGTACACTTGTCCTTCATGGTATGATGAGAATGAAAGCGGTGATAGCGGTTGATATGATTAGTTGGCTCCGTGATCTAGCCATCACGATTCACGACATGTCCAACCATGCATCTCTTGATTGATTGATTTTGGGTCCATTATTTAAGTGTATAAATAATTTTCTGATTTCATATGGTGTATGTTTGTATGTATGAATTGTTATTGGACCTATAAAATGTACTAGCATTCTATCCAAACCTTTTATCAATTTCCATGACTATACGGTAGATGGAATATGTTTTTATCTATTTCGTGTGATTTAAAATGAATTACTATGCCCGATGTCATATTAATTATTTTTATTAATATGCGAAACAATGATCTTATTTTTGAAATCTTATTTTGCATGCTAAAATTGTAATCTTCAAATATATTGAAAATTTATTGTGCTAATGTTTGAAATATATCTTTGATTCTTTTTAGTGCAACCAATATGTGTTGCTCTAACAAAAATATAGAGGAGAAGCTAATAGATGATGTTGAACTAATGTAACTTATGTTCAATATCCGTGCACATTGCTCATAGCCTCATCTCATTGGCTTGTAGGTAAGTCTCTAAGCTGGTAATCTAAGTTTACAGTGTATATTATTGTTGGCCATTGTGGGTTAGTGTTGTCAATTATTTTGACCCCATTGATGGAAAATGGTGTCATGGTGTCATGTGAGTCTCCCTATGATGTTGTTCAGATGTCAAGTATGAAGCTCATGTGGTTTGGTGAAGTTCAGTGTAATCCTGGAGAATGGTTGAGTGAGCTAAATCACTATTTGAGTCATCCTAAGTTGGTTGGAATGTTTCATAATTTCATTCATGGTCCATAAGGTGTGTTACAAGAGTACATGTATCTCGCATTTAGTCAAGTAAGTTCAAGTCATGAGTTGTCATGGTTGAGTCAGGTCATTCCAGGCTTGTTTCTAGCCTTGGAGCATGCCAGATGAGGTAGAGGTGTGGTATTTGGACCAAATAAGTCTTTTCAAAGTATGGCATGAGTATGATATCTGTGTACCTAAGGTGTATGGTGAATTTCAGGCCAACATTAAGTGGTTTGATGCATTTATAGGGTCCTTGGGAAGCTATAGGTGATAACCAAATAGTTTAGTACATGCAAATGAGATTAGATAGAGAGTTTCAAAGATATCTAAGCTAGATGGAGAGAATGAAAAGTTAGATCAGGTTGTCATGGTGCTTCATGTAAAGTTTCAAGTCATTCTGAAGAATATTTTTGAAGATATGCATGTTTTGGTGAAACCGGGTAAGTGTGAGTGTGTTTTTATAGTAAAGTTGGACCTTCGATGCTCATTGTGAACTGTGTGATTTACATGGGGACCTGATATATTTAGGGTAGATTATAAGTTTAGATACAAAGGTTTAAAAAATAATGAGGTGGTTTGATAGTCACGTTTTTATGAACGATCCTTAAGAATATAAAGGTTTAAAACCCTAGCTAAACCCTAGCTAGAAGTAGCTTGGAGAAAGTTATGATATCAACACGTTTTGATTTCTAATGGAAAAGTGATGATTGGATGTTGTAGAGGTATATCCCATATTCATAGAAAGGTATGTTAGAGCATGTGGTCATATATGGGCCCCACTTGAATTTTCTTGTTTCGAAGAGTCATGTGTCCGAGGAGAAATTTGCCAAATGTGGTAAGATAAATTATCATTTATGAAATCCCAAGATTTTTATTAATGTTCATAAATTTTAAGGTCATGGTCACCAGGAAAAAGTGCAAAGTGTGCCCTATCTTTGGTCACTGGTTTTAGGGGCAGTTTGGAGCAGCTTTTAGTATAATTGAGATTGCAGGATCTACAAGAGGAGTTAGGACTACATTCAAGTTGTTTTGTGAAGCTAGTTCAGAGATATTTCTATTGGTATATAAAAATTGAAGATTGGACAAGATATGAAAAAGTTATGAGCTGTTATTTTAGGCTCAAGTTTGGAAGATGCTCATTCTAGCAAGGTACAAATGCCTACAAGAGGTAAAGTGATGAATCTGAATTCTTAATGATTGGTGAAGGTTTATGAGGGATTAGGAATCATGTATAAGTATGTTACATTATTTTTTTCAATGTGGAAGTGAGTTTTGGTATGTTGGAGCAAGTTGGGCTAAGTGTCAGTTCTTGAGTCCAAGTAGAGATAAAAAGTAGTTTGCAGAGATGGATCTTTGAAGGCATTCCACTTGGATTTGGAAGGATTTCTTATATTTTTGGAAAGTTAATTAAGATATATTTCTAATTAGGTATGGTTTGATTCTTGGTGAGGTCATTTGATGAGTCATTTAGGTCATTTTGTGAAGAAATTGTAGTGGAAGTTTTAGGACAGGGTTGTTCTTGCTGAAGTATTGAGTTGTTTGAGGCATGATATGGATGAGTTGAAGCTTTATATCACTTGAAAAGTGAATAGGGGTGAATTTGGCATCTATTTAATCCATTTGGAGGTCTTTGAAGTGACAAAAAGTATGTTTATCAGTTGAGTTTGGAAAACATGTTTTTGGGCAACTTGTTTTAGTGAAGACAAAAGTGGATGTGGTTTGAGCAGGTGGTTGTTTCATGAGCTATAACTTGTTTATAAGTGTTTTAAAGGTCCTTACATTTCCATAGAGTGGTCACATGAAATATTTTAGGTGTTTTTGGGTGAGTTTGAGATCCAAAGATGAAAACAAATTGTTGACAGTAGTTGTTTGGTGAAGTTAATTGAAATAGCCCATGTGGGATACCACTTAAATATCACAAAATATTGAAAATTCGTAGCCAAATAAAATACATGCTTTTTGTAGATTTTTACCAGTTAGGGCAACGAACTGAAGAAAATTAATAACTCCCAAAATATCCACTCAAATCACTTGAAAATTTAAAGAGAGCTTGCTAATATTATAAAGAACATAAGAAAACTATTTTTGGAATTTTTCAGACAATATAACGCTGCCAGAAAATTACAGCATGCCCTAAACAACTGGAAAACTTCTAAAATTCATATCTTCCCAAATACAAGTGCAAAAACTATGAAACTTTGGAAATAACATTTACAAATGTAGAAGATGATATTCCAACCCTCAGATCTGAAAATGGCCAATTGGAAACCCTCCAAATAAAGGCTACAATCTCCAAAACAAGTCACCCTTTTTGGTAGATGGTCAAAACCCCTTTGAAATCCTCAAGAAATGATGCCAAACCCTTTCTTTATTGTTGTCGTAAGTCTGATATGAAAACCCACTGATTATCTTCACAAATTATCTCAAAAACCCTCAAAACCCTATCTCTAAAACCCTCTGAAAATATCTCTGTAAATCAGCCCTGAAAACAACTCCAAAATGACAAGCTAGGGTAGATCTTTCACTACCAAAGAATGCCCTACTAGCTAGGGATGGATCTCTCACCACCGAAGCTAGGGTTCCTACGGGATTTCACTCCACAAGCTATAGATTTGCAAACAACAGTTGCACATGAAAGGAGATAATTAGGTATGCAAGAATGCCTTTCCTTTCTCCCCCAACTCCTTATATAACTTCTCCAAGGAAAAAGAGCCCCAATAAACCCTAGTCACATTTTTCCCTTGGAAGGGCCAATAAAATAAAAGTAACTTAAGTTACTTTTCCCTTTTTAAGTTGCCATGGTCCAAAAGTGACCCCCAATGCAAAATTAGAACATTAGTACCATGTGGCCCTTCTTAACGACAAAACGTAACATCTAGTCCTTCCAAAACACCTTTTGCATATGTCAATGAAGAATTATAACAAAATGGACTAGATATTCATACCCAATAGCTCCCAACATCCAAATCCCCTTGGGTATGACCAAGGCTTGGACTCAAATTGGCCCTTAGGCCTTTGGCATAGGAAAGGGGACGAGACAGAATGAGCCACTTTGGGCCCATTAAATGAAATAATCTGATTGGTGAATGTAAATTGCGACCATGGTTAATGTTTAAATGATATATTAGTCATGTGTGGTGAGTTTTATATCTTTACTAAAAATGGTTTTGGCATAAGGGGATTTTTGTCATCCCAATGCAAGGGTTTTGAGGATTTTTGGTACATGGATGATGGTTTTTGGCTAGGCCAACTTACTTGGGTCACTTGTGGATCTGTTGTAATGGATGTAATTGAATGTTAAAAAGGTGTATGGGTCAAAATTATTATGAGGGAACGACCTCCTTTTTGTTGGAGAGAATAATTACATATAAAAGTGTGTAGACATTAACCCATGTCTTTGGACATTTTACTTTGCTTTCTGTCGTTACTTTTGATCTTGCACCCGCACTTGCCTAGTCTATATTGTCATTATGCATTTTTCTTATTTTTGGTGGGGCACCCAGCTAGGACTAGGGTGCCCAGACAAGACCTGGGTGCCCAAGCGCTCTAGTCCCCTCCGTGGTGCCTTGATACTAGTTACACTTTACTCTCACCTTTTGGGCACTTTCTAGCCATTTGAGCTTTCTATATTTTTTTGGTTAGCCTTTTCGGGGTTAATTATGAAATTAGAACAATAGAACCATATAAATATAAATTTATGTGAGCATAATGAGGAGCAAACACTAAGCACTTACTATCACCACATAAGGTTGCATTCATCAAAGACATCTATAGCTATATTTTTATCCATCTAGCTCCATCACAAGGCATACAAGGATGGTTCATTTGCATCACACTTCATAGGGGGGAGTTTATTGTTTCCATTCACACATTTAATACATTCTACATCTAGTTATTTTCGTGCTACTTCACAAAGTGTGTCCGACACAAGAGCAACCTAGGAAAAAATTATAGACACACACTTAGAACTACATTGGGTTTGAGATGTAGTGCAACGCTCAGTGATAAGTCCATCAATTTGGCGGTGAGGAAAGTCGGCCCCTTCATATGCATCTTTATTTTTTTTATAGTTTTGATGCTTTGTCGTGGTTTGCAGTGATTCTTCCATTACATGATTACTCGTGTTTGGAGATTACATATTGACATTCACGTGACAAGAAACGAATATAGGCGAACATCGAATGACACTCCAAAGGAGGTTTGTTGGCCATTTCCACATACTAGGGCACCCAAATCTTAGACCAAGGCACCCATGGATGCCCCTATCCCTCCCCGGTGCCCCAATCTATCCGAAAACTCAAATATGCACTTTCTCGTGCTACCATGTGATGATTTCCTCCTCTTATTCACTTGGTCTACATGCGACACATTCCCACCACATCTTGTAATTAGCTAAGGCTTTCGTAACCCTCTTTGCACATTAGGGTTTCATATTCTCTAGCTTAGATTGCGTGGGTATCATTTTAGTATCTTATTTACTTCATTTATTTAGTTATTTTATTGCTCTTATAACATTATATTAGACTATAATATCTCTATTTTATTTATTTTACTACTCTTATAACATTAGATTACACTTGGGAGGCATAACATCCACACACCCCCACCCTAGCATCAACAAACATTTCATACCACACATAAACCTTCTAGTATATGCATTGTCATCTAAACTCTAAGCATCGTCACTACTAGATGACACACTCTTTGCTTGATTCAAACTTGATGTTGAGGGAATTCTCTACACATGAACCTCACACACTGCACAATAGTCATTACACCTTAGGCACCGCATATCACACAATCCTACATCATCTACACATTACACACTACATTACAAGCTATACACATCGTATGCGTCTTCACACATCTTACATAAATACATTGTACATATATCATGCACCATTCACACTTTGTGTTTCATACATCATACACATTTTATACCTATATCATCTACACATATTTCATTACATCTTATACATCACACATTACACACTTTACATATCACATTGAATTTCCTACACATTTCACACATTCTCTTCTATGTGTTGCACCCACTACCCGATGACGCACTCTAGTCTCACGGTCGATCTTTGGACTATTGAGGGTATACATCACAAATGTATCTCATTGCCCTTACATGTTCATCATTCCATATTTTCTCATGCAACATACCTAGATTAAGTGATATACACTTTAGGCTACATGCTCACTTCTTCTCCCATCATCTTGTAATAGGCTACATCATCATTTTCACTTACATCATTTAGTGGTATACATTTTAGGTTACATCACCACTCCTTTCCATTCATCTTATCATGATATACGCTTAGGCTACAGAGTCACACACTATTCATCTCTATGTCGCATTTCATCACTACACACACAATGCATTTCACGCAACACATAGTTCGACCATTTCCGATGTACTCTCGTTTATGGTTCATTCTTGACTGTTGAGGGGGTATACTAAATGAACCTCACTGCATACAATTCCATTCACTCAAGGGGCACATGGCTCCTATCATTTACTCTGCATTCCATTCCATCCATCCACAACATACTGCATTTTATGGTTGCATTTACTCTTGCTTGTACTTGCTTTTACATGTTCTCTTTATTACACATGCTAGATAGATATCTTGTATGTCATTATATTTACCATACACACATGCACGTTCACTTGCTTTCTAGTTGTGATCGCATATACAAAGCTTCTACACGCAACATGGATGTTTGACACACTACCTCCTGGGGGCATCCACATTCGTATGCTACATGTGCTATTGTTTCATTTTTGTTCATAACACACTAATTTGGTTTATACATGATTTGACATACACTTTATCTTTCTAACATGCTAATGGGTGCTTCATGTGCAACATTTTCTATGCAAGGATATTTTCTTCCATACTTGTTATATTATGCGGTATTGCTTGTTCTTTTTTTGCGAGCTATGCCCTTTTTTGTGTGCACACTTATTTTTTTACAACCATGATGTCCTTGCGTGTATTGCGACACTTTAAGTGGTGTCCCATGTTTCGCAACCCTCTTTATGTAGCCTACATTTTCTTCTTGGATGTTTTCTAGCTTAGACATTGTTTGTTTGGCTTACACTTGTTTTCTACATACATGCTTACTTGTAATAACACGTATTTCCTAGCCACTTGTTTGTGTGTGCCTTGGTATTTACAAGCACATTCCCTTCCCTGGAAGGGAAGAGTTTCAATATACGTGGTTGGTCCTCTTTTTGGGCCGCATTCTCCTATCTCGTGATGTCGCATGCACACCCAAAGAGGGGGAATCATTTGGGTTTACATAGTACCAATATATTTTAGTTTTCAGTTATCATCCATGACACAATGGGTTACATAGGGAGTGAGTTCAAACTAGTCTACAAAATTCCATACACATCAAATTTTACATGGAAAAATATCCTTAGCATTCCGGGGAGCAGTTATAAGATGGACGAACATTGGACTCTCCTACCTACACTTCTTCGCCCAACGGTGTTAGATCACCTAAAAAACCATATAGTACATAGATCTCTTCACAACTCTCGGGAAGCGATTCTGAGCATGGTTGGAGAACACATCCGACTTGTCTCCCTACACTTCTTCGGCTAGTGTTGTGAGATCGCCCAAAAAATTCGTATTTCACTTAAATTTACAAGATCCTTTCTACACCCTTTTTCTCATCACGGATCAGGTGCACATGTTCCTTTTTCATTTTCATACTTTCTTTACATGCTTCTTACATATATACATTTTTTCTTACACATTACATGCGTGTTTGAATACTTAATCGTCTTCTCTTTTTCAGTCCATCCGCACGGGAAGAAAATAGTCAACAATAACACACACATGGCGAGTATATCACACACATGATACTAACCATGTAGGTACACTACACACATTGTCATCTACACATGTGCTTTTTCCCTAGGTTCACTTTCATCACTTTTTACATCTTTAGTCTCCACACTCTATGTTTTTATCACTCGATGCTTTGTCTAGTCCTTTGGCACGAATTTTACATCACTCCACATGGATTACCAGGTACAAATCTCTATCTACTTTATGTTACCAAGATTTCCGCTCACTAACATAAAGTGGGGGAAAATGTAGACATAAAATCATGCACTTTGAGTCATTATTCAGTCATGGTCTCATATTATTGTTCATATGGTTATTAAGTGAAAAGAGTAATAATTAGCTCATGTCTTTGGCCATTTTACTTTGATTTTTGTCATTGATTTTGATTGTTCACCTACACTTTCCCAATCTGTATTGTTATTATGTGTTTTTCCTATTTCGACTAGGGCGCCCTAGGTGCCTGCGTCCCTCCGGGGTGCCGTGATCCTCTTTGCACTTTAATCTCACCTTTTGGTCACTTTCTAGTCATTTGAGTTTTCTATATTTTTTTAAATTCGACCTTTTCGAGGTTAATTATGAAATTAGAACAATATTAAAATATAAATATAAATTTATATGAGCATAATGAGGACCAAACAATAAGCACTTACTATCACCACCTAATGTTGCGTCCATCAAAAGCATCTATAGCTACATTTTCATCCATCTAGCTCCATCACAAGGTACACAAGGCTAGTTTCATAGGAGGGGAGTTTATTGTTTCCATGCACACATTTACTACATTCTACATCTAGTTATTTTCTTTCTACTTCACAAAGTGCGACTGGCACAAGAGTAACCTAGGGCACAATTTCACACACATACCTAGAACTACATTGGGTCTGAGATGTAGTGCAGTGCTTAGTGATAAGTCCATCAATTTGGAAGTTGAGGACAATTAAAGCCCTTCATATGAATCTTTATTTTTAGGGTTTTGATTCTTTGTGCGGGGTTTTTCAGCGATTTTCTTTTGCGGAGTTTACTTGTGCTTTTAAAATCACACAACAACATTTAAGTGACAAGAAGAAAATACAAGCAAACATCCAATGACACTCCAGAGGAGGTTTCTTGGCCATTTACGCAAACCATGGTGGCCACAGGTGCCCCTATCCATCTCCAAGCACCACCGTCTATCCGATAACTCAGATATGCACTTTCTTAGGCTAATGTGTGATTGTTTCCTCTTCATGTTCACATGATCTACACTGCGACACAATCCTGTGACATAAACTAATTAGCTAAGGATTTCTTAACCCCCTTTGCACATTAGGGTTTCTTATTCTCTAGCCTATTTTACTTGGGTATCATTTCAATATCTTATTTATTTCATTTATTTAGTTATTTTAATGATCTTATAACATTAGATTATACTATAATATCTCTATTTTAGTTAATCAAAGTGAAGTTTGAGCTCCATTTGAGAGCTAGTCTTGCATGGGTGTAAAATGTGATCCATAGGTGAGTGTGTAATAGGTATGGATGCATGTTTTGAAGGCTGATTAGGTGAATGGCATGCTGAATATTGTTTGACAACATGTGTGCAAGGGTTTAGAGGTAAGAAAAATTCATGAAGACCTAGAGAGAGCAAGTTGAAGAAGGTGTGCTTGAGAGAGAGTTTGAAGGAATTTGGAGTTGAACTTTGGGATCACTATCAGTTGTGGTATCAACATATTTTTAGTGTTCATACTTACTGTAAATCTCTTATGATGAGTCATATTCATAGGAATCTCTTGTTGTGAGTCGTATCAACAAGGTCTTAGGGGTTAGTGCTCCTTGTAGGGTTGGTGTCTCACTAAAGAAATCTCTTGTGATGTGTAATATTCACTTTAGTCCTTTGTTGTGCGTAATATCAACAAATTTTTAGGGGTTGGTGCCCCTTATTGGTTGGGTACCTCACTAAACAAATATTATAGGATGTGTAATATTATTACAAGTCCTTGCTTTGAGTAATATAAGCAATGGTTTCAGTGGGTTTTCTTCCCCTTGAGGGTTTCCCACTTATATCTAGTGTCTTATGTTCTCTCCTTTGATTATTGCACATGTGATTGTTTATTGCACACATAATAAGTTTACATGGTTTATGGATATTGAATGGTTAATTTTAATGATGAATTTAAGCAATGGAAAGTAAATTTGAAATTGTTGAATGACTAATTTACCCCCCTCTCGATTATTGTGATTTCAACAATTAGTATCAAAGCAGGTCCTTGAGAAGAAATTTTCACCACTTGAAGGAGATCCTACTGAAGCACAAGTATGGCATATTATTTGGATGAAGCTGAAGAGAATCCATTGGTTATGTTGATAACATGCTTAAAACCCTTAGGTTTTGAGATTTGGCTATATGTTCTTGGTGTTTGCACTCCTTTTTCGAATCTAACTCATGAGGTGACTGATGAAGGTGTCGAGTAACCCTATCTCGGTGAGTTTGAAGCAAGTTGTCCTGATGGTGAGGATGAAGTTATATCAAGTTTTAATTATGAGGATGGTGATGTTTAAGATGTCCAAGGTGTTGATCTTGAAGGTATGCTTGATGCTTGTAATCCCAAACAAAAGGATGAAAGTGATGATGATGACCTAGAAGTTGAGTTTGAGAGTGTTTCAGAACCTAAAATTGAAAAGGTGGTATGTCATGAAACCCTAACCATGATAATGAGTTATAAAGAGATCCAAGAGTTTCTTAAGGCATAATTTTATATCCATGTGAATCAGATCAACTTGTTTGAGACAAGATTAAGGTTATATGCAGGCCTTGAAACCAAGAAGATGTTGACACTCTCAAAAGAGGAGCTAGATGATGACCTCTCACTCTTTCATGCAAGGTATGAATGGTTCCTCTATGAATATCTTCTCTTAATTAGGCTAAGGGATCATAGGATTGTGGAAAAATGGAAGGAGGTGCAAATGACTTGATTTGGAGCTTCAAGAGCATATTAGTTGTCATGGAGGTGTATGTATGCATAGAGGTCTGCAAGGTTTGTATCTAAGGAAGACCAGGATGTCAAGATGCATTTAGAGGATCCTCCAATGTCAAATTTTTGTATGTATATGCTCACGAAATTCTTTAGTTGATTGAGTAACTAGTAGTTATTTGTGCAAGTGGTTCTACTATCCTAGATATGTCTGTGATTTTGATTAAAGTATCGAAAAGTGTCAAAGTATTAGTAGTCTACATTATGAGTCAAGCTTATAGTGTTATGAGTATGATTTCAACAATATTAATGCTTTGTGAAAGTATATTCTATGTCAAAAGTTCTATGTGTCACAAAAGTCGGTGTGAGCATCTCAATGGTCAAGAAGAAAATCCTTTGTCATGCATCATATGAAGAAGAGTTTGTCTTTATGATAGTGTGTGTCTTTACAAAGGTAAAATGTATATGAAGGGATTATATCAAGTGAATCAAGGATGTGAATGAGTTAATGATCATGTGTATGTTTGAGTTATAAAGTATATGTGGATTGAATCATGCCTATGTCAAAGTGTATTAGGTCTCAGTGTCAAGTTTTCAAGATGTGTATACCTCTAGTTTTGATCCCTAGTCTTTGTCAATTTGTCTAGAATCTATCTTTGGATCTAAATTTTAGGCATGCCTTGAAGTTATGAAGGATGAAGCTTTGAGAGTGTTAAGGTATACTCATAATGTACACAAATATGTCAAACCCACAAAGAAAGTGATGGTAGTCACAATGCTATAATAGCATGGTCGGTGGGCAAGTGTCAATGAAGTGTGGACTATTAAGTTGTAGAAGGTGCTTTATGTTTCCTTGTGTCATGTTATGTCCTCAAGAAGTTGTAGGGTAGAGTAGTATTGTGATGCATCTACAGGTCTAGAAAGGAATTCTTGGACCAAGTGAAGGAGGTAGGTATTGTACTTAATCAGACTTAAAGACTCAAGATAATGTTGTGGTTAAGTGTGTTTACAAGTTCCAAGGGTTTTTATTCATCAAAAGGTACATGAGATGTTGAGCTTAGTTGTTGATACTTACTACTAATAACTAGTATGCTCTGTGACTTGTGTTGGAACCTTAAAAGGGTTGAAAAAGGTATTGCTACAGGATGTGAGGGTTGAGATGTAAACAATGGTGGAAATTCTAGTTTGTTGATAGATTCTCAAGGTTGAAACATGCTCTAAGGATGTGCTACAAGATTCATAAAAGCTTGAAGATGGTTTGAGTATATTAAGACCATGAAGAGTAATAAACAAGATGCTAAAAAACCATGATGAATGTGAAATTTATGAACTCTAAACAAAGAAGACTTGTGACTGGGAGTGATATGAGTTATTCATACTAATATGAATTTGAAGCATTAATTTGTACAGAAACCTATCTTGTAAGATTAGTCTTAAGAGTAAAATGTGTGAGTTTCATGGATAGAAGTGTCTCTAAGGACCGGGAGAGCATGAAATAATAGGAAAAGTCAAGATTCCAAGCTACGAGGTTATTCTGATAGTACATTCATGACTTTCAAGAAGTAGCTATTGTGTGAAGTTTTGAGAAAAGTATGTTGTCTAGAAAAGCGAGAGTGATAAGGAAATAAGGTGTGAATCCTATGTCATCACTTCAGAATTATGACATTTGGACAAATTTATCTTTATGGAATTTTGTCAAGGTATAAATCCATGAAATGCAAGTCAAATCTCATATAGGTATAATGATTGGGTAGTGGAATAATAGAAAGAAGAGAATTCAAGTGATTTGAAGCTCATACAGAGTAGTGTAGGAATTGTAAATGGTATTCTATGTATCAAATTGATTGGCTACAAGTGCATCTAGAGTGAAAATTGTCTTTGGAAAATTTTCCTAACAGAGTATAGTGAGAAAAGACCTTCAAGAAAAATATTTTATGTCTTGCACATTTTACAATGCTTCATAGTGTCTAAAAAAGGTATGATTGATCCCGAGTTATATCCAATGACTATTAAGCCTAGTGAATATGCCTATGGCTATCTGGTTTGTGGATGCATTTGAAGCTTGTTAGAGATTTTTTTTCTTTTGATATTTAGCTAAATATATGAAAGAAGACTAGGCTTGTGAAGAAGTTTAAGGTGTGTGTAATGTTGAACCAATTCTTATTCATCAAATCCAATCCAAGGTATTGTTGATAAACTATGAGTACAAGAAAAACATTGTATGATTGTGCAAGGTCTATAAGTGTTGTCTCAAGCACTGTGTGTGAACATTTGAAATCCATGAAACTATGCATAAGCCATCAAATTGTGTTTTATCCTTGTAAGGGTCTGTGAGAGGTAATTATCATCATTCATGGTGCTATAGTCATAAGTGTTGAAGTTTTTCTATCAAAGTTCAAAGTTTGCAGGTTTGACTTCTTGGCTTCTCGAGAGATTGATGAAAGTGGTTCTAAGACTAAGTATTTACTCCTAGGGAGAGTTAGTTACATGGTGTTCATGAGTTTTCCAAAGCAAGATTGTTCATGTCAAATGTGTAGATGGTTTGCAAAAGCTTAGTAACATAGTTTAGTGATGCTTTCAATGATTAAAGGTTGTCAAAGGATGGAGAGGAGCATCTCAATATTGAAAAATTAGCAAAGAGAGACTGAAACATAGTTGAAGATCGAAAATGAGGTACAAATACATAGTTTGAAGGTTTGACAAAGGTACATTGATAGTGTTAAGGTTGTAGGTTAGTTAGATGAAAAGTATACAATGTTATGTATGGATGTAAAAGAGAAAAATTGAGAATGTATAGTATGTGATAGTGATTTGAAAAGTGGTACTGTGAAGGTCGAAATGGTATAAGATTCAAGAATTTTTCTTGTTTTACAAGTCTTTCACCAAAATGTTTGTTGAATATACTTTAGAAGGTCAGTAGGTAGAGTAACATAATTGGTACTAAATTAAGTACCTACTGGTCTAAGTGTGCCTTACAATGGCTAGGAAGTCCTTTTTTGGTCTTTAATAAGTGATTGTATGTTTGATCTTCTCTGTTGCAAGCAAGAAAAGGTATACACAAGTTTGTAAACAAATTATCTAGTTAGGGAGAGAGTTTCTAAGTCTAAATGACAGAGATTGAGTGTCATTCATGAGCCACATTGTGAGTGTAAGTTAAATGGTTGAAAAGTCTAAAATTTTTTTGAAAGGATGCTTCAGGGACGGTGATGAAGGAGTTGAGTCATTTTTCAAGGCTTATTTGCAAGGTATGTTTTCTAATTTGTGCTTTTCGGTTATAAGGAGTTAGAACAGTCCAAGGGGATCCATAAGGAGGAGTATCATGATGAGTTTTGCTTTAGAGACTACCAAATTTTTCAAATTTTCACCGAGAATTTTGCTTAGGGACAATAGTCCTAAAATGTGGAATGATAGTATTGAAGACAAAATGGTGCTCTTGAGCTTAGTTTAGATCTAGAAGGGGATGCAAAGAGTGAATGAAGGCTAAAATGGAGTGTATTAGATGAGTGGAGATAGTTTAAAGCTCCTATCAGGTCCAAAGGATCATTTTTTTTGAATCAAAAGAATGAGAGATTTTAGTCCGGGGAGCTTGTTGGTCAAAGTACGTTAGTATTTTACATTATTGTCATTAAATTGCCTTGTGTTTTCATTTTTACATGTCTAGTAGATGGTATATCATTTTTCATAGATGGAAAAGGGGGAGAGAAGAATCAAAAACATGGGAATGAGGTCATGTGTGTGCTTTTCTTGTTGGTTACCATCAATTTTTTTGAATGATGGTGTCCATCAATGACAAAGGGGGAGATTGTTGGCCATTTTAGGTTAGTGTTGTCATTGATGTAAACCCCATTGATTAAAAATGGTGTCAATGTGTCATGTGAGTCTCCTATGATGTTTTTCAGGTGTCAAGTATGAAGTTCATGTGGTTTGGTGAAGTTCAGTGTAGTCCTGGAGCATGGTTGAGTGAGCTAAGTCACTATTTGAGTCATCTTTAATTGGTTGGAATGTTCCATGATGTTATTCATGGTCCATAAGGTGTGTTACAAGTTTACATGTGTCTACATCGAGTCAAAATGTCAAGTCATGAGTTTTCATGGTTGAGTAAGGTCATTCCAGGATTGTTTCTATCCCTAGAGCATTAAGAATGAGGTAGAGGTGTAATATTTTGACCAAATAAGTCTTTTAAAATCATGGTACAAGAATGATATAAGTTTACTTGAGGTCTATGGTGAGTTTCAAGTATTCATTCAATGGTTTGATGCATTTATAGGGTCCTTGGGAAGCTATAGGTGAGAAACATGGATTTTAACACATGTAAATAGAGATTGGATAGAGAAGTTCAGAGATATATAATCTAGATGGTGAGTATGGAAAGTTAGAGAAGGTTTTCATGGTGCTTCATGTCAAATTTTAGGTCATTATGAAGAATATTTTGAAGATATGTATGTTTTGGTGAAACCGGGTAAGTTTTGAGTGTGTTATTATAACAAAGTTGGACCTCCCGATGTTCGTTGTCAGCTGTTTTCTTTGCTTGGGGACCTGATATATTTGGGGTAGCTTCTAAGGTCAGTTATGAAGGTTTAAAAAATAATGAGGTGGTTTGATCCACGAGGGGTTCATTAGCTATGCAATATCCTAACAAGTGGGTTCATATTGAGGTAATTAAAATTATTAAAATTAAATTCAATATACCGGTAGACATGAGGGGGTGAAAGGGTTTAATTTATTAATATTTTGAATTAGGTATTGGGGGTAGGTTAGAGAGGTGGGACAAAGGAAAGGGATGTTTAATTTTAATATAAAACTAAAACATTTGAACCCTAGTTTTTAAAAGTAAATACCTTAAAATTGCAAAAGAGTGTGTTCATAAAGTTAAATTATAATCTCTTTTTGAATAAAGAAATATCAATTAAGAGATTCTTAACCAAGAAATAATAAGATGGTAGAAAACTAGGATTGAGTATGCTTTTCAACACAAGTGATATTATTTCACCATCTTAATTATTTGAAGAACTATTGATAAATGATTAAAGCTTAACATTTATAAGGTGATTTGTAATAGGTCTTCAATGGCTTCAAACTATCTTTCGAGAGGAAATGCATATTAAAAAAATTGAGTGAGAAATATAATATATATATATTTTAATATATTAGGGTAAAAATAAAAAGGGGTAAATAAAATTGTAATTGAAAAATGGGTAAGTAAGGTAAATGGAAAAAATAGGGGGTATTTTCATTCTAATAATATAATAGGAGGGGGTATTATCAATTGAAGAATTAGAGGTAAAAACTAGGATTAAGGGTATTATTTTATACCCTTCAAACGCATGTGCTATACGATACTTCTACTAAGTGAACCCCCTTGGTTTGATCGTCACTTTTTATGAACGCGATCGTTAAGGGGATAAAGTGGTTTGAAACCCTAACTAAACCCTAGCTAGGAATAACTTGGAGAAAAGTTCTTGTATCAGCCCGAGTTTTTATTTCTAGTGGAAAATTTATGATTGGATGTTATACATGACTCTTATAGATTTCTAGAAAGGTGTGTTAGAGCATGTGGTCATATGTGGGCCCCACTTGAATTTTATTATTTATGAAGAGTTGCAGTTTGAGGAGAAAGTTGCCAAATGAGGTATGAGCTAAATTTCCATTTATGAAATCCTAAGATTTTTATTGATGTTCATGAAGGTTTCAGGTCATGGTCATAGTGAAAAAGTGCAAAGTGTTCCCTATCTTTGTTGACTAGTTTTTGGGGCGATTCGGAGCAGCTTTTCAAGTAAAATTGAGATTACAGGAGCTTTAGGGGAGTTAGAACTCCATAAAAGTTGTGTTGTGAAGATGGTTAAAATATATTTACATTGGTATATCAAAATTTAATATTAGAAAAGTTATGAGTTGTTATTTTAGGCTTAATTTTGGAAGATGTTATTTCTAAAGCAGGCACAAATGGCTACAAGAGGTAAAGTGATGAATATGAATTATTCATGATTGGTGAATGTTTATGAGGGATTATAATCATGTATAAGTATGTTACATGATTTTTTTAGTGTGGAAGTAATTTTTGTATGTTGGAGCAAGTTGGGCTAAGTGTTAGTTCTTGAGTCCAAGTAGAGATAAAAAGTAGTTTGTAGAGATGGACCTATTTGAAGGCCTTCCACTTGGAGTTGGAAGGAGTTATTATATTTTATGGAAAGGTAATTAAGATATATATCCAATGAGGTACATGTTTTCTCTTGGTGAGGTCATTTGATCAATCATTCATGTCATTTTGTGAAGAAAATTTAATGGAAGTTTCAGGACATGGTTGTTCTTGCTGAAGTATTGAGTTGTTTGAGGCATGAGATGGATGAGTTAAAGTTTTATATCACCTGAAAAGTGAATAGGGGTGAATTTGAAACATGTTTAATCCATTTGGAGGTCTTGAAAGTGATAGAAAGTATGTTTATTAGCTGAGTTTGGAAAATAGGTTTTTGGGCAGCATGTTTTGGTGAAGACAAAAGTGGTTGTGGTTTGAGAAGGTGGTTATTTCATGAGATATAACTTGTTTAGGAGTGTTTTACAGGTCTTGAAATTTCCATAGAGCAGTCACATGCCATAGTTGAGGTATTCTTGGGTGATTTTGAGATCTAAATATGAAAACAAGTTGTTGATAATAGTTGTTTGGTGAAGGTAATGAGCCACTAGACCCATTAAATGAAATAATATGATTGGTTAATGTAAATTGTGACCATTTTTAATGTTTAAATGATATATTACTCATGTGCGGTGAGTTTTATAGCTTGAATAAAAATGGTTTTGACATAAGGGATCTGTTGTCATCCCAATGCAAGGGTTTTGAGGATTTTTGGTGTATGGATGATGGTGCATGGATGTATGTGCAAGGGTTCATAGGAAATACAAGTCCATGAAGGCCTATAGAGATAAATTTGAAGAAGGCATGCTTGAGATAGGGTTTGAAGGAATTTGGAGCTGAAATTTGGGATCACTATCAGCTGTGGTATTAGCATATTTTCAGTGGTCATACTTCTTCAAATCTCTTATGATGAGTCATATTCATAGGAGTCTCTTGTTGTGAGTCATATCAACAAGGGTTTAGGTGTTGGTGCTCTTTGTGGGGTTGGTGCCTAACTAAATAAATCTCTTGTGATGTGTAATATTCACTTGAGTCATTTGTTGTGCATAATATTAGCAAAATTTTAGGGGTTGGTGCCTCACTAATTTTTTTTTTTGTAGGATGTGTAATATTCTTGCAAGTACTTTCTTTGAGTAATATAAGCAATGGTTTCAGTGTTTTTCTTCCCCTTGAGGGTTTCCCACTTATATTTGGTGTCTTGTGTTCTCTCCTTTGATTATTGCACATGTGATTGTTTATTGCACACATAATAGGTTTACATGGTTTATGAATATTGAATGGTGAAGTTGAATGACGAATCTCAACAATGGAAAGTAAAGTTGAAATTTTTGAATGACTGATTCACCCCCCTCTCAGTCACTATGATTTCAACAATTATTATCCACATTTATGATTACAATTCTTGTCCGTTGCCTCTTAACAATTTTTCGGGACATCCAAGGTGCTTCGTCAAGTAGTAGGTGGAAAAATATTAACACAAAGGCAATAACATCATCAACAAGATTGGTTGGTTTTAAATATGTTCACATGATAAGTTGTTAAAATTTATCTCTTGCAATATTTTTGACTTTTTTCATGTTTGTTTCCTAGGGAGGAGCTCCTCTAAAGGAAGGGAATGATGGTTGTAATGGTCGTGCAAAAAATATGCATGAGGTGTGGATTTTAAGAAACAAAATTTATTTCTAATTCATAATAATGTTGTTTCTCCAGGTGTTTTATGCCTTGTTTTTGTGTTCTTTTCCAAGGGGGTGCTCTTGTACAACAAGGGAAATATGGCAAGAATCCTCCCAAGCCTATAACATTTGTTGTGTGTAATGATCGTGCAAGAGATACACATGAGGTAAGCAATGCAAGAGATGACCTTGTTTTTAATTAATAGTAATTGTTTTTCAAACTAATGCTTTACGATCATTAATTATATGGTTCTGAACAATGTTTCCACCTCCACCTATAGATTACATAACATAAAAAGTTGGTGGTTTCATGTATTATTTTGTGTGCATAAAGATTGTGTGTTAGGTGGTGGGGTTAATTTCTAGGATTTGTTTAAACTTAATGTTTGTCACTCCACAATTCACTACATTGATTTTATGTTATCACAAAAGTGAGGCCACAATAATACAGGAAAATGACCACCTCATTCTCCTAAAATTCTAAGGACATATAGAGAGAAGAGGGAGAACAACATGGAATATGTTATTAGGAAACACATTAATCAACAACAAATGCATGTATTTTCTAGAATTTTTCAAAAGGAAGGTAAATGCCATTTCAAGGACCTCGGTAGAAGAGGAATAAAATATGTATAATGATAGATGTGGTCCCATGATACATTGGAGAAGAGAGAGGAAATAAAAGAGAAATTTTTGTGGGAATTGGAGTTAAAGAAGCGAAGGAAAATCAAGAATATGATACAAGTTAAATCTCTTTCAATATTGTTTTTATTTTATTTTATTTTAATTTTATGCACGTGGAATGCATCTAAAATTGTAATTATCCACAGGGTGGGGAAAATGAAGGTTGTGGTGGGACCCATGATGATGTTGATGCTCCAATTGAGGATACAGTAAAGTAATATTAGGTGTATATAGATAAGTTGGTTTTAAAATCATGGATGTTGGTCCTCACAATTGTATGTCATTGTAGGATGATGACATTCCCTTGAGCCAACTATTGCAAAAATGTAGAGGGATGCATGATAAAGGTAAAAAATAGAGGAGGATCTACCTAGGGAAAATGTAAGAATTTTATATTGATGACTTTAAATGCATTGATATTTAAAATTATTAATCATTTTTACTTCATTTCTTCCAGTTAAGGTGAGAAATATTGAGAGGAAAAAATGAGAAGAAGGGTGCCACCATTGTTGCAGAGAAATTCCTTTCATATCCTAAGTGTTGCCTTCACCTTATCGGGGAGATAGTTGCACATGAGATGGGGGATGTGGAAAATAATGCTTGAGAGGATATTGTAATGATGTTTCATGTTTTTACGCATCGTTTAACTAAACATTGGATGTTAGCATAATCCAAGATTTTTAAATTATAGGATTTTATTTTTGGGGATGAAGTGCATTTGTGCTCTAATGCGATTGTGGGGGTTGGCATTATTTCCGATGTAGGGTGAAAATCAGTCTTTCATGAAATTCCATTCCCACCGCATGTAGTACAAGTAAATTTCATTGATGCATTCATGCTAACCACTCCAATCCCCTATCTTGATCTATTTATATTTAATTTAAGTGAGTGCATCAAAGGTTTTTCAATATGGAACATTTCAAACCTAAAATGTCCATTCCTCCAATTGAAGTACGTAGAGGCTTCTACACAAAAATTATTAGCATATGAATTGAATATTGTTTTGTTCTCATAAATGACACAATTTTATTCAGGATGATGTAGTGGAGGTCCTTGGAGTGAAGAGCCTAGAGGTTCACCGCACTAGGTTGTAGTCATCTATCATCCCCCCCACCCTGGAGTCACCCCACCTTCAATTCAAAAAGATGCGAAGAAGCATAATAAATTTTATGAAACCCTACGTTGTCTTGATATGAATAGAAAATGCAAGAAATGATTCTCTATTTTAGCGTTATTCTTGTGATGGTATATCAAAAAACCATAAATATATTTTGTTCTTGACGTTTATCTAAAGTGTTGATGATGATTTGTAATTGTTCTCTTGATTAATCAAAAATATCTATGATGGTTTCCATAAATTTTTATTTGCCATGTCACTTTCCCTATTTTGATGCATTCATTTCTTTGTTATGTGGTTTTGATTATATTTTTATAAATGTGATGTCACCAAAGGTTGAGAATAAAATCACAAATATATTGTATATACTTTGTCATGTGATTATTTTCTACATCCGAGGTGTTTTGTAACAAGTTTGTCATTTTTTTCTTGCCATGGGAAATTGTGTTATGCGAGTCATTTAAAATAATTATTACTCATCTAATCAAAATGGTGAACCTTCAACCAATGATAGCAATGTTCGTGAAGTCCATGTTGTTTTCGATATCATACCTGGGTCGCTCCTAAATTTCAACCTATTCCGTCTATCACATAAGTTTTTATTGATTCACATGAGTACTTTGGGTTGTTTACAAGGTTAAAACATGAAATGTGGAAATTTTCTTATAAAACATTGATGATGTCATGTGATTGGTTGCAGGTAGATTTTGCTTATATATGATGCACTTAGACAATTTTTTATGCACTTGTAGGAGTGGGAGAAGGTGATAAATGTTGAAACCAATTTGTAAATCCATCACCATTGGAAGGACAAGGAACGAGTCATGCCATCATGCGAGGTAGGGATCTGATTCATCCATGCCATTTCTACTAAAAAATAGCTATTTTTATTATGTCAGAGATTTTGCATGAAAAATAGAGCCTTATTGGTGAAGTTTTTAAAATATTTGTGGAATTTATTTGCAAACATTCACATGGCATCCAAATTTGGTTGGAATTTTCTATCTTGGCCTTTTCAAGCATAGGGAAATGTGCACTATCAACATTTTTGGGTAAACAAAGAGACTGATAAACAAAAACCTTGCAAGTTGATAGTTTTGGGTAATACCTGTATTGACGAAGAAATATGCTATGTGTGTAATAGGTTTAATATAGCTATGTTTTTCAAAAGCCTCTTTACTTTCTTAGTGGCTATCTCGCCCAAATTACAAATCATTATGTATTATAGATACAACTCTACATTTTTATTTCTGGATCAATTATATGTTTTGTCTCTCTTTTCAATCCACGCCTTATTTAATAAATGTTCTCTTTGTGCATTTATCTATTTTGTTTGGTTCATTTTTCACCCAAAAACCTTATTCACTAAATTAATTTTCTATAGTAAGACCAATTTTTTATAAAATAAAGTATAAAAATCGTCGCATACAAAATTGTTTAGTTTTGTTCTATGATTATAGTCATAATGAGCTTTGTAATGTTGGCTTTCGTGCAAGTATTGGGAATGCATAAATCATGAAGGTTACATGATAAGGTATAAGCCTCAACACATGAAACAAGCTCAGATTATTATTGAAAAACAATTACTACATATTTATCTTACTTGCAATGTGACTTCCGAGCTAAGATATTGAGATCAAATGCATACATTTTCCTCTCATAACATATGGTTTTAGAATTGGTGCGTTTTTAATCTCCTCTTTGGTTCACTAGCATCTTCTTACTTCATAAACACACTATAATTTCCAATATTCATTATGTTTAATCTCTTGCATTGATGGAGATATAGTCTGCATACCTAATTGGAGCGAGCAACTCTATTTTGTATCCAACCTTTATCTAGTGAACATTTTGTTTTAGAATTTTTGTGTTTTTCAATCTCCTTTTGTAGTGATGGTCTACCCAATATAAAAATACTCTACATTTTAGAAATAACACTATAGTTTTATCTCCTCCATCAATCAAGAAATTTTCTAGCAATGTATTTTCTAAATAAAACTGCAATTTTTCGTGTTTTCAATCTTTGCCTTCTTCAATATAATTACTGCTGTGAAAATATTTGTGTTTTTTAATCATTTATCACCCAAGAAACCATATTCATTTTATTAATGTTCCTTTCTTTGAAAGTTAAAATTCCAGTTGAGCAAGTTGGGGTATTAAATACCACATACAAAAAATGACCAATCAACGACAAAGTAACAGAGTTAACAAATGAAATAAAAGATTATGTTTGCGATAATAAATGTAAAGAGTATCTCTTAAGATTATTTTTATAAATGAATTGAGATATCAATTGTATTATTGTAAATGCGATGTCACCAAAGTTCATTGTGAATAAAATCACAAGTGTATTGTCTTATGATTTGTCATGTGATTGTTTTGGTTTCAAAATTCCCTATTCTTGCATAGGAGAAGATACCAAACCACATTGTGACTATAATGCTTCAAATGTATGGGAATTTTTCTATTATAATTTTTTCATTTTGTTTCAACCACGGGAAATTGTGTTATGCATTGTTATGTGGTTGTTATGACGTCAACATTCCCTATACTTACACAAGCAAAGATAACAAAGCTAATTGTGACTACAAGCATTTTAAAATAATTAAAATTTTCTCATAAATGTTTGACTTGATTTATGTGAATAATTTGGGTTGTTTATGAGGTTAACACATGATATGTGGAAATCTGATTTTGGTGATAAACACGCATTTATTATGCCACCTAATTGCTTGTAGGTAGTTTTTTATAATATTTGATGCGATTAGACATTTTTTTGTATACACATTCAAGAGTGGGAGAAGTGACAATTTTCCTCATCACCACATGACTCATGACATTTCCTCTCGTATGGTGCACATACTGTAAGTTGTGTTTCCAATCGATACTTTTAATTCATGCCTCTAGTGTCTTAAGATTCTCTTGTTTTCCTTTATAGGAATTTATTTGTGTTTTCCTTCCATTAATAAGATTAAACATTGTGTAATTTTCAAGCATTTGAAAGTGGGTTTTACCCCTCCAAGTGTGAGTGTAATGCCCCGTTCAATGTTTCCTAGTCCCTAACCTGCCGACCATGTTACTAATCCTGGGAGACTTGTGTGCGCGGGCTCTTGTTGACCATTGTTGACCTTGTCCTTGTCTTAGTGACGTGTTAGCACCTTTCCTCTCCTTGCTCCCTCAAGTCGTTATCGACACCTTTGTGTGGGGACTTGTTATCCTGTAAAATTGGCAAGGGAAATTTTACAGATAACCCTACCGAAATTTTGTTCCGGTCCCTCGTCAGGGACTCCTTGCGTTCGGAACGTTGCAAAATCCCTTCCCTAGGAAATCTAGTTTTCCGAACTTAGCCATTTTTGGTCTTTTTTGGTCGGGCGCACATAATGTCTATGCAACATCAAGTTTTGGTGCGCCCCCTTTAAATCCTTTGGCACATGGTTTGAAGTGTCAACACACCTTTTGATGTGCCTCACTATGTTGTGCCTTTCTTGCATGCGCCAAGGCACATGCGCCTTCATGTCAACAATAATTTTGTTGCGCAAGGGCGCACATATTCTTGTGTCGACATCACTTTCGGTGCGCCAAAGGCGCACATAACTTCGTGTTGGCAAGTGTTTTGATGCGCCAAAGGGCGCATGCTTTCCGTTGTCGATAGTGCTTTTCATGCGCCATTTGAAAAAGTTGGTGGCACATTTATTACTGTCGCCGCGCACCCGCCTGTCATTTTGATCACGTCGTGGACCCGGTTTCATATTTCTCTATTATATAATCTAGATCAACAAATGAGTTCGAGTTACATATGTCAACATCAAGCAAGAAACCTACCAAATCTAAGGGTAAAGCCAAGCTCACAGAAGAAGAAATGAAGTACAAGTATCAGAGGGTCAGGATGCCCGAGTCCCAAGCAGAGTGTGACCTAGACATCAGAGACTCAGAACTGGGTCATATTGATATGGAGGATTTCTAGGCCAGAACCCAGAGGGTCACAAGAAGTCCATGGATGGACAAACTGATGGGCAGTGCGCTACATTTTGCTGGCGGGATCCCTGTAAGTGTAAACAATGAATTTATGATGGTAGTGGCCCGATGCTACAACAAAGACACAAGATGTGTCCATAGTGAGAAGGGCGAGGTCATAATCAACCTCACTGCCCGCCACTTTGAAATAATGCTCGGCATTCCTCATCACCGGCACTTTGTGGCCGTAAGCCAGGAAGATTGTATCAAGGCTTGGGATGACAATGAGGATCAGTGCATGCAACTGATGAATGAAGTATACCTAAAGAACAAAAAGGTGGTGACCAGGTGGCCACAAGTCATTCATCGCAGTGACTTTTCAGAGGAACTCAGTGATACAATCACGTTCCTGAGTAGAGTGTTTGGGCTTCCTGATGCCCACTACTTTCACAAGTGGATGCTGCGATACTTAGAGACAATGAATAAAAATGTGCCAGATCAACGCTTTGAGTGGGCGGAGATCATAAGCAGCACAATATCGGAGTAGCTCCAACAACTCACCATAACACAACGGGAGGTTCTATATGAACTCCTACGTAGTCTATGCTGCAGCTTCAGAAAGAGACTATCCAGCTCTAATGCGGTGTGGGGTTTGGCCCCAAGTTAAGATATATGAATACTATCCAGAACTGAAGCTGGAAAATAGCATCCCCCAGTTTACAAAGATTAATGATGCCTTCTTCTATGGCATCGTCTGCCTTATGAGGCCAAACATGACTCACGGTCGCACGACCAAGAGCATCGTAGCAGCTACAGAGAAATGGGGGGCCCTGTTCACTCAATTCCCCACCTTCACCTATCTGAGGGCAGTTAACTTCTTGGGGGAACCAACTAAATTACCGAGATATGCCGGCCCCAAGTTGATCCTGTTGGAGCTGTCGAGACAGCTTATCACCTACCATGAGAAGTGTCTCAAGAGAAAGAAGGGTGGAACTCCTTTCCCCCTCACAGTGGGCAGGTATACGTGTCTCTCTCACCACAAGGTGAAGGACATGTTTGCAGAGCTAGAGCTGCTGAATCTAAAACACAACTTCCCGGCCAGGCCCACCTTCGACCCAAGGAATTGTCTCCCCAGGGCCAAGCTCGATCCGATCCACATCCCTCAGATCGAAGACATTTATATCGACCTATATCATGAGGGCGAGCTCAGGAGGAAGGATCATTCCCGCTTAGCCTTGGCTGAAATCATCCAGTACAGTGTAGCCATCGTCCCAAAGGGTTATCAAACTACTGATCAAGAAGTTGATCAAGTGTATCTTGACATGGATGGGGATGACTGGCCGTTTGCTGTGATTGACAGGAACAAAGCACCTCAGACAATTGAGGAAAGGGTCAAGGAAACTCTGCGAAGAACAGAGCATTGGTGCGAATGAACGGTCTCATCTACCTCGGAGTTGATTTCACCACATCTCCGTTAGGAAACGCACCTCCTTGGGAAAAACAACAGCCAAAGGGCAAGGAAAAGGTAAAGAGGGTGAATCCAGCTCCACCCAAGAGGAAGCTCCTGAAAGTCCTCCTTCCGCTACACCCGAACAAGTTATAACTCTGGCTTCTCCAGAGAAAGAAGCAGTGGAAGATGTTCCGATAGGCACATCCACTCAGGATGTTGCCACTGCTGCAACTATTGAGGTCCCTTCTGTCCCTTCTCCCTCTCCTCCTTCCCCTCCTCGAGTGACCCAAGTGACCATTCCTTTGGTCGTGTCCTCTCCCCCGTCTTCCACTGTTCCCCCTTCTTCCTCATCCATCTTCTCTTCTCTCGCGGAGCTATCCCCCTCCATTTCTTCCCTCATCTCTGAGCTCCCTTCCATTCCTATGTCTTCCTCCCCTGCAGTATCTCTTCCTCCCGCGAGCACTTCCTCGGCTTCCCTCTCCATGCCGCCTCCAAGTGTCTCCACGTTTTTCCCTTCTACTACTGCAGCTGCCCCCTTCTCTGTTTCTAGTCCTTCTCCCATAAGTCCAGCCTGGGTCTCCTAACACCTGAGTCAACAGAAGAGGAAAGTTCCCATCAAAGGGGATCAAGAAGCAAAAGCCTTTAACCCGCTTCTCTCATAGTGCATCAGGGGAGAGAGTGATGGAGATTACGTACCCCAATCCTTTGAAGGATAAGAAGGATCTGTCTCAGATTACACAGTGACTCAAGTCACGATGGGGACATCTTCAGAAATCCTGCAAGGAGAGGCCCTATCTGCAGTTGACGCCCTTTGCAAGAAACTCCAAGAAGAAAAGGAAGAGAAAAGGCTGCTAAAGGAGCAAAATAAACATCTTCTCCGCGCCTTGCAGAAAATGGGCAGTGCGCCTCCTACAACTACTGCCAAAACTCCTGAGCCTCTGAGCCAGGATAAGATCAATGAATATGCTAAAATCGGTGAGCAGGGCATGGCAGTTTCCGCCTGGAGGAGCCAAATCCTCAAGGAAAGCGAGGGAGTTATCGCTAAGTTCACCGATTTGTACCAGAATATCAATCGAATGAACAGAGAACTCCAGGCGATAGCAGGACCCATCTCCGAAGAGCTTGATCATGCCAGGATGCAACACGAGGCCTTTCAGAAAATGCTCGACTGTTCAGTCGATGATCTGGTCAAGTTTGGCATCTTTGGACACCCCAGAGCCCTCAACAAAATCCTTTCTACTCTGGATTATCGGGTGGATCAGCTGGAGTTCATCCTGGAGAAGATCGACAAAGTAAAGAGGTAGCCCTGGATGCAATGCATCAAATGGAACAGATTGTTCTCAGAATGTCTCCAGGGTTGCTCACTTCTTCTTTCACCTTAAGGAAGGTGGAGGAAACTATTCAGATCTTCAAGGAGATCGTTTCACAGGGACTAGGGCCAGAGGTCACGTTTGACGCCGAATCCATCAATAACCTGTTGGCATGTCGTGACTTCATCGGGTACCTGATAGAGGCAGAGAATGATTATTCAAAACTCCCGAGAAAAGCTCATAGATGAGCGGGAGACTTGCGAAGCTATCAGCGATAGACACAAGGATCCTTCCGAGGATCAACTTCAACCCATGATCAGCAAGTTCATGGAGTACCGTGCCCAGTTCCACATCTCGTCGCCCGAGCAGCAAAAGCAGGATACCCCCTTCCAGCCGCGGGATGACGACGAATAGTTTCCTTCTTCCCAACTTTCTCCTTGTAAATTATCCAAAATTTGTTGACACAAACGATGACATCATCCATGTTGCACCATGGGATGATGTCATTCACCAAAGTTGTAAAAAGTCAACAAATGCCTTTGTAAGATATTTTGTAATTAGGTGGTTGGTTTGTTTTTGCCTTCCTTTCTTCTCTTCTTCTATAAATACTTGAATACTTGTTGTATTCAAGAGAGTGGATATATTTTAGATGAAAAATAGAAGTGAGAAGAAAAGGCTTTGTACTTTTTGTAACATAAGAAGATATTAATGCAAATATTAAGACCTTGTGCTGAATATGTGTGTTATGGGCATCTGATCTTTCTTATGTCAGATCTATGCGTTTATTCTTTTGAATCTATCTCTACTTTTTTGTCATTTATTCATCAGTATTGCTTTATTTGTTTATGCAAGTAGGTTTGGCTTTGTTTACTACCAATCCCAAAACATAAACCCTTTGACCTTTCTGCTTTGGAATTCATTTCTTTTCTCCCTTCGGACCTGATCTTTCTTCATCCTCTCTTTCATTCCTTTCTTTCCGCAGTCGGAAACACCCCTACTGGGATGAGATCCCAAACCCCCGAAGGCAGAATATTGTGAGACTTGCACAGATTCCTACTGGTAGAATAAAAATAAACCAGTTTCACTTTGCTGACTCAAAGAGGGGCTATGCCCGCACAATGTTGGTGCGTTATCCATAACTGCATCCGGTGACATGATTTTCAAACCAACAGACTATGTAATGTCCCGTTCGTTGACTGTTTGAAGGAGGACCTTGTTGCGCTTTGGTAAAAGTGGGCCGATAGTCATTATCAATGTGAATAGTAATTGCATTTATATATTTATAATATATAATGATAATAATGTTATTTTAATTTAATTGACGATTGGCCTCTATTTGATAGTATTATTGTTTACCCTTTTTGTCGAGCGGGCATGCCAGTCTTGTAGTATGATTAATAATTATTTTAAGTGATAATAATAATAATAATAATGATGATGATGATGATGATAACAATATTAGTATTTTAATTATCGATGGACGATAACTCCTTCAGTTGATCGTCGATGTGTTACCAATTTTATTGTTGATTATCGATAAGTGATTTTATTCGTGTGGATTGGTCACCTCATTCCACGTGAGAAGACAGTCTCTTGTTGTGGCACCGCATGATCGGTCCATGTCTTGCGTTGATTTTGAATGCCTCGGGATGAAGGGAGTCTTTTTCATCTCATTGTGTGGGTTGTTGTACGCAAAGGAAAATTTTAAAAAATAAATAAATAAAATAATAATAATAAAAATAAATAAAAGAACTAAAATTTAAAATATTTGTGTTTGTGGGGGCGGATTAGGGCAAGTGGTGAAGGGCGGAAAAGGCTCCAAAAACATTGCGCTAGGGTTTCGTCGATGTTTTTTTGGAATGGACGAGCTGGTTTGGGGGTGCAAGATCTGCACACCAAAAAAATGTGTTTGTTGAAATGACCTTGGAAAATTTCATGCAAATGCTTTGATTCACGCAAAGACAGACTCCACAAACGTTCAACATTCGCCCAAGCTGCGCCACATACCGTGTGGGAAAATAATGCAAAAATGAGGAGGTTTTGTGTCATTCTTTTTATAATGTGGCCAACACGTTTCCATCCGCGCCTGCACTGTGTGGGCTCCCATCAAATTCAAAAACACAGAGGAACTGGTCGATGTTCTTTGCTGCAAGTTCCCTAGTCAATGCGTATGTAAAAAACGTGAAAGCATGCACTTGGCATGTGAGTTGTGCACCTAAATTCCTAAAAGAAAGCGTGGCTTCTTTGATCGCCACGGTGTAGGTGATGCACAAAGCAGTCTGTTAAAAAGGTGCATATATTGTCTCGATAAAATTCCTAAAAGAAATGTTGTCTCATTGAATGCCATGATGGCAAAGATATGCACAAGATGGATGTGTAAAAAAATTGGCCTGTGATTTGTTTGTGAGAATTCCTCGAGAGAGATGTGGTCTTATGGAACATACTCTGACCTTATAAGCTTCATTTTTTTTACTTAGCTTTTATCCAGGCATGATTCAATGCATGAGGGCTGTAAATACTTCAATGGCATGAGTGCCTCTTGTAGAATCATGCCTAGAATTAATCATTATGTTTGCTGGTTTTTGATGAGCACATGAGAATGTGCAAAATGTGGAGGCACGCTTAAGGCATGTGAAGTGTTTGACTAAATTCCTTCAAAAATCATGGTCTAATGGTTGCAAGGTTTGAGGCTACGCACAAAAGGAGGAAGATCTCATCCTATCCAAACAACAACAATAAGAAACCCTTTGATCATGCTCAACAAGTGGTGGGTTGAATCCAGAAGGTAGGAGGAATGTGATCAGAGTAGTGGAATGGTTTTCAAGTCTGTAGTTATAGATTTTATTGATAGACGTGTATGCAAAATGGTGGAGTTGAGGACGCTCGTGGACTGGTTGATGAAGTGCCCAACCACAAGATCGAACCCAAACCCGTGGCTTTGAAAACTTCGTTCTCCGGTATGGTTCTTCTTCTTCCTTACCTCTCATAATTCTCGTGTTTTAGTTCTCTTTTGCAACTAAATAGAATTTTAAATTATTAGATTTTTAACACAGTTAAATGTCCCTTTAACTTATTGCAAAACAATAAAGTGTCGTGTCACAACTCTCGAAGTCCTTTTAACTCATCTACCTTAAACTATGATCTATCACCCTCGCTTCGAGATGATTTGGAAAACTCTTACCCTTCTTGATCACTCCAATATCGTTTATCAACCAGACGAATTTGACTCCCCATTGATAAAGTTGACCTTCTCCTTGTTTTAAATAGTTAAATTTTACAATTTTTGGAGACTCACTAAGTACCCTTCACAACTCTGGAAACGAGATGTGAAGTTTCATTCGTGTACCTTGGTATACGAGGAGTCACCTTGATTTTTGGTTTGACCCGAAATGATCATATGACATCCTTTTGATGCTCTTATAGGAGCCCTGTTACACCGGTTTACAACAGTAGAGAGTTGTTAAAACTAGAAAGTTGGCTTTCATTTTGGACCACCATTTGAAACTCGAAAGGAGAAATCACGTCTCGTCTTCACAAACCTCTAGCATTTATACTAGACAAATGCATGGAACATTCAGTGTAGGAAATATAAATATTCGGGATAGTTTGGAGAAGCCATTTTTTAGGCCTCCGGTCGTAGTTTGACGAGGTCAACAATTTCGTCTTGTCGCTCCAGAAAACTTGATGCCGTTTGAAAATGGTTTACTAGTTCTCAGTCCCGTTAACTCTGATGAATTCTCCTTATATAGGGGAACTAGTAGGAGATGTCTCGTTGCATGCTCCTCCATCGAACGTTTGTTTTGGACATGGTTTTCTGGGCCCTCGAGCTAACTTTTTTTTAACTTACTGTTGGGTGAACTACGACCAGGGGCCCTAGAGAACTAACCGCCAAACGTAAATCGTCCGCTCTTTTTCAATTCCGCCAATTGCTATGAAATCTTGGTATATCTGGGGACATGTAGAAAGTTAATCGTGATGTACGTGCTCATCGAAAGATAACCTTTGGAAGCATTTTCTTAGCCTCCGAGCCCATTTTGTACGTTTCGTAGCTAGTGAGAAAATGTAAAAGTAGAAAGCTGCGGGACCTCGTAAGGTTGCCAAATCACCCTGAAAACGTTTAAACACACTTAAATAACTGTTTAAAACACTATAATGAAACTTGTTATGTGTATTAGAACTTTTGGCAAAATGATGTTTTCTCTCTCTTCCCTTCTCTTTCTCTCTCCTGGGTTACAAAATGAAGAAAAATGAAATGCAATGGATACATGTTCCTAGACCTTTTTATTTCGATTGCAAATTGTAATTATTGTTAGATGTAAATGGGAAACTGAAATATGATACTTATGATTGTTTAGGGTGGATGCCATGCCAGTGATTTATCGCTGATATCATGCTCACGTGGGTTTTGCAGGATGGAAGAATGACGAAGAAAAAGGTGATGTGTAATTTAATTATTATTATTGTAATTCTTATAGGTCATTGTAAAATGAATAACTGTGTAATGTAGTCTCTTGTTACCGAAAAATTATAATTGAGATTTGTTAACATGCGTGATATGCTAGTTTTAAGGATACTTAGGAAATGTGCATCGATCACCGTTCGAGTTTGATTCTTAGTTGGGTATGGCAAAAAAAAGGGGTTTGATTTATATAAAATAAATTTGAAATTAAAGTTAATATATTGTAGTACCTTCTCGGTATTCAATAAACGATTAAATTAATTTCTGCGTTATCTTCTTACCTTGCAAAACATAATATAGATTTTTAATGGGAACACTCAACTTTAATAAAATATTCATGCATAACTTGCTGCATGTGTGATCCCTTTCATCATATAAGAAATTTAAGACCGTAGGACAAACTTAAGCTTTGCACTCGATGAGATCCCAAGGTTAGGTAAATAAAACCCCAATCGGAGTTTACCGTCATAGTCATTAGGTTTAGCAACATTGTCGTGAACCCATATTTTAGGAATGACATGGTCCAACCTACCCAGAGTATGCGGTTTCCTTCTAGTTTTGGTAATCGCGAGAAGAATGCCCTCCTTCAGGTCCGACACCAGGTTGAGTGTTGAAGACCGCCTTAGAAGGAACCTTAGGAGTCATTGTTCGAAGGAACGATTCAGCGGTGCTACCTTGGTTTCCATCAAAATAACATCTTGGTATTTTCTTGAATGTGGTTCATGTATAGTTACAATTCTTCCGGTCGTGTACCCCTTCAAGATGTTAGTCAAATACTTATGTAAATCCTGATTTCAAAACAATGCTAAGAACGAGATCTTAGTGCGATGTAAGAGCATATTATATAAATGTTGCACATGAGATTGGAGTTTAGGACTAAGGTCAATCTTGGAGTCTTTATAACTTAATTAAACTTTTTCATGTGTTGCAAAGAATATAAGTTACCTTGGTGCGACCAAACTTTGAGAAAACAAAAGATATGTATATATAGATATATATAAATCTTATAGGAATTCAATAAGTTTTCAAATTATAATAACAATGGTAGAGAAATAAATATAGTGTGAATCGAGAAATATTTTGGTGAAAAGCTGCCCTGTATCTAAATCTCTGTCAAATCCTTTGATTACGTTTTGGACATCAAGTCTCTTTCGCTTGAGTTGTAAGGGTAAAACTGTAGACATCAAATAAACGTTGGAGAAGAATATTTTTACATAATAGAAGATGATTAAGTATTTTGTATGCAATTTGATTTATGCCAAATATGTATGTCAGTTATGGAAATTTATATAAAGTATAAGAAGCCAACTTGAGAAGGTCGAATTGTATTTTCAACCGCGGAATAAGCTTAAGAAAATGTAGGTGGACAAACGAGAAAATTTATCCTTGCTCGTAATGTCCTTGGAATGTTAACTTTAACCAAAAATACATTTAAGGAAATGATGTGTTGTGGGTTCACCATTCCTGAAGCCATGTTCTTGTGGTTGGGTCTTTACTAGTAACCTTCCATTGGGAAAAGTGTAGCGTCAAGCATGCCTATGTCATTTTCGTGTGTCTATGTGAGTCGATGATTTTTGTGATTGTCGTATGCGAGTCGGGTTCTGTACTTGAAGCCCATGTTGTGTTGTGTGTAGTGAGCATTGTAAGTCAAAAAAAAATTATCCTGGTATTTTACTGTTGTATTTGTGTGTGTAAAGTGTGGGCACTACATATGGTATCAGAGCAGAGGTTCATGCTCTCGAACCTCTGGGATGGATTGGAGTTGTGATGATTTTGCATGATAGAGATGGTGTTACATGATGGGTTGCATGATGGTGATGGTGTTTCATGATGATGATAAACATTGTAAGATTAATATGTTTTAAGAGTGATGTGATCTATGTCGTAATTGTGATAGTGTGAATGCACATGATGTGTATGTCACTTAGTGCACATTTGTTAACATGTTGATGTTGTTGGGGATGGGATTATTCTCTCTCCTTCGTGTGGATTCTATGAAGAATTCACGAGTGAATTACTACTTGTGATGAGAGTATTGACTCTCCTTTTCATGGATCCAATGAGGAATCCGTGTGTGATGTACCGCCTTGTTTTGTGTGAATGGAATGATATTGTGAATTGCAGAGTGTTGGAACATTTTGACCTTATGTGATGTGAAGATGTAGTGATGTATTGCATGAAAAAATTTATGTAAAGTGAATGGAAGTTTACCGTGATGTCGACACCGTATTGTGATTTGTTGTGTGCATTGTCGTGTTGTATTACAATTGACTATATGTCGTAATGTTAGACATTGTGTTCCTCATATGTGTAATTCATGTAATATGTGATAGTTCATGTCGTGATTTAGGGGCATATGGGAGTATGATCCCTAGCGTACAGTGATTGCACCTTGGATGCAGGATGTGGTAATGTGATGTATCGTAACCCGTGAAGGTAATGATTGTGTTGTACCCTGTATATTTATACCATGCGCAAGGCGTTATGGTTGTTGTGTGTGAATTACCATTGTGTTTGTGATGTAGTTATGTGTATGTTGTGAAACCTTACACTAGACGACCCCCGAGGGATAAACTGTCAAGAGTGTAGTGTGTGAGAGAGGAGGAGGTGTGGACCAGGTTTTCATAATCTTGAGCCGAGTACGAGTGAGGAAGTGGAGTCTCATGTAGACTGAAAATCCACTTCTATCTGTTTAGTATACTTTGAGCTTGCTCAGTATATTGTGGGTGCGCACCACCTTAGGCTCAACTTATGCAACCTTGTGTCCCCTGCTCTTTCCTATTAGATTGTTCATTGAATAATCCTATGTGATTTTGACTATGTTGATCCTTGTGGGAGTATGGAGGGATGATTCAGGTAGAGATGATGACAGTTACATTATTTGACATACTCATTTCTGGTTACATGTATATTTTCACGAGCTGAGGCTCAATGTCCAAGTGCCAGCAACTTGATGAGTACCCCTTTGGTGGCGGTATGAGGCCACATAGTGATTGTGATGTGCTATTTTCTCATTACGTATTTTATTCGTAAATTAATCTTTCTCTTTTCGCTGGAACCAACCATTTTCTTGATTGACATGTTCTTATATTTTGGGCATTTATTTGATTGTTTCATTAACATTTAGATTTTGCACTAACCAAGGCTAATTAGCCATTTGTTTTCTTGGTTTTAAAACTTTCTTTTCCTATTTGAAAGATTTGTAGCCTAGCCCAAGGCTTTTGATTTTTCCACTTGGCATTTGAATGGATTGTTGTGCTGGTTCTAATGTCGTAATGTGTTGGATTAGGGTCATGGGATTAACCACGGAGTGGTTGGACCTATGGACCCTCTTCATTGTATGGGGGCACGCCCCAAGGAGTTACAGATAACTAGCGGGTTGTTGAACCATGAGTTATTATGTCACTTGGGCTAGGGGTGACGGGGCTCTATGTGCACTAGGGCAATAGGGTGACCCGACCTCATTAAAAAGGAGAAAGGAGATGGGGCTCTATGGTTGAGTGACCCGATATTCTTGATGGGGCTCTATGGTTGAGTGACCCGACCTAGTTTTGACACTATGTTTCTTTCTCTTTGGGAGGCATATGGAGATTATCTGGTGATGCTTTGGGGAGTATATGGAGTTGCTTTATGATACTTCAGGAGATATATGGAGTTTTACCTAGTACTTTTGGAGATATCTAGGGTTTGTTTCGTGATGTCTTGTTATGTGTGGAGTTGGTATAGTGAGTCATGTGTCCTCTTGTGAGTTCTGGTTAGACTTGTTATGATTGGTGGTGTGACTCTTCCCTTGGTTGGTATGGACTATTGGATATTGTCTTCGCACTATGTTGGTGCAGTCATGGATTCTTGGGGCTTGTGATACCCGTTGTATATGTATCAACGTGTTGATTCTATTTGTTAGTCATATGTGTGTACTAGATCTATGTCTAGGACGTAATTGTTGGAAATTAATTGTTATGTGGTCTACTTGTTGTCATTCCATGGTTTGGTGGAACCCTTGTGATGTGTTACGGTCGTGAAAGTATGTAAAGGTATGCTTGTGAAAATTTGGTGTTGTGTATAACCCTGGTAGGGTGTTGTGACTGTAGTTCATGATGGGAACCCATAGGAATGAATAAACTAAAATTTGATAAAAATGAAATTTTAAAGGACTTGAAATTAAAAATAATGTTAATGGAAAGAGATTAATGAAATAACGAATAAGAGAGAAGCGCAATCTTCACAGAACCTTGAAAGTTGAAATTTCTACCAAATGTTTCTAAGACTACCCTGTGGCCGTGCTTTAAGTAGCTAAAATTTTAAACCATAGGGTGTACTTTTCCGTTTACTTGTTATTGGTTGCGTACCGTTTCTTCCCTCTGTGTTATGTCGCATCGAGGACGATGCTTTATTAATGGGAGGAGAATGGAATGCCTCGTTCAATGTTTCCTAGTCCCTGACCTGCCGACCCTGTTACTAATCCTAGGAGACTTGTGTGCGCGGGCTCTCATTGACCATTGTTGACCTTGTCCTTATCTTAGTGATGTGTTAGCACCTTTCCTCTCCTTGCTCCCTCGAGTTGTTATCGACACCTTTGTGTGGGGACTGTGTAATGTCCTGTTCGTTGACCTGTTTGAAGGAGGACCTTGTTGCCGCCTGGTAAAGCTGGGCCGATAGTCATTATCAATGTGAATAGTAATTACATTTATATATTTATAATATATAATGATAATAATGTTATTTTAATTTAATTGACGATTGGCCTCTATTTGATAGTATTATTGTTTACCCTTTTTGTCGAGCGGGCATGTCAGTCTTGTAGTATGATTAATAATTATTTTAAGTGATAATAATAATAATAAGTAAATAATAATAATAATGATGATGATAACAATATTAGTATTTTAATTATCGATGGACGATAACTCCTTCAGTTGATCGTCGATGTGTTACCAATTTTATTGTTGATTATCGATAAGTGATTTTATTTGTGTGGATTGGTCACCTTGTTCTGCGCAAGAAGATAGTCTCTTGTTGTGGCGCCGCGGTTGGTTTGTGTCTTGCGTTTAGTTTGAACGCCCGGGATAGAAGGGAGTCTTGTTCATCTCACCTTTGTGTGGGTTGTTGTATGTAAAGGAAATTTTTTTAAAAAATAAATAAATAAAATAATAATAATAAAAATAAAATAAAAGAACTAAAATTTAAAATATTTGTGTTTGTGGGGGCGGATTAGGGCAAGTGGTGAAGGGCGGAAAAAGCTCCAAAAACATTGCGCTAGGGTTTGGTCACTGTTTTTTGGAATGGAATGTCATTGGTTTGGGGTGCAGGATCTGCACACCAAAAAAATGAGTTTGTTGAAACGGCCTTGGAAACTTTCATGCAAATGCTTTGATTTGCGAAAAGACAGACTCCACACACATTCAACATTCGTCCAGGCCGCACCACATACCCGCACAGAAAATAATGCAAAAACGAGGAGGTTTTGTGTCTGTTCTTTTTGTAATGTGGCCAACACCCTTCCAGCCCGCGCCCAGGCCTGCGTGGGCTCCCATCAAAGTCAAAAATGCAAAGGAACTAGTCAGATGTTGCTGTCGCAAGTTCCCTAGTCGATGCGCATGTAAAAACGTGAAAGCATGCACTTGGCATGTGAGTTGTGTGCCTAAATTCCTGAAAAAAACGTGGCTTCTTTGACTGCCAGTTACTGTAGGTGATACACAAAATAGGTCTGTTGAAAAGGCGCATAAATTGTCTGATAAAATGCCTCAAAGAAATGTTGTCTCATGGAATGCCATGATGGCAGCATATGCACAAGATGGATGTGTAAAAGAAAAGGCCTGTGATTTGTTTGACAGAATGCCTCAGAGAGATGTGGTCTTATGGAACATACTCTGACCTTGTAAGCTTCATTTTTGTTTACTTAGCTTTTAGCCAGGCAGGATTCAGTGCATGAGGGCTGTAAATACTTCGATGGCATGAGTGCCTCTTGTAGAATCATGCCTAGAATTAATCATTATGTTTGCTGGTTTTGATGAGCACATGAGAATGTGCAAAATGTGGAGGCACGCTTAAGGCATGTGAAGTGTTTGACTAAATGCCTTCAAAAAATCATGGTCTAATAGTTGCAAGGTTTGAGGCTACGCACAAAAGGAGGAAGATCTCATCCTATCCAAAAACAACAATAAGAAACCCTTTGATCATGCTCAGAAAGTGGTGGGTTGAATCCAGAAGGTAGGAGGAATGTGATCAGAGTAGCAGAATGGTTTTCAAGTTTATAGTTATAGATTTTATTGATAGACGTGTATGTAAAATGGTGGAGCTAAGGACGCTCGTGGACTGGTTGATGAAGTGCCCAAGCATGAGACTGAACCAAGCCTTCGGCTTCGACCGGCTTCGTTCTCCAAGCATGGTTCTTCTTCCCTTACCTCTCATAATTCTCGTGTTTTAGTTCTCTTTTGCAACTAAATAGAATTTTAAATTATTAGATTTTTAACACAGTTAAATGTCCCTTTAACTCATTCAGAAAACAATAAAGCGTCGTGTCGCAACTCTCGAAGTCCTTTTAACTCATCTAATTTAAACCATGATCTATCACGCTCGCTTCGAGATGATTTGGAAAACTCTTACCCTTCTTGATCACTCCAATATCGTTTTATCGACCAAACGAATTTGACTCCCCATTGATAAAGTTGATCTTCTCCTTGTTTTAAATAGTTAAATTTTGCAATTTTGGAGACTCACTAAGTACCCTTCGCAACTCTGGAAACGAGATGTGAAGTTTCATTCGTGTACTTTGGTATACGAGGAGTCACCTTGATTTTTGGTTTGACCCAAAACGATCATATGACATCCTTTTGATGCTCTTATAGGAGCCCTGTTACACCGGTTTACAACAGTAGAGAGTTGTTAAAAACTAGAAAGTTGGCTTTCGTTTTGGACCACCATTTGAAACCCGGAAGGAGAAATCACGTCCCGTCTTCGCAAACCTCTAGCATTTATACTAGACAAATGCATGGAACATTCAGTGTAGGAAAGAGAACTTTTCGGGATAGTTTGTGAAGCCATTTTGTAGGCCTCCGGTCGAGTTTGACGAGGTCAAATTGGACCAATTTCGTCTTGTCGCTCCAGAAAACTTGACGCCATTTGAAAATGGTTTACTAGTTCTCAGTCCTGTCGACTCTGATGAATTCTCCTTATATAGGGGAACTAGTAGGATATGTCTCGTTGCATGCTCCTCCATCGAACGTTCGTTTTGGACGCGGTTTTCTCGGCCCTGAGCTAACTTTTGTCAGTTTACAACTGGGTGAACTACGACCAGTGGCCCCAGAAAACTAACCACCAAATGCAAATTGTCCGCTCTTTTTCAATTCCGTCAGTTGCTATGAATTCTTGGTATATCTAGGGACATGTAGAAAGTTAATCGTGATGTGCATGCTCATCAAAAGATAACCTTTGGAAGTAGTTTCTTAGCCTCCGAGCCCGTTTTGTACGTTTTGTAGCTAGTGAGAAAATTTAAAAGTAGAAAGCTGCGGGACCTCGTAAGGTTGCCAAATCACCCTGAAAATGTTTAAAAACACTTAAATAACTGTTTAAAACACTATAATGAAACTTGTTATGTGTATTAGAACTTTTGGCAAAACGATGTTTTCTCTCTCTTCCCTTCTCTTTCTCTCTCCTGGGTTACAAAATGAAGAAAAATGAAATGCAATGGATACATGTTCCTAGACCTTTTTATTTCGATTGCAAATTGTAATTATTGTTAGATGTAAATGGGAAACTGAAATATGATACTTATGATTGTTTAGGGTGGATGCCATGCCAACGATTTATCGTTGATATCATGCTCACATGGGTTTTGCAGGATGGAAGAATGACGATGAAAAAGACGATGTGTAATTTAATTATTATTATTGTAATTCTTATAGGTCATTGTAAAATGAATAACTGTGTAATGTAGTCTCTTGTTACCGAAAAGTTATAATTGAGATTTGTTAACATGCATGATATGCTAGTTTTAGGGATACTTAGGAAATGTGCATCGATCACAAGTTCGATTTGATTCTTAGTTGGGTATGGCAAAAAAAAAAAGGGTTTGATTTATATAAATTAAATTTGAAATTGAAGTTAATATATTGTAGTACCTTCTCGTATTCAATAAATGATTAAATTAATTTTGGGTTATCTTCTTACCTTGCAAACATAATATAGAGTTTTAATGGGAACACTCAACTTTAATAAAATATTCATGCATAACTTTCCGTATGTGTGATCCCTTTTATCATATAAGAAATTTAAGACCGTAGGATGAACTTAAGCTTTGCATCAATGAGATCCCTAGGTTAGGTAAATAAAACCCCGGTTGGAGTTTACCGTCATAGTCATTAGGTTTAGCGACATTGTGGTGAACCCATATTTTAGGAATGACATGGTCCAACCTACCCAGAGTATGCGGTTTCCTTATAGTTTTGGTAATCACGAGAAGAATGTCCTCTCCTTCAGGTCTAACACTAGGTTGAGTGTTGAAGACCGCCTTAGAAGGCACCTTAGGAGTCATTGTTCAAAGGAACGATTCAACGGTGCTACCTTGGTTTCCATCAAAATAACATCTTGGTATTTTCTTGAATGTGGTTCATGTATACTTACAATTCTTCCGGTCGTGTACCCCCTTCAAGATGTTAGTCAAATACTTATGTAACTCCTGATTTCAAAACAACGCTAAGAGCGAGATCTTAGTGCGATGTAAGAGCATATTATATAAATGCTGCACACGAGATTGGAGTTTAGGACTAAGGTCAATCTTGGAGTCTTTATAACTTAATTAAATTTTTCATGCGTTGCAAAGAATATAAGTTACCTTGGTGCGACCAAACTTTGAGAAAACAAAAGATATGTATATATAGATATATATAAATCTCATAGGAATTCAATAAGTTCTCAAATTATAATAACAATGGTAGAGAAATAAATATAGTGTGAATCGAGAAATATTTTGGTGAAAAGATGCCCTGTATCTAAATCTCTATCAAATCCTTTGATTGCATTTTGGACATCTAGTCTCTTTCGCTTGAGTTGTAAGGGTAAAACTGTAGACATCAAATAAACGTTGGAGAAGAATATTTTCACATAATATAAGATGATTAAGTATTTTTTGTGCAATTTGATTTATGCCAAATATGTATTTTATTTTTCAACGCGGAATAAGCTTAAGAAAACGTAGGTGGAAAACGAGAAAATTTATCCTTGTTCGTAATGTCCTTGGAATGTTAACTTTAACCAAAAATACATTTAAGGAAATGATGTGTTGTGGGTTTGTCCTTCGAAGCCATGTTCTTGTGGTTGGGTCTTTACTAGTAACCTTCCATTTGGAAAAGTGTAGCGTCAAAGCATGCCTATGTCGCTTTTTTCGTGTGTCTATGTGAGTCGATGATTTTGTGATTGTCGTATGCGATTCGGGTTACGTACTTGAAGCCCATGTTTTGTTGTGTGTAGTGAGCATTATAAGTCGAAAAAAATTATCACGGTATTTTCTTGTTGTATTTGTGTGTGTAAAGTGTGGGCACTACATATGGTATCGAGCCGAGGTTCATGCTCTCGAACCTCTGGGATGGATTGGAGTTGTGATGATTTTGCATGATAGAGATGGTGTTACATGATGGGTTTCATGATGGTGATGGTGTTTCATGATGATGATAAACATTAGAAGAGTAATGTGTTTTAAGAGTGATGTGATCTATGTCGTAATTGTGATAGTGTGAATGCACATGATGTGTATGTCACTTAGTGCGCATTTGTTATCATGTTGATGTGTTGGGGATGGGAGTATTCTCTCTCCTACGTGTGGGTTCTATGAATAATTCACGAGTGAATTACTACTTGTGATGAGATTATTGACTCTCCTTTTTGTGGATCCAATGAGGAATCCGTGTGTGATGTACTACCTTGTTTTGTGTGAATGGGATAATATTGTGAATTGCAGAGTGTTGGAACATTTTGACCTTATGTGATGTGAAGATGTAGTGATGTATTGCGTGGAAAACATTATGTAAAGTGAATGGAAGTTTACCGTGATGTCGACATCATATTGTGATTTGTTGTGTGCATCGTCGTGTTGTATTACAATTGACTATATGTCGTAATGTTAGACATTATGTTCCTCATATGTGTAATTCATGTAATATGTGATAGTTCATGTCATGATTTAGGGGCATATGGGAGTATGATCCCTAGTGTACAGTGATTGCACCTTGGATGCAGGATGTGGTAATGTGATGTATCGTAACCCGTGAAGGTAATGATTGTGTTGTACCCTGTATATTTATACCATGCGCAAGGCATTATGGTTGTTGTGTGTGAATTACCATTGTGTTTGTGATGTAGTTATGTGTATGTTGTGAAACCTTACACTAGACGACCCTGAGGGGATAAACTGTCAAGAGTGTATGTGTGGAGAGAGGAGGCGTGGACCAGGTTTTCATAATCTTGAGCCGAGTACGAGTGAGGAAGTGGAGTCTCATGTAGACTGAAAATCCACTTCTATCTGTTTAGTATACTTTGATCTTGCTCAGTATATTGTGGGTGCGCACCACCTTAGGCTTAACTTATGCAACCTTGTGTCCCCTGCTCTTTCCTATTAGATTGTTCATTGAATAATCCTATGTTATTTTGACTATGTTGATCCTTTTGGGAGTATGGAGGATGAAAAAGCAGAGATGATGACAGTTACATTATTTGACATACTCATTTCTCGGTTACATGTATATTTTCACGAGTTGAGGCTCAATGTCCGAGTGCCAGCAACTTGATGAGTACCCCTTTGGTGGCGGTATGAGGCCACATAGTGATTGTGATGTGCTATTTTCTCATTACATATTTTATTCGTAAATTAATCTTTCTTTTTTTGCTGGAACCATTTGCTATTTTCTTGATTGACATGTTCTTATATTTTGGGCATTTATTTGATTGTTTCATTAACATTTGGATTTTGCACTAACCAAGGCTAATTAGCCATTTGTTTTTCTTGGTTTTAAAACTTTCTTTTCCTATTTGAAAGATTTGTAGCCTAGCCCAAGGCTTTTGATTTTTCCACTTGGCATTTGAATGGATTGTTGTGCTAGTTCTAATGTCGTAATGTGTTGGATTAGGGTCATGGGATTAACCATGGAGTGATTGGACCTATGGACTGCTCATCATTGATGGGGTACGCCCAACGAGTTACTGAGATAACTAGCGGGTTGTTGAACCACGAGTTATTATGTCACTTGGGATGGGGGTGACGGGGCTCTATGTGCACAGGGCAATAGGGTGACCCGACCTCATTAAAAAGGAGAAAGGAGACGGGGCTCTATGGTTGAGTGACCCGATATTCTTGATGGGGCTCTATGGATATATATATATATATTGAGTGACCGACCTGGTTTTGACACTATGTTTCTTTCTCTTTGTGAGGCATATGGAGATTATCTGGTGATGCTTTGGGGAGTTTGTGGAGTTGCTTTATGATACTTGTGAGATATATGGAGTTTTACCGGTACTTTTGGAGATATCGGGGTTTGTTTTGTGATGTCTTGTTATGTGTGGATTTGGTATAGTGAGTCATGTGTCCTCTTGTGAGTTCTGGTTAGACTTGTTATGATTGGTGGTGTGACTCTTCCCTTGGTTGGTATGGACTATTGGATATTGTCTTCGCACTATGTTTGTGTAGTCATGGATTCTTGGGGCTTGTGATACCCGTTGTATATGTATTAACGTGTTGATTCTGTTTGTTAGTCATATGTGTGTACTAGATCTATGTCGAGGGCATAATTGTTGGAAATTAATTGTTATGTGGTCTACTTGTTGTCACTCCATGGCTGGTGGAACCCTTGTGATGTGTTACGGTCGTGAAAGTATGTAAAGGTATGCTTGTGAAAATTTGGTGTTGTGTATAACCCTGGTAGGGTGTTGTGACTGTAGTTCATGATGGGAACCCATAGGAATGAATAAACTAAAATTCAATAATAATGATATTTTAAATGACTTGAAATTAAAAATAATGTTAATGGAAAGAGATTAATGAAATAACGAATAAGAGAGAAGCGCCAATCTTCACGTAACCTTGAAAGTTGAAATTTCTACCAAATGTTTCTAAGATACCGTGGCCGTGCTTTAAGTAGCTAAAATTTTAAATCATAGGGTGTACTTTTCCCTTTACTTGTTATTGGTTGCGTACCATTTCTTCCAGCCCATGCCCATGCCTGCGTGGGCTCCCATCAAAGTCAAAAATGCAGAGGAATTGGTCGGATATGTTAACATAACATGCGCAAGTGCCCTAGTCGATGCGCATGTAAAAATGTGAAAGCACGTGATTGGCATGTGAGTTGTGCACCTAAATTCCTGAAAGAAACGTGGCTTCGTTGGACTGCCACAACCGTAGGTGATGCACAAGGGGTTTGTAGGTGATGCACAAAATGGAAAAGGTGCATAAAAAGGTGCATAAACCATGTCGATAAAATGCCTCAAAGAAATGTTGTCTCATGGAATGCCATGAAAAGACATATGCACAAGATGGATGTGTAAAAAAAAAAAAAAAAAATGGCCTACGATTTGTTTGTGAATGCCTCGTAGAGAGATGTGGTCTTATGGAACATACTCTAACCTTGTAAGCTTCATTTTTTTACTTAGCTTTTAGCCGAGGCATGATTTAGTGCATGAGGGTCAAATACTTGATGGCATGAGTGCCTCTTGTAGAATCATGCCTAGAATTAATCATTATGTTTGCTAGTTTTTGATGAGCACATGAGAATGTGCAAAATGTGGAGGCACGCTTAAGGCATGTGAAGTGTTTGACTAAAGCCTTCAAAAAATCATGGTCTAATGGTTGCATGAGGTTTGAGGCTACGCACAAAAGGAGGAAGATCTCATCCTATCTAAACAACAACAATAAGAAACCCTTTGATCATGCTCGAGAAAGTGGTGGGTTGAATCCGAGGAAGGTAGGAGGAATGTGATCAAAGTATCGGAATGGTTTTCCATTATGTAGTTACAAATTTTATTGATAGACGTGTATGCAAAATGGTGGAGCTGAGGATGCTCGTGGGGTGGTTGTGAAGTGCCCAAGCACGAGATTGAACCCAAGCCTACGGCTTCGTTCTCCAGGCATGGTTCTTCTTCCCTTACCTCTCATAATTCTCATGTTTTAGTTCTCTTTTGCAACTAAATAGAATTTTAAATTATTAGATTTTTAACACAGTTAAATGTCCCTTTAACTCATTGCAAAACAATAAAGCGTCGTGTCGCAACTCTCGAAGTCCTTTTAACTCATCTACTTTAAACCATGATCTATCACCCTCGCTTTGAGATGATTTGGAAAACTCTTACCCTTCTTGATCACTCCAATATCGTTTATCGACCAGATGAATTTGACTCCCCATTGATAAAGTTGACCTTCTCCTTGTTTTAAATAGTTAAATTTTGTAATTTTTGGAGACTCACTAAGTACCCTTCGCAACTCTGGAAATGAGATGTGAAGTTTCATTCGTGTACCTTGGTATACGAGGAGTCACCTTGATTTTTGGTTTGACCAAAACGATCATATGACATCCTTTTGACGCTCTTATAGGAGCCCTGTTACACCGGTTTACAACAGTAGAGAGTTGTTAAAACTAGAAAGTTGGCTTTCATTTTGGACCACCATTTGAAACCCGGAAGGAGAAATCACGTCCGTCTTCGCAAACCTCTAGCGTTTATACTAGACAAATGCATGGAACATTTAGTGTAGGAAAGAGAACTTTTCGGGATAGTTTGGTGAAGCCATTTTGTAGGCCTCCGAGTCGCAGTTTGATGAGGTCAAACTGGACCAATTTCGTCTTGTCGCTCCAGAAAACTTGACGCCGTTTGAAAATGGTTTACTAGTTCTCAGTCCCGTTGACTCTGATGAATTCTCATTATATATGGGAACTAGTATGATATGTCTCGTTGCATGCTCCTCCATTGAACGTTCATTTTGGATGCGGTTTTCTAGGCCCTCGAGCTAACTTTTGTCAGTTTACTGGGTTGGGCGAACTAAGACCAGTGGCCCGGAGAACTAACTAAGCCAAACGCAAATCATCTGCTCTTTTTCAATTCCGTCGATTCTTTATGAATTCTGGTATATATCGGGGACACATAGAAGTTAATCGTGATGTGCGTGCTCATCGAAAGATAACCTTTGGAAGTAGTTTCTTATCCTCTGAGCCCGTTTGGTATGTTTCGTAGCTAGTGAGGAAATGTAAAAGTAGAAAGCTGCGGGACCTCGTAAGGTTGCCAAATCACCCTGAAAACATTTAAACACACTTAAATAACTGTTTAAAACACTATAATGAAACTTTTTATGTGTATTAGAACTTTTGGCAAAATGATGTTTTCTCTCTCTTCCCTTCTCTTTCTCTCTCTAGGTTCTGAAAATGAAGAAAAATGAAATGCAATGGATACATGTTCCTAGACCTTTTTATTTCAATTGCAAATTGTAATTATTGTTAGATGTAAATGGGAAACTGAAATATGATACTTATGATTGTTTAGGGTGGATGCCATGCCAGTGATTTATCGTTGATATCATGCTCACGTGGGTTTTGCAGGATGGAAGAATGACGACGAAAAAGGTGATGTGTAATTTAATTATTATTATTGTAATTCTTATAGGTCATTGTAAAATGAATAACTATGTAATGTAGTCTCTTGTTACCGAAAAGTTATAATTGAGATTTGTTAACATGCATGATATGCTAGTTTTAGGGATACTTAGGAAATGTGCATATGATCACCATTCATTTGATTCTTAGTTGGGTATGGAAAAAAAAAAGGGGTTTGATTTATATAAAGTAAATTTGAAATTGAAGTTAATATATTGTAGTACCTTCTCAGTATTCAATAAATGATTAAATTAATTTCTGGGTTATCTTCTTACCTTGCAAACATAATATAGAGTTTTAATGGGAACACTCAACTTTAATAAAATATTCGTGCATAACTTGCCTGCATGTGTGATCCCTTTTATCATATAAGAAATTTAAGACCGTAGGACGAACTTAAGCTTTGCACTCGATGAGATCCCTAGGTTAGGTAAATAAAACCCCCAGTCGGAGTTTACCGTCATAGTCATTAGGTTTAGCGACATTGTCGTGAACCCATATTTTAGGAATGACATGGTCCAACCTACCCAGAGTATGTGGTTTCCTTCTAGTTTTGGTAATCGCGAGAAGAATGCCCTCCCTTCAGGTCGACACCAGGTTGAGTGTTGAAGACCACCTTAGAAGGCACCTTAGGAGTCATTGTTCGAAGGAACAATTCAACGGTGCTACCTTGGTTTCCATCAAAATAACATCTTGGTATTTTCTTGAATGTGGTTCATGTATAGTTACAATTCTTCTAGTCATGTACCCCTTCAAGATGTTAGTCAAATACTTATGTAACTCCTGATTTCAAAACAACGCTAAGAGCGAGATCTTAGTGCGATGTAAGAGCATATTATATAAATGTTGCACACAAGATTGAAGTTTAGGACTAAGGTCAATCTTGGAGTCTTTATAAATTAATTAAAAAATTTCATGCGTTGCAAAGAATATAAGTTACCTTGGTGCGACCAAACTTTGAGAAAACAAAAGATATGTATATATAGATATATATAAATCTTATAGGAATTCAATAAGTTTTCAAATTATAATAACAATGGTAGAGAAATAAATATAGTGTGAATCGAGAAATATTTTGGTGAAAAGCTGCCCTGTATCTAAATCTCCGTCAAATCCTTTGATTGCATTTTGGACATCAAGTCTCTTTCGCTTGAGTTGTAAGGGTAAAACTGTAGACATCAAATAAATGTTGGAGAAGAATATTTTTACATAATAGAAGATGATTAAGTATTTTGTATGCAATTTGATTTATGCCAAATATGTATGTCAGTTATGGAAATTTATATAAAGTATAAGAAGCCAACTTGAGAAGGTCGAATTGTATTTTCAACCGTGGAATAAGCTTAAGAAAACGTAGGTGGACAAACGAGAAAATTTATCCTTGCTTGTAATGTCCTTGGAATGTTAACTTTAACCAAAAATACATTTAAGGAAATGATGTGTTGTGGGTTCTCCGTTCCTGAAGCCATGTTCTTGTGGTTGGGTCTTTACTAGTAACCTTCCATTGGGAAAAGTGTAGCATTGGCATGCCTATGTCATTTTTGTGTGTCTATGTGAGTCGATGATTTTTGTGATTGTCGTATGCGAGTCGGGTTCTGTACTTAAAGCCCATGTTGTGTTGTGTGTAGTGAGCATTATAAGTCAAAAAAAAAATTATCCTGGTATTTTACTGTTGTATTTGTGTGTGTAAAGTGTGGGCACTACGGTGAGTGGATTTATCTTGCATGATACATGTACGATAATGATCATGGAACGATCAAAACTTACAAGGAAACGAAATAAATCAATTAGAAGACCCTTTTGAAAATGTGGAATTTTTTTATCAGTAATACATTTGGATGCTACAAGTATTCAAATGGGGCATGCAATGAAATACAAGACTACCAAAAATATAAAACTTCTTCCTTAATACACAAGGTTGATGTTGGAGATGCTTTGGAGAAGGTCTCGATTTTACCTAGAGGCTTGAGAGTTAAAATTGAAGAACACCAAGATGGAGGTTGAAATCCAACTTTTGGAGTTGCTAAATAAGAATCATAAGACACTGTGTGAGGCCAACAAGAAGATGGCTCATAATCAACTAACTAGTGTAAATGTTATTATTAAGATTCATGAGCGTCGCATTAAGGTGTGGAAATACATGTATAAATAGGTCATGGGTTTCCCTAAAGACAATATGAAAAATTGTATAAATGGAAGAGCTTTCCAAGAACTTGGCAATGTTGTTTGTTTACTTAGGATACAATCATTGTGCATGGTAGTGTAATAAAGTTTAGCATTTTTCATAATAGTATGTAAAATATGTCGATGTTTTAATTGCATGCAAGTTACATATTCCAAATAATGTTGTATTGAACCATAATTACACACACACACACACACACACACACACACACACACACACACACACACACACACACACACACACACACACACACACACACACACACACACACGTTTTTAATTCCCTTGCACAGTGATGCGGGAACATAACTTCTGGAGACCATAACTTTTGATCCGACCTCGAATTGTCTTGGAATTTGCTAGGGTGTTAGATTTTGATTAGTAATATGTCACGCCAAAATTTATTGAAAGGTTGGGTGACTTTATGGAATTTTTTTGGGGCCCGATTTATTCATCTAGTGGTCTAAAATTGGCTCTGAACCTTTTTGGTGGTTTTTTTAGCATTTAGATTGTTAATATCTTTTTCTCAATTTAATGTAATAAGCAAAGATTTGACGTACAAATTAATTTACAAAGGCATTTTTTTACACAAAAATTGGGTTCCATCTGAGGTGTTTTACTTTTTAGGGTTTTTCACATTTTAGGGTTTACTTAGAGATAGTGGGAATTGAAAGGAAGATTGTAAGGTTGTAAAATATTAGTTTGGATTCCAGAATGAGAAGAAAATTCTTTTAAAGCTTCTATTTTTTGAAAAAAAATTGTGTGTGTGTTTTGGAGGTATTTCAACCTCTTGCAGTTGGATCCACATCAATTAGTATCAGAGTTGGATTTGGATCTTGCAGAAGGATGAAGATAATATATATTACATTTTATCATGGAAATTTATTGCCTCTATTTATATAATAATGGATGTAGACGCTAATGTGAAGAGGGGAGGTTATTCCTAGATGAATAGGCATATGCAGGAGCTATAAAGACAAGTTTTGAGCTCATGAGAATTTACCTGCCTTAGAAGGAGACATGCAAATGGGGATGCAGACCTAGATAGTGATACTGAAGGATTACCTCCATTAATAAATGAAGGAGGAAATGAGGAAGAGAATGAGAGAGATGAAGATGCCTTGAATGAGAGACCATTTGAGGAGAGATCGATCTAAGATCTAGAGGGAAATAATGATGACATCAAGATTAATGTTCTTGATTATGGTGGAGGGTTATGACTAGAGGATTTGATTACTGGTTGAATCACATGGAAATGTTATTTGAGTAGAAAAACCTTTATGATGAGAATAAGGTTAATTTTGCATGCAATAAGTTGGGTGGACATGCATTGATCTAGTGGGATCACCTACAAAATGAAATACATAGGAAAGGAAAGGGAAATATCCAAAATTGGAATAAAATGGTGAAGAAGTTGAAAGAAAAGTTTCTTCCTGTAGATTATGCCCATAAAATATTTCAAAGTTTTCAAAATCTAAGACATGAAGGATCTTAACATTGAAGAGTATACCAATGAATTTTACAAGCTATCAATCCAGGTGGAACAAGGAGAGTCTGAAGAAAAGAAGGCTACAAGGTATGTAAATGTGTTGAGTTATACCATACAAGATGAATTGAGTATGCTCTAGATCCATATCCTAGATGATGCTTATCAACTCGCATTAAAATCAAAAGAAAAGAACAAGAGGAATAATTTTATAAAAGGTGTGAAGAAAGGGCCATCATCATCTTTAATGAGAGGAAGAGGTAGATTTGATTCCATAAAAGGTGAATCCTCTAATGCATAAGGGTAGAAAGAATTTGGTCAAATCCATGGTAACTACCAAATAGTTAGGGGTTTTAGGGGAAGATGTTATAATGGAGGATGGGGTTGGAATGACCTCCAAAGGCAATATACATGCTATCGATGTGGTGAAGAGGGGCACAAAGATTTTGAGTTTCGCACTATCCTACACACGATAGATGAAAATCAAAACAACCACGAGTAAAACTAGTTGAAAATGAAGAGGAAGAAGAAATGGAGGTTGTTGCAGTAATTGGGTGAAACCCTCATGATAAGGAGGATGATGATATTCCCAAGGAAGGAAAAAGAAAAATATGGTAGCGATGTTGATTCTTAATGGGAATAAATATATTTCAAACAAGATGCACCTTTGGAGAAAAGGTATGTAAAATTATTATTGATGGTGGTAGTTGTGAAAATATGGTCTTAAACTGTGATGGTTGATAAAATCAGTCTAAAATGTGAGAAGCACTTGTATCCCTATCATATATCATGGTTCAAGAAAGGGAACGAGGTAACCATAGATAAAATATGCCTTATAAATTTTTTGATTGGGAATACCTACAAGGATGAGGTGTGGTGTGATGTTATCTTGATGGATGCATGCCATATATTATTAGGGAGGCATTGAAAATATGATATAAAGGTTACACATGATGGAGGGAAAATACTTATAATTTTTAGAAGGATGGTGTAAAGGTGGTCTTGTTACCCTTCAAGGAAGAAGAGAAGAGTGAGGGCTTGTTGGCTACAAAATATTTTTTTGCAGGATTGGAATAGCTTGGTTGGTTTTATGCACTGAGGTCAAAGAAGGTAGAAATAGAGGCCTTTGATATACCCATTGTGGTAGAAAAGGTACTGAAAGAGTACAAATATGTCATACCAGATGTGTTAAAAATGAAGCGGGATATACAACACCATATTGATTTGATCTCAGGATCAGCCCTTCCAAATCAGGAAGCCTACAAGATGAGTCTGACATAGAGTGAGGAGTTGAACAAGAAAGTGACAGATCTAATACATAAATGTTTAGTGAGAGAAAACATGAGTCCATGTGTAACCCCATCGCTATTGACTCCCAAAAAGGATGGATATTGGAGAATGTGTGTGGATAGTAGGGCCATAAATAAAATTTTAATTAAGTATCGGTTCCCAATTCCAAGATTGGATGATATGATGGACGTGCTAACAGGAGTGTGATATTTTAGTAAGATTGACCTACAAAGTGGGTAATACCATATATGAATCATGAAGGGGATGAATGGAAAATGGATTTCAAAACAAAAGATGGATTGTACGATTGGATGGTGATGCCATTTGGGATATAATGAACCTAGTACATTCATGAGGTTGATGAAAAAAGTACTGCAAGAATACAATGGTAAGTTTTTGGTTTTCTATTTTGATGATATTTTAATATTCAAGTAAGACATGGAAGAACACTTGTTACATCTGAAATTGGTGTTAGAATTGTTACGAAAAGAGAGTTTGTATGCAAACTTAAAGAAGTGTAGATTTATTTAGAAAAGTATAGTTTTTTTGGGGTTTGTCATCTTAGAGGATGGAGTGAGGATGGATGAGGAAAAAGTGAAGGCAATTTTGGAATGGCCTATTCCAAGGAATGTGATAGAGGTTTGTAGTTTTCATGGATTGGAATTTTTTTATAGGAAGTTCATTAGGAATTTCAGTAGCATTGCCACACCCATAATAGAGTGTATGAAGGGAAAAGAGTTTTTATGGACCAAGGTAGCAACATATAGTTTTGAATTGTTGAAGAAGAAAGTGTTAGAGGTACTTGTTTTGGTATTTCCATATTTTAGCAAGGTCTTTGAGGTTGATTGTGATGCCTCATATGTTGGGATTGGAGTTGTATTGAGTCAAGAAGAAGGACAAGCTATGGAATTCTTCATGAAAAGATAAATTGAAGTTAGGAGGAAATATTCTACTTATGATGTTGAATTTTATGCTATTGTTATGACATTAAGGAATTGGAGACATTACTTAGTAGCTAAGGAATTTGTACTCTTTACTGACCATGAATTGTTGAGGTATGTAAACACACTAAAGAAACTAAATAGTATGCATGCAAAGTGGGTTTCATTTTTACAAGAACATACTTTTGTATTAAAGCATAAGTAAGGTAAGAAGAATCAAGTTGTTGATGCCTTGAGTAGGCGTGTAGCACTTTTGATAACAATGGAAAATGAAGTAGTAGGGTTTGGATTTTTTAAGGAATTGCATGAAGGAAATCCATATTTTGGTGATGTTGTGAGACAATGTAGGGACCCTACAGTGGGTAGTGGTTCTTTTGATTATTTGATGCAAGATGGTTATTTATTCAGGGGAAAACAATTACGCATTCTTTTTGGTTCAATAAGAGAAAATATTATAAGATAATTGCATAGTGGGGGGTTGGATGGACACTTTGGTATAATTAAAACAAATGATCTTGTGGTAGAAAAGTATTATTAGATGAAGGTAAAAAGGGACACAAGTAGGATCATATCACGATGTAGAGTTTTCCAAATGGACAAGGGCCATGCATATAATACTGGGTTGTATATGCCATTACTTGTACCTAAAGGGCCATGGGTTGATTTGAGTATGGATTTCGTGTTAGGAATTCCTAACACACAATGAGGGAATGATTCTATCTTTGTTGTAGTTGATAGATTCTCTAAGATGGCACATTTCATTGCTGTTAAGAAAACTAGTGATGCTTCCAACATTGTAGATTTGTTTTTTTTAAGAAGTGGTTAGGTTGCATGGATTTCAAGAACAGTCACTTAAGATCGGGACACAAAGTTTTTGAGTCACTTTTGGAAGGTTCTATGGAGGAAAATGGGGACATAACTACAGTTTAATAGTGCATATCAAAAGTAGTGAATAGAAGCTTGGGAAATCTCCTATGTTGCATAGCCAGAGAAAATCCAAAACAATGGGATTTGGCTTTACCACAAGTTGAGTTTGCTTATAACAACTCGATAAACAGGTCAACAGGGAGGTCTCCTTTCCAGATTGTCTATGGTAGGAACCCCAAGGGAGTCCTAGATCTGATTGTGCTACCTGGTGAAGATAAAACCAATGATGATGTAGAAGCATTTGTAGAACACATGCTACAATTGCAGGAAGAAGTGAGGGAAAAGTTGAAAGTTAGTAATGCAAAATATAAAGCAGCTGCAAATGCTAGTAGGAGAGTAAATGCATTTGAAGAAGGAGATATGGTGATGGTTCATCTTAGAAAGGATAGGTTTCTAAAGGGGACATATAATAAACTAAAGTATAAGAAGATTGGGCCATGTAGGATTCTGAAGAAAATGAGTGATAATGCCTACAAGGTGGAGCTACTTGAAAAATTTGCTATTTCACCAATTTTTAATGTTTCTAACTTATATAAGTTTCCATAGGTCATGAGGAAAATTTCGTGGAGGAGGAATAAATAAATTAGGGAGCAAAGCAGATGTCGAAGAAGAAAAAGGAGAGGGTAATGTGTGTCTTGGACCAAAAGATCCACTACTAGGCATGTGAGCTTCAATAGATATTTGGTACGGTGGGAAGGTTTTGTAGCAGAAATAAAATACCTGAATTCCTGAGTGGGAGTTGAAGAAGATTGATAGTGTAAAATTTGATGAGTTCCATCAATTAAATTTGCGTAGGAGTAGAATTATTTTCAACTAGGGGAGAATGATGTGGGAACATAACTTCCAGAGACCATAACTTTTGATCCAATCATCAGATCGTCTTGAAATTTTCCAGGGTGTTAGATTTTGATTAGTAATGTGCCATGCCAACCTTTATAGAAGGTTGGGTGACTTTTTGACATTTTTGGGGCCCAATTCATTCATCTAGTGGTCTAAAATTGGCTCCAAACCTTTTTGGTGGTTTTGTCTAGCACTTAGAGTTTTAATATCTTTTTCTCTATATAATAAGCCAAGATTTGACATACACCTTAATTTACAAAGGCATATTTTGTACACAAAAATTGGGGTCCATCCGAGGTGTTTTACTTTTTAGGGTTTTTTTTTTGCATTTTAGGGTTTTTTTAGAGATAGTGGGAAATAAAAGGAAGATTGTAAGGTTGTAAAATATTAGTGTGGATTCGGAATGAGAAGAAAAATATTTTGAAGCTTCGGTTTTTTTTTTTTTGTAATTTTTTTGTGTGTTTTGGAGGTATTTCAACCTCTTGCAGTTGGATCCACATCAATATGGGCATTTTAAATTGTCATGTATTGCTATGATATGAAAATAATAAATTGGAAATAGAAAAATACTGTGGGTGGATGAGATTACGAATTATTTTTAATTTTCTAGAATGTCGTTGAATAGTTGCAAATTGCAATGGAAATGTATATGTGAATGACTTGATTTTAGTATGCATTTTACAGGCAATGATAAGACAAAAATTTTCCAATTTATGAATAGTACATGTGGTTGAAAAAAACACCGTGAATTTCAACTAGTGTAAAATGTTAATATGTGATTTTCATATAAAATGTATCTTCCAATATTTTAAAATAACTCGACCATGATTTGTAATAAATGTGTTATTTACCCCCAAATTATAAAGAATTGTATGCGTTAAGTTGATTTGATGTTGGGTCACAGAGTGTAATCACAATGACATTGTGTTGAATTTATGGCTTTCTTACTTTCGAGATAACTAAGTAAGAGCATGACAATTCATAATTTTGTGGACCCAAACATACCTTTTAAGACATGACATTCCATTATATATTGTCTAATCCAATGTAATCACTCGTCATCATAATCAATGGTATTGAGTATTTACAAGGGAAACCCCATACAAATTTCTTGATTTAGGATTTAATAAAGAGTGCTATAAAATGATAACCTCATTGAATGAAAATTTTAAAGGATAAGAATTTTTTATGTCGACGACCAATTCATTCTTCTATTATGATCCTAAACTAGCAACATCACCACAATGGTGCTAGTTAGGGGCCAATATGCATTTACAAGAAGTAATCTATAAATATAATAGTTTATAATGAATGAGAATATCATTTTTTTAAAAATCATTACAAATTTTAAGAATATGAGTGATCATTGTTGCCATTATCTTTTGTTCTTATTTATTTCTTGGGAGAAATGTCATTAATGATGTCCACCAAATATATATATATATATATATATAAAAGAAACAAAATGAAACCACTTCACAAATTATTCACCTTTCTAAAGTATAGATATGATTAGTGGGGATGCCACTGTGTTGTATGATTATAACTAAAGACACCTTTGGAAAATAGAATATGAATAGAAATAAGAGGTATTTAAAAATATATAATATAAATGAGTGTTTTAGTGATGACACATACAACACTTATTAAGAACTAGGATGATGAAAAGAGTGGTTATTAATAAAATTCACTATAAAGACTTATCATCCATATATAACAGGTCAAGAATACATTTAAGATACAACTAAATTATTATTTCATCAATTTCATTCCTCCTTATAAAACACATTAAAAGAGTATTTTTAATATTAAATGATTAAATAATACTACTTGTATTCACACATGCTATTACTTTATATTAATTACTACAACTGTAAGAAAAAACGAGGAAGAAAATAATTTATCATTTAGCATAAGGTGCATCTACATGTCTAATATTTACATACATAATATGTAAGAACTTATTATGCCATTTTGAATCTTGCAGCCCACTATTTCGTATCCAATGTTAATGATTACCTTCACATATATTTCTATTCCATGAGTTTGCCTCCACGCATGCGAAGAAAAAATAAAAAAGATATGTTAATGCGATTAAAAAACATTTAAACAATAAGACAAATGAAAAATATATGTTAATGTAATGAAAGGCTTTTCACCGCACTCCATATGGACAAGAAACCTCACTCTGCGAGCACAAGAAAATGACACACTGTAATCTTCACCGAGAATTAATTTCTCATGTCTGTGAGGTTTCAGCATAATACAAAAACATTGAACACATCAATAGTATATTTATAACATATTTAAATGCTTGTTTGTAAGAAAACATACTTTATTGTGACATTCACACTCACCCATATTTTTAGCAATAGTTTCACACACTACCCTATGAGAAGAATGATGACGTGGTCTCCTGCTCACATTCGGATCTGTAATGAAATTAAATGGTAGTGCATTTGATTTTTGGAGTTATGTTATGTAGTTATCAACACATATATTTTATGCATAAATATAGTCCTTTGTTTTTGGGGGCGTGTCCGACAAGGACCTCAAAAATGCATTTTATCTTTCTAGCATTTGGATGGGCCCAAAATGTTCGGTGCTTTCACAATTGTGTGGATGAAAATTTAAGGTGTGACCTCACCAAATTAGTTTCAAGCATGGTCACCTATGAATGCATCATGAATTGATACATAAATGTTTGCGTATGGCATTATATGGAAAATAAATTATAATAATTGTGTAGGTTAAAAAACACATTGACATAATGTAGATAAGATTTTTTTTCCTTCAATAATAAAAAATTCTATCTTACCTTTTATCTTCAATGGTTTGACATGAATCATAAACATCTCTACTAATCAACTTATTCATCTCAAAACTTAAAACATTAAATTTGGATGCTATAAGGATTGATAACATTACGATTTGAAAAACACATTGTGTTTTTCAACCAATTTGCATGACAACAAATTTAGTTAGGAAAAGTTTGTTTCATTCAAGTAACAAAACAAAATTTCTTACCTTCCATTGTCACAATCTGCTGAGATGATTCCTAAGCATCTCTCATGCTCAAGAAATTCATCTCAAATTGTGGAACATTAATTATACATGTTAAAAGGATTAAGAACATTACAGTTTGAAAAACACAATAAACTTCCATGACGAAATGTAGTAAGGAAAGTTTGTTTCCTTCAAGCGAAAAAAGTCTTTCCTTCCACTATTGAAGGTTGATAATATGATTTTTAAGCATCTCTTATGCTTAACAAATTCATCTCAAAACTTGGCACATTAACTATACATGCAACATACAATTGGTAATATTAGAAAAAAATATTATTAACCCGCAACATCGATTACACATCCAACAGAGGACCAATTTTCTTATTTAGAGATGAAACACTCTTACAGCCAAGAATTGGCACCATGTAAGGTGAACTCAAGCCATATTATATGGTCAAGTAAATTGTGGTGTATGTCGCATTGTTTGTCCCCAAACATGCAACATGGACTACACATATATTATCAACAACAATGGGCATGACTAAAAATGACAATAAAACCATTTGAAAAACACAATAGTATTAATCTTGTTTCTATGAATTAATACAACATTCTCTTACCGTTGATGTTGATGTGTGGTGAGAGGTCCCTAAACCATCAACATGTATGCTGTGTCGATGTGTGTTTGGAAAATGCAACATCAAATGCACAAATTTTTTTGTTAGTAATTTGCAATATATTTAAACGAAATAAAATATCTTCTTGACATGAATTTGAAATAACACAATCTATATGTTACCTACACTCATCCGTATTTGTTGACATGGACCCAAACCATTTCTCTTAGCAAGTTTCAAAACCTTCAAAACATGTTTTCAAGTGTTCCCTCTCACATGCCCCATGGACACTGCAAACATGGAAGCCTGGACCACATCGTATAACTAGATACCATATATTATTTGATGTCCGAATTATCACCATAAAAGAACCACTGTAAAATTGATGTGTAGTGACATTTGTATCTAGAATCAACTTAGCCCACTCTTTGGTGGTCAAATCTTGTCTCTCTTTATTATAGTTTGTTATGAACCCTGATTTTGCAACCTCCTCTTGTGTTTTAAAAATGATTCCAGCCTATACACATGTGTATAATATAAATAATCCAATCTTCTAGTACATTTCATTTGGTAGTCACACAAATATATTGATTTAAGAAATAAACTGTATGACTCTATGGTTGCATTGGTCTCCTAATTTGCATGCATGAAATTTATAAAATTATTTTCCCACAAGTTGAAAATAATAAAAATGTGAAATCAACAATATTTTATTATCTCATACCAACAAATGTTCGTTAATTTAATTTGAGATTGACTGGTTTGGATTACCAACATGTCCATTATTGTTGCATCATATCTTTTTGAAGTAGTCCATAAATTGTGTTTGATCCTTGAATTCTTCCATGAATTCATCAAGTAAAGTAAATATCATATCTTACATAACATCTATAGCATACATGATGGAACCCAACCTCTCGAAGAAATTCATCATAATTACTTTACTCATATACCTATTACGCAAAATTTTTATCACACAAGTTATATCACCACAAACATTTCACACATTTAACATCAGACACCAATTTTTAGTGTTCATATCTATTTTTTGTAATATAACACCAATTTGGTATCATCCTATAAATTTAACACCAGGACACCAATTTTTGGTGTTCATATCTATTTTTTTGTAATATAACACCAATTTGGTATCATCCTATAATTTAACACCAATATAATAGTGTTTATTTGTAAGATGATACAAAATTGGTGTTATATTTTGGTGGTCAATTTTTCTTCTTATAATTTAACACCGAATTTGTAGTATCTTAACATTAACACTAATATATGGTAGTGTTTTTTCTACAATGAGAGAAAACACTAATAGTAGTTAGTGTTTTTATTTTTCCATCAAAAAATAATTTTAATATACATTAATAGTAGTTTATAAGGTAATCATTATTATCATCCAAATGTGCTTGTGAAAGGCTGATAAAGACTTTTTGAATAGGTTATTCCTCTATTGTTAAATGTGTGAAATTATTGTTGTGAATTAATTGAACTATTTTATATATTCAACTATATTTAATATATAGTTTACATATAAATTTGTATAAAAATAACAATCATATTTTATATATACAAGTTGCATGTGACAATTATTTCAAATATTTGCAAGTATTCTACGACTAAAATCATAAAAAACATCTAAATGACCATCAAATTTAACCTCGAGTCAAGGACATATTATATATACTCAGATTGTAGAGTCACTTGTAATGTTTTGTATAAGATATTAAAAATAAATATTTTGTTGTTTTGTGCCTAACTTCTTTTTACCGCACTTTTATTTATAAGTGTTCCACATAAATTTGTGGATGCACATAAAGTTATTAGTATTTTTATGATTTTTAGGTTATATAAAAATGGTAATTTTTTCATTAATATAAAATCAAATGTAATAGTATCCACAAAAATTTAATTTTGAGGCATATTATGTGCCCAACTAGGATTTGGAGGGAAGTCAAATTTGGGGCCTAATACTATTTTGGCATTTTAGAGGGAAGTCAATTTGGAGCCTAATAATGTTTTGGAGTGTTGGGGAGATTGTTTTAGCATTGGAGGGAAACATTGCACATTGGAGGTATTTAGGAAAAAAATAAAAATGAAATTTGATCTAGAATTTAAATTTGGGGGCATGATATTGTTTTGGCATTGAGAGGTAGATTATTTTGGTGTTGGAGGGAAACATTGTAGATTAGAGGCATTTAGGGAAAAAAAAAGGAATGACATTTAATGCATGGGCCAAAACTATTTACGTAACTCAAACTTTGTAAGGTCGAATTTGTTGAAAATAAATTCAACCAATATGGAGGTTAGAAGGAGAATCGATTACAGAGATTGGAGCCTTCGGATCAACAAAAACTAAGGTATGTCTTTATTAATATTATTGAAATTTATTTTCAACTTCTCCTCCTCCACGGGTTCTATTTTTCTCCTCATAGTTGGTTGTGTTGTGCTTACACACACACACACACTCTCTCTCTCTCTCTATCATTGTGCAAGTTCTTATAGACACAAAATCACACACTTGTTATTTACATCATGCCTCTAAGTATGTTATTATATGCATTATTATTAAGCAAGAAAACTAGACATTAACAACGCTTTTTTTGCTTTTACATTTCTTTATCCTTTTTATACTTCTACCATTTACTTTTCTGTAATGAACACTTTACTTTTGGACATTGGACAACATGTGACCCAACTCAGTATTTTCCATTTTATCCTCCAAGAATATCAGACAATACTACCCATTAGGGATAGGAGTGCCCAAGCACCACTGTCCCCTTTGGGAGCTTCCGTACTTTCTCTCTTTTTGTCAATTTTGAAATGCCACATTGACTATTATCTCTTCTAAATTACTACATATCACTTTAGGTGAACCTCTTTAGTTGTTGATGACAAAATTTTAAAAAGGGAATCATATACATATATGGCTTACTCACTATTATTAAGGGTTGGGAAATTGGCTATTACTTCCTATCCACTATTTGGGGAAAAAACAACATTCGATAACTACATTTGGGTTGTATCATTTACTACGTAGGAAGGGCTATTTAAGAATTCCCTCTCACACATTCATCTTGTGGGAAAACAAGTTGTATCTCGTTATCTTCATGTGACTGACACAAGGGAAACCTAGCTTTAACGGACACAATTCTATCACACACACACACACACACACACACACACACACACACACACTATAACTACATAGAGTTTGAAATGTAGTGCAATGTTTGATGATAATCACATTGGGGTGACCATCGAGGTCAAGTATGAATCAAACATATGAATTGTTTGTTTCATTTAATGTTTTCTTGAACCTTTTACATGTATATAGGGTTTGTTTTGAAAGTTCATGTGCAATAATGAAACCCTACAATGAGAATGTGAAAAATATTGAAAGGAAGAAGATAAGATTAGATCCTAAAAAGACCAGATCTATAACAATTACCAGGACACTATCACCTAGTTAGGACACTATTTCTCGAGGATGTCTTGTACTCCTTTACACAATTTTGTCCAGAATACTTTCATATCTCTGTTCTCCACATGAAGCTTACTCTTTTTGGATTTAACTTGTTCCACACAATCTCTAGTTCAAAATCATCTCAGATCTTCAGATACAAGCTAAGTCACTCTTATCTCACTATTGCTTACATTTTCTTGTCTTTTTCATGATAGATATTACTTGTTATTGTTATATATTTTTGATCTCATTACTCTGATAAAGATTTAATTATATTAAATCATTTAGTGAACCCTACCTTCTCATCAAACCTCGTAGCCCTAACCCTAGTGACATTACGATTTTTTATTTGGTTATGGATTTCAATATCTTTCATTCATTATGCCAAATCTTAGGGATCATTATCAATATTCCCAACTATATATCTCCCATGCATCTTCATCTATAACACAAGGTCTTGAGTCTATTATTCATTCCCAAACAATAATTGACAATGCTCACCCATTCTATATTTAGGTTCACATTCATAATATGATTGTTGAGTGTGCTTTGGTTGATCATGGACCTGGTATTAATATATGCAATATATCTTTTCTCCATCAAATTGGATTGTCTACTATTGATTTAACTCCATCTACTCTATGTATTTATGGTTTTGATAATACACCTAAGTGAGTGTTGGGAGAAATCAATCTTCCCAAGATCTTATAATACCTTACACCCTTCATGTTCTATTTCATGTTATGCTTACTAATCTCAATTATAATAACCTTCTATGCCATCCTGGTTATATACTATGCATGCAATCCTTTCTACCCATGCCATATCATACAAATTCCTTACAACACCTTCTTTCATGGATCATGCTATAATAGATTCCACACCTCATGTTTCTAATCTTTGTGATATCCCCCTTCATAATGTCACAATGACCATAGCTTTCAAATATGTTTCTTGGAACATCTCTCACTTCAATTCTAATGATCATATGCTTACTGAATCCAATGTTACATCACTTGCTACAATGTACACACCATGAGTAAATACAAAATGTGTTGATTTGATAATGAGTCATGATGATCTCACTTTCCAAACTTTTATGTATGAGTCATATGTTATGGATACACCTCATCTTGTTGCATCCATAAGGGAAAATAATCCCCCTCTTTCCAAATTTATGTCTATGTATTATTCTATAGTCATAGGGGCTAGTACATAAAACTTTAATACTTCTAATATTTCCAAATTACACATACTCCTTACCAATGTTCCACCTATTATAGTTTCTTATAATGGCCACACTCTTATTATTTATGTCATTACACTTATTACTCATGTAGTTGGGATCTTAGACTCCATAGGATTCTCCCCTCACCATGTTGACAATGTTCTTTGGTAGATCTTGTGTTATCCCTCACTACCCGATGCCACACTCTTGTTTTATGTTCAAATATGACTGTTGAGGGTGCAATTAACTACATGAACCTCACTTTGCACACATATATTGGGTGCAACCTTGATCCCCTCCTCAGACTATTTCATATTAGAATTATCCAAAAACATTCAAATACTTAAAAATTCAAAAATGTTAGCTTAGATCTTGATTGGATGTATCTTTGCTTACTTTTTACTATTCTATGTTGCATGTTACTTATCGTGTTACTTTGATTCATAGTATGCTCTATAATTTTTCCATACACACATACATGTTCACATGGTACTTTGAGGTGAATTTAGACTAATTATAGGTTATCACACATTGTATTATGCTTGACATTGTTCTCTACCAAATCCCCACCGAGGCTCTTGGGCATCTACCTTTCTTATTGCTCTCTATTCAGTCATATCTTTGCAATATCTACTAATTTCATTCCTATTCCCAGTTTTATACATTGTAGCATATTATCATTTTTTATAACATGTTAATGGGTGCTTCATGTGTAGCATTTGTCTTGTAGGCCTACTTTCAATCACGGTTCTTTGATTTTTTAATGTCTAGTTTCCTTTGCTTATGTCTTGTTTCACGTTGTTTACAGGATTTTCCTATGCTTGATTGTGTATTTTATTCTATAGCATTAAAGTATTCAAATGTCTTGGGACATCCTAAATGGTGTCCCATATATTAAAAAAACTACTTGATGTGTCTTTTTCCATGTTACTACATGATTTGACTAGTTTCTATTACATCATGCCATGCTTGTTTGTGACTAACACTTTATACTAGATTTTTCCATTGTTTTACATGTGTCATGGTTGTTACCATGTGCATTCCCTATTCCCCTACATGAGTCTTATTTCATATGTGCACATTAGTTTTATCTTTCCTCATTTGGTCCATGATCGCATTCTCTCATCTCATGCACCTTAAACGAGTGGGGAAATCATCGGGTGATTATTTCACCCTCTCAATAGTCTAGCAACCATAAACAAAATGGTACAAAAAACTATGTCCAAATAAGAGCTAATAATATGGTTAAAAATTAGACTTGGGTCAAAATAAATATAGGGAAAAAACACCCAAATTGGATAGGAACAATATGTGCTAGTGTCCCACCTGGGTGGTTCTACATCCCTGGGAAAACAAGTACAATGCAGGTTCACTAGGTTTTCGGTGTGGGGATTTTCCAAATTCTAGCAACACATACTCAGTTATAGGTTACTATTAGGTACAATAGGAAAAAATAAGTGGAAAGTTTCATACTTTGAGCAAGGGAACTAATTACTCTTTTTGTTTACATTTTCTTCATTAGTATCAAATAAGGAGTGACACTTAGAGCATATGCAAGACAACAATATGCTTGGAATAATGTGTCATTCGTTGCTAGTTTCTATTGGGTTTATGACCATATGTAGTGACACTTATCTATGGGGAATCATTAATGGTTGGAGGGAAAATCCTATAGCTCTCCCAATACTCTTCCCTTGGTGACATGATGCCTAAATCCTCAATATGGCGACAAGACACCAAAATCCTCAGTATGGCGACATGAAACCTAAATCCTCAATACTCTTCCAACCATATCCAAGGCAACAAACACATAAGAACAATTCTATCTCTTCTCTCATGAAATTCAGTGTGTATTCTATCCTTGAATCACTTGTTTTCATACATACTTCTATGTTGATTTATCTAAGTTAAAGTTTAATTTCATATATCATGAGCATTGACTACACTTATCTTCTTTTACAAGTCGACCTTACTCCTACAAAAGGAAACAAACAAATGGAATAATGAGCGATCTCAAGCATAAGAAAATTATGAAAAGGAAATATTCATGGAACAAACACAAAAATTATTTCTAGTGTGCACACAAGGTCGTCCCTAGGGTTCTCATACCCTCTTAGATTCCACAATACACACGTAATAAACTCCATTTGACACCATCAATTTCTATCCGACATGTTATTGGATACAACCGTTTTTGGCTCTCCATAAGGTATGTTATTATAGGCATGATTCTTAAGCAAGAAAACTATACATGAAATCACACACTTGATATTTACATCATGCCTCTAAGTATGTTATTATATGCATGATTCTTAAGTAAGAAAACTAGACATTAACAACACTTGTTTTGATTTTACATTACTTTATCCTTTTATACTTCTATCATTTGCTTTTCTAAAATTAACACCTTACTTTTTAGACATTGGAAAACATGTGATTCACCTCATTATTTTTCATTCTATCCTCTGAGCATCTCAGACAATACCGCCCATTAGGGATAGGATCACCCGTGCATTATTGTCCCCTTTGGGCACTTTTGTCCTTTTCCTTCCTTTCTCAAGTTTAAAGTGCCAAATCGACTATTATATTTTATAAATTGCTAACTATCACTTTATGTTGGCCTTTTTAGTTTTTAATGATGAAATTCAAATAAGGGAATCATATACATACATGACTTACTATTATTAGGACTTGGGAAATTTGGGCTATTACTTCCTATCTACTACTTGGGAAAAAACAATATTCAAGGAATGCATTTGGGATGCATCATTCACTGCATAGGAGGGGTTATTTCTGAATTTCATCTCACACATTCATATTGGGGGAAAAGTAGTTGTATCTTGCTATCTTCATGTGATTAGCACAAGGGAAACCTACCTTTAAGAGACACGATTATATATCACACACATACAACCAAATGATGCGGGAGCATCACTCCGAACATGAAATTTTGGCTTGTAATCTCCAAATTTTGATTTAATTATTTTTAGGTTTAAGAGGTCATTAGGAGTCATCTAGAGGTATTAGTGTGTGTCTGGTCCTTCACAAATTTGAATATTGTAGTTTCCCTCCAAAAGTGTAAATTTTAATTTTGAAGGCCATTTTGGATTAGTGTAATATTTTTAATGTACTCTATGGGTCATTTATGGTTTTTCATGTATGTAAAAAAACCTATGGAGGTCTAGGAATCATAATATGCATGTTAGGAGTTTTATCCTTGGATTTCTAGCCAAAACCTTATTGTTGTGTCAAGAGCTAATCATGAGACCAAAGGTCTTAAGAGGTCTCTATTCAGTTAAAATTTCCTTAGAAGGTATATATGAAATTTTTTAACTAATTCTATTAATTCATTAAAATGAGGAATATTGGAAGGAGCTCCAAGATTTGTGGGAAGAAGTTTTGTGTGAAAATTCTTGTTTGTATGCAAGTTGTGACGATACAAAATATGTGTGTGTGAGCATTGGAATTACATTATTTTTGATATCATATTTGGTAAGGTGAAAACATTATTGGTAGTGTATGTTTTTTTGTAAGTTCATATTTATCTATTGTTGAAGACTATGTGTTTGAGAAGTTAATGAAAATTTGTGTCAGGGTGTATTTGAACACGATCGATCTAAAAGGAAAATTGGAATGAGTTTGGGGTATAATATCAAATGTGTGTGGGTAGTGGAAGGTTTGATAAGGGTATTAAAAAACTAGTGAATCCTCATGTATCTTGCAGTATAGGAATATATAATGTTTTTATGATAACACTCTTGAAAAGATTTAAAACCCTTGATGCTCTGTTTTGTCTCGAACCGTTCAAGTGAGAGTGGATTGAGTTTTGTGGAAGGATGAATGATAATATTTTACTGTCAAGATATTATGCATTGTCAAGGTATGATAGACCTTTAGGAGGTTACATGTCCTAGAAGAAATTTTAGATCAATTTATAGCTAAATAACCACTACTCGGGTTCATCCAAACCCGCCTAGGGTTTAAACAAATAAGAATATTTACAGACCTCAACCACTAATTCAAGGCATAAAATTGGTAATTAAAGATCTTAAAATATATTCCTTACATATTATTGAAGTTTCAGATCCTAATCCATCTCTAAGACTTTGATTTCCATGACATATTTCATTAGGAAACTATAGAGAACAATGTTATATTGCCAAGGAGAGAAGGGTTTGAATGTTGAGTGAATCTAAGTGGGAATTAAGACTTGAAATTTTGTCCATAACATCTAAGTGCAAAGGAGAAAGAGATTCAAGGGGATTGAGGAGTTAAAATTTCATCGATTACTCAAAATCTATGACAATCTACTCTCAAGAGCCATGTATAGTTTGGAGGCCTAATTGGACAACTAAAACAATGATTTTGGAGACATCTTTGTAAAGGAAGGTACCTTGGAAATTTGTACACCATTGAAAAAACCAAATGGGTATCGGAATGGTATTTTTTTATTAAGTGCCCCAATCAAAAGATATGTCGAAAAAGGGTTTAGGAAGGGCTACTAGGAACTCAAACTAGTATAAAGGGAGTAAGAGTGGAAAATTGATCTAACAAAGGAGTTAAGGTATGAAATTTATCCCACAACTCAAGAAGGCTAAAGGGTACTAGGAAATGTATATATATTTTTTGGGCATGCCTAGTTTGTTCCAACTATTATATCACTTGTGGAATCCTCTTAAGAAGGTGAAGTAGATAGTTTTGGCCAAAACAATGTATCTTGATGATTTATTTTTCATTACTCCAATTTTATGGTTGTTTAAGCATTGAATGAGGTTTAGTAATAGGATTGAAGAATATTTTGATCTCAAGTAGGAGTTTAAGGTCAAATTTTGGCCCAAGAAGGAGGTGTTTTAGGCTTGAAAAGTGGATATTTTGCTTGTAAAGTATTGTTTTTGGAGTTTTTCATTAAAATAATCTTATGAGTTATTTGCAAGTGAAAGTAGCTATGCATCAATAGAACTACATAGATTCTAAAATGTAGTAAAATAATCGGTGATAATCATATTAGGATGACCAATGAGGTCATTCCAACTCAAGCATATGCATTGTTTGTTTCATTTAATGTTTACTTTAGCCTTATGTAGGTAGATAGGGTTTGTTTTGCAAGTTCAATTGCAATAGTGAAACCATACTACTAGGTGAATGTACCAAAGAGTGAAAGGAAGAAGACAAGATGAGATTCTAAAAGATGATATCCAAAGTAGTTTCTAGGACACTAGCGGTGGGTGGTCCTATCCTCCTTTAGGAGGTTCTATTCGAGAAGACTTTCAGATCTCTCGTTGTCAAGATGAATATTCCTCATTTTAGATCAAACATGTTCCACCAATTTTCTAGTTCAGAATCATCCAGATCTTTAGATACTAGCTAAGTTACTCTTATCTCACTATTTCTTACACTTTATTGTCTTTTACATGTTATATCTTGCTTGTTATTGTTACATCTATTTGATCTCAGTATTTGATAAAGATTTAATTATATTAATTCAGCTCCATGTTTGGATCTATGCTCTCCATCCATCAAAAATGATGGTAGGAGAAGGCATAAACTGATAACAATGGGTAGAAATCGTGTTTTTGAACAAGGGTGTTATATTAGGACCTTCTCTCTAGATTCCTTTGAGTGTTGAGTTGGGCCTAACCCCTTTCATAATTTGAATTTATAACATAGTTCAGATTCTCCTACTATGTTTTCCTTCTTTTCAAGATAAAGGATCAACTTAATACCTGTTACCTAGGAGCAATTTCTTGTATCATTACCACTTCTATTGGATATTAGTATTTATGAATCCTCTAATGGGATATCTTTGCAAATAACCAACCTTGACCTTGCATGAATTTCAACTTGATTCCATGTCAATTTTTTGTTTATAAATATTTAATGGTGGGAGGCATCACTTATCCTATATTAAGTTTTAGTTTTTTTTACACTTTCCTCTTTACTAAGGGAGGTACATTTAGATAATGAATCATGAGTAATTTTTCTAGTACCATAGGATCTCCTAGATTAGATTTTAGATAGATAATTTAACACGTATGATATTGCTTCTTCTTAATGCACATATTTGTAATGGGTGGAAATTTTCTATGAAATTTTGATGCAACCTCACTAGGAGGTCAAGAGCAGTTGTTTGAAAAGTTAAGGATTCTTGGTGTTAAAACAGTCTTATTCAATCCTTTTTCTCACATGATTGGCCTTGAAAATCATATATTTTATTTATTAAGGTATTAACACCTTCCCAAAAAGGAATCTCAGAGCTCCATCCATCTTCCCTTCACTCCATGTCATGGGTATCTATGATGTTAGTTCAAAATATAACTTATACCCTTCCAATGGTTGTATGAACAATAAACAATAACAAATCAGAAGAAGATAAAAGAATAAAAAAATTAGTAGACCGAGATGATGCAAATATGGGCTCCCAAAATTGAAGCACAAGTTATTCAATTTTTCTTAAGTGATTTCATATGGATCCCACTAGACCTCTTGAATGCATGTTGGAAGACATACCTTAACTTTAAGATGTAATAATGTATACTTTCTTGTAATAGTGAATTCTAGCATCAGGTTTCCAGTTCTTACAATTATTATAGGCATATAGTAGTTATTACCATTTGAATCCTCAAGACCCTATAAGTGGTAAATGATTGAAATGATAAATTAGATGCCCATGCAAATAAACCATCTCATTTGCAATACATAAATTTACCTTGAGATTATTATATACCTACAACTCATGCCATAATGAATTGATTTAAATCAAATTTTACATTGCCTACATGAAAATATGAATGAATCCTTCAATGGAAACTTTCGCATAAAGAATGGAAAAAAGGATATTTTTTTTGTACACAACACATAAAAATTGCAACCAATGAACGATTATTAATTAATTGGATTGAATCATACATTACAAGGGTATAACCAAGAACCGAGACATCATTATACCTATAGAAACTCGATTTAAATGACGTGCAAGTAAATTTAAACATGTCTCATTAATTATTCTTCCATTAATATGGATATTTAATCCACTTACTCTTTTATTTTTCAAAATTAAAGAGGTGGAGCTCAATATTTCTTCTTCCCTCGATATTTTTATGATGCAAAAATTAGCATTCAACTATAGTTTGAAAAAATATTGCTAAACAATCCTAATTTCATCAAAATATATGATACATGGTGGACCAAATTTGTATTAATTCCTGGACATCTACCATACAAATTTTCTGAAAAAATAAAAATCAAGCGCTGAAATAGAATAGAAACTGGTAATATTTTTGAGATAGGGAATAATATGAATGCTCGATTTTTAGCATCCTAGAAGTTAATAAGTATAGTAGGGCTCAATTAAAAAAAATGAAGATTAAATCAAGATTTGGCTCTGAGAAAAAAACAAGAAGAATGTTATTAACAACAAAAATCAAAAGAACAATGGAAAAAACAAGGAGAATCTTATAATAAATTATTTCACTTTGTTGTTCTCAACGGGAAGCACATATACTCAACTCGAATATTTGTAGAGAATGGAAATATTCACTTCCACTTATGATAATTATATTTATAGATTAAGGTAACTGTGTATATTTTGGGAAAATTTGGTTAAGTAAGGTGGCACACATAATAATTGAAATAAATTAGCTAAGAGGATAGGGATTGGCAGAAAAGTGCATGATAGTGCAAAAAGTTTTAAGAAGAAAGGAATGTGCAAAATTTGATAAGTTACAAAGGGTAAGAGACTTTGGATCTAGGAGCATGATTTTGGATCAAACCTAACAAGGGGCACATAAATATTTCAACAAGGAAAAACAAAGTGTGCATGGAGAAATACTTGAAGGAAGAAAATGACAAAGTGGTAGGTATATAAAGGATGCCATTTTGGCTGTGACGTGGAGTTCTAGATGGAATTCTCTCAAATACTAAGACATAAGTATTTTGCCACCATTAATGATAAGAAGTTTGAACTCAGATTTGAGTGGGATTATAAGAGGATTTTAGATGGAATTTCAAAATCCTTATGGGCAGGAAAGATTTCTTATAAATACCTTCCTAAAACCTTATTTTAAAAGAGGAAAAGTTAGAGAGGCTAGAGGCACTAGGAGAAGAAAGACTTTTGGAGTCATCACCCTTGTAACTCTGTAGATTATAAATCCCATTAAGGATTGATTATTATAGATGTTGTATGGAGTTTCAAGAATAGAATTTAAGTTTCAAAGCGAAGTATTTCGCTCTGTTTACTCTGTAGAACGTCCTAAGTTTGTCTCAATCCATTTGGTTGATGTCAAAGTGGTATCAAAGCTAGGATGCATACCTTAGAGTTAGGTTGGGAGGTGAAAACTGATAGAATTATGAAAGAGAGGAAACTAATCAAGAATAAGAGAAGATTGATGAGAAGAGTCGCCAATGTGGGTGCAACCAATGTATCTAATAAAACAATCATGGGAGTGCTAGAGCAAGTGATGACAGAGCTAAGGGGTGTGAGAACAAGACTATAAGTTGTTGAGGAAGATAGGCAAAGAGGATTTGTGGCACGGATGCACAAAGTGATGATGAAGGTGAAGCAGTAAGGAGGGATAGGTGTGGGAGAAGCATGATTACTACTAACAATTTCCAAAATGGGTCGTGGACCGAGAATGGATGTCCCATCATTTTCTGGAAGGTTGGACCCAAAATAATTTGTAGATTGGTTGAAAAGTATGGAGGAATACTTCAGGTTTGAATAAATCCCCAACCCGGAGCGTGTTAGAGTAGCACAAACCAAGTTGAAGGAATAGGTGGCATTGTGGAGGAAGGATATATAAAACAAGATATGAAAAGGACAAAATAATATAGTACATTGGGATCGCATGGTCACTAAAATAAGGAGTAATTTCTTTCCATCCAATTACCATATGAGCTTTTTCAAGAAGTTACAAAATTTTAGACAAAATGAGATTTTGATTAAGGACTAAATGAAAGAGTTCCACCAAATCATGATAAGATTTAGACATGTGGAAGTTGATTAGGAAAATTTCATGAGATATATCAATGGCTTGAGATTTGGAATTCAGGAAGAAAACATGTTGTGCATTTAAACCAAGGAAGAAGCTTATCAACTAGCCTTGAAGGTGGGAGATAAATTGGAACACAAAAGTTAGAATGGGGCTAGGAGAGGAACCCATAATGTACACATGAGAGAGGAGGAAGCGACGAGATATAATAGACCATAAGAAGATGAGCATAATAGTGCTGAGACACTATCCCACAATGGTGCACGGATCAATGAAGCATCGAGCTCTTCTATAGGACCCGAGAAGATTTAGTTGAGTATGGGGAAGAGAATTCTCTTGAACATATTTTAAGTGTGTAACCATAGGGAAACGTACATTGTAATTTCCAAACACACAAAGTTAAGTCACAAGTAGGTGTAGAGAAGTTGGCACATATGAGACACATGGAGATGAAAAATCAAAAGGATCAACAAAATATTCAGAGATACTAGAGTGTGAAGAAGCCACGATGATAAGGAAAGTATTGTTAAAGACCTCACATAAAGAAGTTGAACTGTAAAAGGAAGAACTTGTTTGGGACCATTTGCAAGTCGGGGGAATTTTTTAAATTTTGATTATCGATAGTGGGAACAATAACAATCTTGTTTCTTGTGAAATGGTGGAGAAGTTAGGAATGAAGAATATTGCGCATCCCAACCCCTACAAGGTTTCATGGTTATAAAAAGGGCATCGAGTCCTAATAAATGAATAAATCCTTGTGAAGTTCCATATTGGAAATTATTATGACAAAGTGTTATGTGATGTGATACCAATGGATGTTCGTCATCTATTTTTGGGAAGGCCATGACAATATGACAGAAGGCTATCCATGACGGTCATATGAATATTAGTCACATCAAAATGGATGGGAACACGTCTAACATATCACCATTAAAGGACGAGGAGAAGGGAAAAGTGAATAATGGAATTTTTGCAAGGGTTTTGTTTGTATCAGGTAAAGAATTCTTGTAGGAAGTTGAGGAAGAGAATACATGTTATGCGTTGATACCAAAGGAAGCGTGTAGAGATTGCATCAAAAGGGAATAATTTCCTATAGAATAATTTTAGGTATTGGAATAGTTCTTAAAAGTGTGATGGAATAATTTTTGCAAGGATTACCACTAGTATGTAGTATCCGTCATCAAATATACTTGATACCAGGAGCTAGTTTTCCAAACAAGGCACCGTATAGAATGACCCTAGAAGAAAATGAAGAAGTGTGTAGATGATTGCAAGAATTTCTTAACAAAGGAATAATCCACAAAAGTGTGATGCAATGTGTAGTAACCATAGTGCTAGTACCAAAGAAAGGAGTAGAATGGTGTATGCGTGTTGATTCTAGATTCATTAACAAGATTATCATTAAGTATAGGTTTCCATTATCTAGGATGGATGATCTGATGAATTACCTCAGTGGTGCATGATATTTTTCCAAGATTGATATGAAGAGTGGTTATCACCAGATCTATATTAGGGAAGGAGATGAGTGGAATACCACATTCAAAATGAAGGAAGGATTATATGAGTGGTTAGTTATGCCATTTGGATTAACCAATGCCCCAAGTACCTTCATGAGATTGATGAACGAGGTGTTGAATCCATTTTTGGGAAAATTTGTGATAGTGTTAGATGACATATTGGTGTTTAGTAAGACCAAGGAAGAACACATTGAACACCTGTGACAGGTAATGAAGTGCTTATAAGAAGAAGAACTGATAGTGAATATAAAGAAGTGTAGTTTTATGTGTAAAGAGTTAGTATACTTGGGTTTCATAATATCCCAAGAAGGATTACAAATGGACTTAGGAAAATACGTGTAATTGTAGAGTGCCCCTCAATGAGATATGTGACTAAGGCACACATATTTCATGGTTTACCAAGATTCCATAGGAATTTCATCAAGAAATTCAATGAAATATGCATAATAATTATGGAGACAATGAAAGGAGAGTGCAAGGAGTTTGTGTGGATGAAATAAGAAAAGTATAGCTTGAAGGAATTGAAGCAGAAGATTACAGTGCAACTAGTGTTAGAGTTTCCATGTTTTGAGAATGTGTTTTAGGTGGATTGTGATGTGAGTGGAAAATCTATTGGCACAATATTAAACCAAGAAGGAAGACCCATAGCCTAATTCAATGAGAAGTTGAATGATGCAAAAAGAGATACTCAACCTATGATTAGGAGTTCTACACGATAATATAGGCGTTGAAGAAATGGAGGCATTATTTGTTTCCAAATGAGTTTGTCTTGTACATTGACCATCAAGTGCTATAGTTTTGTCAATAGCCAAGAAAAATTAAACCAAAGGCATATGAAGTGGGTAGAGTTCCTACAAATTTATTCTTTTGTATTAAAGCACCATAATGGAAAATCCAACAAGGTCGCAGATGCATTGAGTAGAAGAGTATTGGTATTGATAGAAATGCGCAATGAAGTCATGGGATTTGAGACCATGAAGGAGTTATACTTGAAAGATAAAGACTTGTAAGAAGCATGGGAGGAATGTCAAGAACCAAAGTGTGTGGATAGGGCACCTTGGTTACTCTATTTTATCCAAGAAGGAATGTTGTTTCGAGGAGCACAATTATGTATATCACAAGGATCAATGCACGATAATATGATTAGAGAAAAACATAGTGGAGGATTAGGAGGTCATCTTTGGAATGAAAATACTTTGGCATACTAAATGAATCATATTATTGGCTGAAGATGAGCATGCATGTGCACAAGTATATACAAAGATGCATGGTTTTTCAATTTTCCAAAGGGCACAAGAAAAACATAGGGTTATATCAACCTTTACCTATAACAAGAAGGCCATGGGAAGACATTAGTATGGATTTTGTGCTAGGATTTCCAAGGACACAAAGAGGGAATGAATCCATATTTGTGGTAGTCGATATATTTTTAAAGATGGTGCATTTTATTGCATGCAAGAAGAAAAGTGATGCGACAAACATCATGCATCTAAAGTAGGGTGGTTACATGGGTTATCAATGAGCATAGTGTCAGATAGGGATACCAAGTTTCTAGGAAAATTTTGGACTTTGTGGAAGAAATTAGGAACAAGGTTAACTTATAGTTCAACCTACCATCCAAAAACTAATGGATAAATGGAAGTGGTTAAAATATTAGGAATTTTTTACGCATCTTGATAGGAGATACACCAAACCAATGGGATATGATATTGGCACAAGCCAAATTTTCCTAAAATAATTCACTTAATGAGAAGAATAGAGAAGTCCCTATTCTAATTTTTGATGGGACAAGTCCACGGGGAATCAAAGAGTTGCACGAGGTAATGAATAACTGAAGCACAAAGGTAGAAGAGTATACAAAATATAAGCATAAACTACATGAGGAAGTGCATAAGAAATTGGAATGGAGTAATCAAAGTTACAAAGAGTGTTTGGATAGAGGACATAAAGCAAAATAATTTGAGGAAGGGGATCAAGTGATGGCACATTCACACAATGAGAGGTTTCCTAAGGGGACCTATAATAAGTTGAAGTGAAGAAAATTGGGCCATGTAAGATAGTGTAGAAGATTGGGCCAAATGCGTATAAGTTAGAGTTTCCTGAGGGATTAGACATCTCTCCAATATTTAATGTTTCATATTTATATGAGTTCCATGAAGGGGACACAAATATTCACATAGATGAAGGAAAAAACGTATAGGAGTTAGATGAAGATGCACTAGAAGATGAAGAAACTTTAGATTGGAGAAGGAAGCTACCAGAGAAAAGGTTTGGAGAAATTGAGGCCATACTAGAAACAAGGGTAATAAGGAAGATGCATGGAAAGGAGTACAAGGAATATTTGGTGAAATGGAAGGAACATGCTGAAAGATATGTGACATGGATAAGCATGAAGGAGCTTGGTCCGCTAGGGCATATTCTAGATGTTGAATCGTGAGACGAAGCTCACTTTTGTTTACTTGGTGTTGGTTGTTGTGTATATGTGTTTTCATTGATGTCAAATATATTAAATGAAAAGGCTGTGTAGGTGTCATATCTCTGTATCTATGAGGTGAAAACCAATGTCTAACATGAAGGTTGATTGGTAGTGTCTAAGTTTGGTGAGTTGTTATGATGTTCTGGAGCATGGTCATTGTGTGAGTAATCCAAAGATGGTTGAAGGTTTTAATGAGGTCATACATTGTCCTAAAGGTGTGTTACAAGTGTTAATGAGTTTATAAGATGTCATCTTGGTCATTTCATGTAGATTCATGGTGTGAAGTGGTCATTCTAGGCCTATTCCTAGACCTAATGCATGGTGCATGGTATGGAAGCATGAGACATGGAGCGGGGAGTTCAAGTAAAATCATGGTATGAGTGTTATGGAATTGTATATGACATGTATTATGAGTTTCATGTCGGTTCACGAGAATTTTGATGAGGCTTAATGGTCCTTTGAAGCAAGTTTCTTGGGAATAAGCTTCGTAGACATAGGTAAGTCATTATGGCTGGAAAGTTTTAAAATTTTTAGCTTGGATGAGACATGGGTCAATTAGAGGAGATTTATATGATGCATTAGGTCAATTTTCAGGTCAAAAAAATTGAAGAGAAAGCAAGATATGAAGTTTTTACCAAAATTGGGTTTCAAAAGGGAGAATTTGAGGTTAAAGTTGACCTTGGTGCTTGTTGTGGACTGTATGATTTGCATGGGGACCTAAGCTCTTTTGATTTTTTTTTAGGTTAGATATGAATATTTTAAAAAAATAATTAGGTGGTTTGATCGTCATATTTTTATGAACGATCTTTAAGAAGGTAAACATGTTTGAAACCCTCCCAAAACCTTAGGTTGAAAGAGTCTTGGAAGAAAATGCTTTTAGTGACCTAGTTTTGGTTTTTTTTGGAAAAAATGATGATTTTATGTTGTATAATATTCCTTGATTATATCTAGGTGTGATTTAGAGTTTTTGACAGTATGTGGGCCCCATGTAAAAATTCTTGTTTCTGGAAAGTTTCAGTTTGTGGAAAAGTTTCCCATTGAACCTATTGACTAATTTACCATTTATGGAATCATGGGAGTTTTAATACATTTCTATGATGATTTAAGATCATGGTTGAGGTGTTAAAATGCAAAGTGTACCTTATTTATGAAGACTGGTTTTAGGCAGTTTTGGGGTAGTTTTGAGTAGTCTATGGTAAAATCAATTTTTCAAGAGCTACATCTAGCGTTAAGACTTGGTTAAAATGTTTTCATGATCTTGGTTCTAAGATATTTCCAATGATATATCACAATTAAGTTTTTTTCTAAGGTATGAGAAAGTTATGACCTATTCTTTGAAGGTCGACTTTTAGGGTGTTTGGTTAAGCATGGGTATAAGATGCTTCATGAGGTTTGCTAATTTTTATGCATTATTTCATGCTTGATTTAGGTTTATGAGATCTTAGAAAACATTTATAATAATGTTCCATGTCTTGGTGAAGTTTTTTTGGTCTTCTCCATTCATTTTTGGCGAGTTGGCTTGTTTTAGTGCATTTGGGCTTCTTATGTCCCAAATGAGTGTTTTTGAGTTGTTTATGATATGGCTAACCTACATGGTTGAGTTTGTGATTTTATAATGATTTTATTATTATTTTTTCATGATATTTTCATTATTAATGCTTACATACATGTTTTGGAGGGAAGAAACAAGTATAAAAGCATATTAGAAAACTCATTTGTAACTTGTTTTTTTGTGGTGAAAAAGTATGACCCAAGGGGTAATTTTAGAGATTCAAAGAGGTATGAATGACCATAATTATAGGGTGATGATTTTGTAATTATGTGATAAATAGGAAGAAGATAATGATGAGCTATGGAAAATAATAAATCATCTTGAGGAGAGATAGATTTAAGCAAGGAAGAAAAAGGTATACTTGAGAAGGGTTTTGAGAGAGAGAGAGGAGCTGAATTTGTGATCACCATAAGTTATTTCAGCAACATATTTTTAGTGATCAACCATTTTTATGTGGTTGAGTTGGTGCTTATTCATCTTGGGGGTTGTAGCATCCTTGTGGGGTTGGTTCCTCACTAAACTAGGGGTTGGTGCTCCTTGTAGGGTTGGTGCTCTACTAAACTAGGGTTTGGTGCTCCTTGTGAAGTTGGTTCTTCACTAAATTTATTTTCTTTAAGTAATATAAGCATAGTTTCAATGGGTTTTATTCCCCTTGAGGTTTTCCCACTTAAATTTGGTGTTCTTGTGTACTCTCTTGCATCGTACTCTTTTATATAGTTCATTATATGTTTAAGTAAACACATATATGGTTGATGTATGATTGAATGGTTGTATGAATGATAATTAATGATGAATGAAATGGAATAAATTTTTAATGGACTGATTCACCCCCTAGTCCCTTGTGCTTCCAAAAATTGGTATCAGAGCTGGTCCTTATGAAGCAAGTTTGACAACTTGAACGAGATCCTCTTAAAAAACAAATGGGTAAGTATTCATATGTTACTGACTTATTTAAATAATAATTATGAATTTTAGAGTCCTTGATTCATATTCTTGAAGATAAGATTAGTTTCATAGAGTCTAAGCATGGTCAAGCTATCAAAAATTTGGAATCACACAGGAAAATTTTAGTGGTGAATATTCGTAATATGGCGAATATTCCATTTTTGAAAATTTTGAAAAGGTGAATTTTTTGGCACGGGTCAGTGACCTGTTCGCCTAAAAATTACACTTTAATTTTTTTAGGGGTCGGCTTCGCCTACCCTTGAAAAATATCCCCTATATAAACCTAGATTATTCGCAGGTAGAACACTTCTACTTCACATTTTTCAACAATATGATATATCCCGTATTATAGATGCGCGACAAGGGGGTAAGTTATTGACGCGCGACAAGGAGGGTTTGCAGACAAGGAGATCTTTTGTAGATACAAAGATTTTTTTGACGAGTGACATGGAGTTTTTTTCGATGAGCAAAGAGGGCGAGAGGTTGCAGATGCGCTGGACGGGATATTCCTTCATCACGTGTCAAAAAAAAAGTGGCGTGCATCAACAGCCTTAGTGACGCGCGTCAATAGACCTTAGTGACGCACGTCAATAGACCTTAGTGGCGCACGCCAATAGACCTTAGTAGCGCGTCACAATCAGACCTTTAGTGACGCACGCCAATGAGACCTTAGTGATGCGCGCGTCACTAAGGTCATTGGCGTGCGTCACTAAGGTCTCTGACTGACGCGCGTCCACCGCATTTTTCGACTGCGCGTAATAAGGAGGTACAACAGATATTGACGCATAGCAGACGCACGAAAAAGAGTTTGTTGATGCGCGACAGAGATTTTTTGATGAGAAAGCAGAGGTCGGAGGCTGCAGACGCACGACGGGAGATTTTGCTATCGCGCGTCAAAAAAATGTAGTGACATGCGTCAAAAGACCTTAGTGACGCGTGTCAGCAGAGACCTATGACGCGTGTCAAGCAGACCTATTGGACGTGCGTCACCGAGGATGCTTTGTCGACAACACCCTCGGTAACACACGTAAATAGGTCTGTTGACGCGCGTCACTAAGGTCTTTTGACGCGCGTCACTGCATTTTTTTTGACGTGCGACAACAAAATATCCCGTCACGCGTCTGCAGCCTTCTGTCGCAGTGCTTGATAATCAGGTGAAATTTTTCATACAACCCCCAAAAAATTCACCTTCCCATGAAACCGGTTCCGGGGATATTCGCCAGGTATTCTCCACCTCCGATTTCTAGGAGGTCTCTTAAAATGAACCCTGGAATCACAAGTAGAGAGTGTGACTAAAGCCCTAAAGGAAAAAGAATAAGCTTGTTTCAGGTATGAAGAAAATTTGAAATCCCTAAAATCTGATTTAGAAGGTGCATCTAGTAGGTTGAATGTGTATGATAGGTTATAAAAGAGTACCAAATCTCTTGATGGGATCTTAGAAATTAGAAGAGCTGCTAATGATAAGATAGAACTAGGTTTCAAAGGAAAGCAAGAGGAGAATGATGAAGAAGATGGACCAAGAAATAAATCATATATGAAAGAGACAAAAATGGATAAATCAAGAAGTTCTAACCTTGTTAGAAAACTTAATGCAATGAGGAATGTTTATCCATTTAGTGGATATTGCTATTCATGTAATGATTTTGTTCATAGAGCTAGAGATTGCAAAAGAAGGTCTTATAGGAATGGTGCAAGTATCTTCAAAGGTGAATGTTACTCATGTTGTGAGTATGGTCATAAAGCTAAGGAATGTGGTTGGAATCTAAGTGTATATGAGTCAAAAGGAAAGAAGAATGGTATTGTGTGCTAAAATTGTCACAAACAAGGTCACATTGCAAGATATTACCACCAAAATGAATCTCAAGGGTATAGTAGAACGTTCCAGGGCATCTAAAAGGAAAGAGAATAAAGATTTTACGAGGAAAATTAGTCATAATACTGAATCTAGGATAATAAATTATATTCCCTGTGGTAAAGAAGGATGTTAACCAAGAAATAGAGGTCAAGAATACCGATTCTCGGTTTGAATGCATAATGTGAAGACTAATCTAATAAGGTTTGTCAAATAAGGGCCTAATTCAAACAAGGAGGAAGAAAAGTTAATAAAACTCAGATCAGATCAAGGATGTTTTTTTTCTTTGTTTTAAAAATCAAAGGTTGAGGAAAAATATATGTGTCTAAGCTGTCATCCAATCTCCAGTACATGAGAAGTTAAAGAAACTAGGTATTTGGGATACTTAAAAATTTGTAAGGTTTAAACTCTGATTTTTCCATGAGATCTGAATCCTTAAAGTTAGTAAGATGTATGAGTTTGTGTCAAGGAGGTTTTGTTTGACCATTCATGAAGATTATGATGTCATAAAGTCTTGGTCTAAGTAGTTAAGGTCTGAAGTTTTTAAGGTTCAATCTTGACAAAGTATGGATGAGTCCTACTCATCCAATCCATGAAATGTGTGTGATTTGTATGAAGTTGTGTGGGTCCACATATATGAATTCTCAAAGAATTGAAAAGTAGTGAAAGGTATGTTTGAGTTCATGAAGTCAATATTGAGGTATTAGGTCTATGAATGAAGGTCTAACAAGTAAGGTATGAGAGTATTTGTGCTCTGGTTTGTATAAGATGCTTGAAAATCCAACATGATGACGATTTCTTCATAATCATATGCTATGTTAAGGTATGTGTGCTATGTTCATCAATCCTTGAATTGAAATATGTGATGTTTTAGTCAAAAGTATGCTTCATTCATCATGAAATCTGAATATGAGTCCAAAGTATGATCATCTCTTTAAAAAGTAATGTCCTTGGTTAATCAAGTATGGTATTTTATTGAAAGTTCAATCATCAATTCTTGTCGAGTTAAGGCATAAATAAGAAGTTTGTATTAAAGATTTGAAAGGTTTGTCAAATTCCATCATGTCATGGTCTAAAAGGTCCGAGTCATGTCAAGGTTTATTGGAAGTGTATTGTATGGTTAGTTGTAGATACCCATGAAGTTTAGTCTATGTTATGCCTTGAAATATATCTCGAGAGGTCTATACATGGAGTCTCAAGAAGTCCTAATCCCCTGGTCATTGTTTTGATTTGTTACGTGTCTAACATGAATATCATCTTAAGAAGTATGTAAGGTCATCATAAGTAATGTAAAAGTGTAAATAAAGGTATGTTATTACCTTTGTGTTTTGGTATGAGTATGGAGTCATGCCATCAAAAGGTTGTTATTATCCTTTTTCAAAGTGCTCTAATTTACGTGAATTTTATACTTGAAGTTGTGTCTTAGTTAATAACATTGTCAAGTCTTAGTACTATTGAAAGAAATCCTCTAAACTAAGTTTGAAGAATCAAGGTATTGATAGATGATAAGAGTTATATACATCATGAAGTTCTTATTATAAGGGAATGGTCTTTTCATGAATCAATAAGTCCCGATTTGGTGAAGATGGTTCAATAAGTATGCATGAAAAAGTAAGTAAAGATGATCTTGATCTGGAAAGTGATGCTTATCCCGGGGAGATGATGTGGATTCAAGTAATTAATTCAAGGTTTTTAGGGCTCTTTCTTTGAAAGACATCAAAAGTGCAAAGTTGTATCTATAAGGAGGTAGAGAGGTATGTAGCTGCTCTACATTTGAAGGTACAATTGATAAGGATTCTATGTTTTTGTTTGAGTGCACTCTTCCATGAAATTCATAAAGTATTTGGGGTCATGAGTGCTCTCAAAATTTATTTTCCTAAGTTATGAAAAATTCATAGTTTGTGGAAGATTTCTCCAAAAATATTTTGATTCATTGTGATCAAAGGTCCGTAAGTAAGTGTGATAAGAGCTGAAGGGAAGAGTATCAAATCTTTGATAGAGGTATGGTGCAGGGTAATTCCTTTGTGACTGTGTTTTAACCCTTGAGTCAGGATCGAGATGCATTAAGTGAGTTCTTGTATCATGATATGCTGTGAAAAATATTGAAGGATCTTAAGATCATCATTAATTCGAGAAAAATATTTAAACTATCAACAAGGTATGTTGTCTTCTAGGTGTTGTTGCATCAGTTTCATGAAGTTGTGTTTGGTCTTGAAAAGAAATGAAGGCCTGAGGTTTGTAAATTCTGCTCTAATTTTGTTTAAAGATCTAATAGGTGCAAAGAAAAGTGATAGTCATGATATATTGTGTGAGAGGCAGAGCACAATATCAAAAGGTAGTATGTAGGTACTGTAGTAAGGATTACATGTGCATGAAGTGGAAGGGATGTCTACAAGGCTTCTTATAGATGAAATAATGTGTCTCAAGGTTTGGAAAATGGTAAATTTATTCTGAGAAAAACATTACATCCCAAGAATGCAAGGTATGGTTTGAATATATTTGACTTAGTCTCATTGTTTGTGTTGTATAAACATGATCATGAGTAGTGGAGTTAGAGTTAATAATTATGTGTAGTGTTATGAAGAGAGTGTCTCGTGTTACAACTCAAGAAGACATTCAAGATCTAAAACTCAGAGGGAATACATGGTTGATCTCATCAAGGAGGTATGGTTATAATAATTTCTGGGCGAACATTATGATTCAAGTAAGTTACAAAATAACGTCACAAAGTTCGATAATACAAGGTTAATGACTAAAATTTGTTGTGAAATATGGTAAAAGGATTATAAAAGGAGTGTATAAAGCTTAACCAAGACTATGAAAGATAAAATTATTTTTTAAAGCTAGAAAATGTTTTCAAGACCTTATTTTGGTTTGTCTAAGTTTGTTTTGAGTTGATCAAGTCATAATCTTCTTATCACTACTTTGAGAATGAATTGTTATAGTTGGAATAATGTTTTACCAACTTTGTAGAGGAAAATAAGGTATGTTCTCTATTTTTGTCATGTCATAAGTTAGGTGTCAAACCTGTCTCATGCAAGAAAAGAAGTGTTGACAAGGCTTGAAAAGAATGTTTCACAAATGAAGAATAGTTTGAACTTGTTTCTTAGAGGTATGTAAAAACTTGAATTGTCTGAAAGTGCTTTGATCTAGGTATGATTACAAGTGTTATCATTTGTGTCATGAGTCCACGATGGTGTTTTTGTTTCCAAGGTTGAGAAAGTTTCTTAAGAAAAAGTATCAAGTGTTGCATAGTTGTTTGAGTTACATGTTGATAGGGTATCGTAGACCTAGGTATCATCGTAATGGTGTGATATAGGACTTTCAAAGACTGAAGAAAGATAAGTCATATTAATGAATTTTTAGAGCATACAAGTTATAAGTTGACAAGGAAAACATGAAATCTGTGTACAAATATGTGAAAAAGCATTAAAAGATGGTATTGAGAATGGAGGTTTGAGTTTTGAAGGTTGTATTGGTCTTTGAAGAGATCGTAGGACATAGAAGGTAAGAATGAATTGAGAAAACATAATATGTGGATTAATCTCAACATAGTTAATGTTTGGACAAGAATAATCATTTGTCAAGGTTTGTAGTAGGGAAAAATATTGCATTACAGGGTATGAGATTTTATTGATCAAAGAAGTCATCAAAAGGTAAGTCAATCCCTTATGTGAAAGTTTGATATTCAAGGAAGTCCGAATGTTGATTGTGTATGAAGAGTAATGACATACTACAAGAATGTGTAGTCCTCTTGAAATGGGAGGAGTTGATATTCATTTTCAAGTAGGTGTCTTGAGTTTTAAGAAGGCATTGAAAGCAAAATTTTAGGGGTACAAGTATTATGACTTACTAGTGTAATTTTGGTACAATAAGGACATATAACTTTGAATTAGTGCTTCAAGACTATGACAAATAAGTAAACCTATCATCATGACATTAAAACAAGGTATGAAATCAAAATTTTGCATTTTCAATGAGATTATGATGGTATAAGGAAAAAAGGAACAATTTGATGATGACTCATATGATTGGAATTCTTCTAGAGAATTGATAAAAATTTCAAAGTTAGATTGAATATGTGCTTTAGGTCCAAAGTTCCTATAAGGTGATAAGGTAGTATTGAAGGAATATTTGGTGTTTTCAAGCACGGTTACGGCCTAGATGGAGGTGTTTTGATAGGTATATAGAAAAATTGTGGAGAGCATACATTAAGGAGGAGCCATTTGCATGGTCATAACAGGTCCATGGATCTCATATAGCTATTATTGAGGTCAAAGAAGATTAAGTACAATCCAAGGGGGAGCTTATCGTAAGTAAGTTTTTGTTTATTTTGTGTCTTGTCTTGTGTTATCATTTTCCATGTCTAGTCATCAGTGTAACATTTTTATAGATTTCAAAGGGGGAGAAGCATCGAAACATGGAAAAGAATCATGTAAGCTGTTTGTTCTTGTTGGTTTCTATCGATGTTTCTAAAGGCGTTTGTCATCAATGATAAAGGGGGAGATTATTGACCATCATGTATAGGTGTTGTCATTGATGTCAAATCCATTAATGGGAAAGGGTGTGTAGGCGTCATATAAGTCTTCACGAGGTGAAAATAAAGGTATAACATGAAGTTTGATTAGTAGTGTCTAAGTCCGGTAAGTTGTTATGATGTTTTAGAGAATGGTCTAGTAGGCATGGTAATTGTGTGAGTAATCAAAATATGGTTGAAGGTTTTCACGAGGTCATACATGGTCCTAGAGGTGTATTGCATGTTTCAACGAGTCTTTAATAGGTCATATTTGTCATTTCACGTAGATTCATGGTGTAGAGTGGTCATTCTAGGCCTATTCCTAAACCTAGTGCATGGTGCATGGTATGGAAGCATGCTATATGTAGTAGGGAATTCAAGGACAAGTATGGTATGAGTGTTTTGGAATTGTATATGACATGTATGATGAGTTTCAAGTTAGTTCTCAGAGGTTTGATGAGGTTTCATGGTCCTTTGAAGCAATTTTCTTGAGAACAAGGCTAGTAAACACAAGTCACTATGGGTGGAAATTTTTGAAGTACTTGAGCTTGGATGAGACTGGGTTAGTTAGAGGAGGTTTTATGATGCTTCAAGTCAAGTTTCAGGTCAAAATGTTGAAGACAAAGCAAGATATGAAGTTTTTACCAAAATATGGTTTCCAAAGGTAAGAATTTGAGGTAAAAGTTAACCTTTTGATGCTTGTTGTAGATTGTATGCTTTGCATTGGTACCTAATATCTTTGGCATAACTTTTTAGGTCATCTATGAATATTTTACAAAAATAATGAGGTGGTTTTATCATCACTATTTTATGAATGATTGTTAAGAAGGTAAACATGTTTGAAACCCTCCTAAAACCCTAGGTTGAAAATGAATTGGAAGAAAATGCTTATAGTGACCCATTTTTTATTGTTTTGGAAAAATTGGTTATTAGATATTGTAGAGGACTCCTAAAAATGCTTGTGTCTGGAAAGTTTCAGTTTGTGGAAAAGTTTCCCATTAAACCTATTGACTAATTTACCATTTATGGAATCATGAAAATTGTAATACATGTATATTATGATTTAAAGATCATGGTTGAGGTGTTAAAATTCAAAGTGTGTCCTATTTATGAAGACTGGTTTTTAGGCAGTTTGAGCAGTCTATAGTAAAAGCTATTTTTCACAATGTGCAGGTGGAGTTAAAACTTGGTTTGAATTTTTTCATGATCCTAGTTCCAAGAGAATTAAAAATATATATCATACTTTAGTTTTTTCTAAGGTATGAGCAAGTTATGACTTGTTTTTTGAAGGTCAATTTTTAGGGTGCTTGGTTGAGCATGGTTCTAAGAGGCTTCATGAGGTTTGCTGATTATTATGAGTTATTTCATGCTTGATGGAGGTTTTTTAGATCTTAGAAAACATGTATAAGCATGTTCCATGTATTGGTGAAGTTGTTTTGGTCTTCTCCATCAGTTTTGGCGAGTTGGTGTGTTTTAGTGCATTTGGGCTTCTTGTGTCCCAAATGAGTGTTTTTGAGTTTTTTATGATATTTACGACCTACATGTTTGAGTTTATGATGTTATTATTATGTTTTCATGGTATTTTAAATATGAATGCTGAACTACATGTTTTGGAGGAAGAAACATGTAAAAAAACATATTAGAAAGCTCATTTGTAACTAGTTTTTAAGTGGTAAAAAAGTGTGAACCAAGGGGTAATTTTAGAGCTTCAAACAGGTTTTAACGACCACCATGAGATGGTGATGAGTATTTGATGCTATGATAAATAGGAATAAGATAATGGTGAGCTAGGGAAAAGAATAAATCAACTTGAGGAGAGATAGATTTGAGCAAGGAAGAATAAGGTGTGCTTGAGAAGGGTTTTGAGAGAGAGGAGCTGAATTTGTGATCACCATTAGTTGTTGTAGAAACATATTTTCAGTGATCAACCATTTTTAGGTGGCTAAGTTGGTGCTCAGTCATCTTGGGGGTTGTATCCTCCTTATGGGGTTGGTTCCTCACAAAACTAGGGGTTGGTGCTCCTTGTAGGGTTAGTGCTTCACTAAATTTATTTTCTTTGAGTAATATAAGCAGATTCTCAGTGGGTTTTCTTCTCTTTGAGGGTTTCCCACTTAAAAATATCTTGCATCTTACTCTTGTGTATGGTTGATTATATGTTTAAGTAAGCATATATATATGGTTGATGTATGATTGAATAGTTGTATGAATGATAATAAATGATGAATGAAATGTAATAATTTTTTAATGGACTAATTCACTCCCCCATCTCGGTCCTTATACTTCCAACACTCGGGATGTTTGATGCAAGAGCATCAAAGAATATTTAGGTATCTACATATTTTGGGAAATTTTTATTAAGTGAGGTGGCACGCACAAGAATTGAAACATATTAGCTAAGAGGATAGGGCACAAATGAAAACCGCATGATAGTTCACAAAAGTTTTGAAGAAGAAGGGAATGCATGATATTTAATAACCTACAAAGGGGAAGATATGTTAAAGCCAAGTGCATGATTTTGGATCATACCTAATAAGGTGCACGTAAATATTTCAACAAGGAAAAATAGAGTGTGCATGGAGAAATACTTAAAGGAATAAAATAAAAAAATTAGGTATACAAAGGATGTCAGTTCAATTGTGACATGGAGTTCCAGATGGAATTCTCTCAACTACCAATACTGAAGTAGTTGGCATCCATTAATGCTCAAAAGTTTGAATTTGGGTATGAGAGGTATTATAATAGGATTCTAGATGGAATTTAAAAATCCTTGTGGGTAAGAAAGATTACTTATAAATATCTTCCGAAACCTTGCTTGAAAAGAGGGAAAATCCTAAAAGACTAGAGGCACTAGGACAAAAACGGATTTTAGATTCATCACCCCTGTAACTTTGTAGACTATAAATCCCATCAAGGATTTATTATTATAGATTCCATATGGATTTTCAAGAATAGAATTTAAGTTTAAAAGTGAAGTATTACATTGTATTTACTCTACAAACGTCCCAGAGGTCATATTGATATGACCATTGATGTCATTATCTCATGCCTCATATTTTTTCAAAGGAATCTTAACAGAACCTCATGTACTCTTTAAAGGAAGAAAATACAACTTGAATTACTGCACAATATTCGAAGATTATCCAAGATATGAACAATATTCACATAATGAGACTCTCGTGTTTTTCTAAGAGACTTTGGTGCTTTTATAAGAGACTTCGATGCTTCTCTAGTGGACTCTGAAGATTTTGTAAGAGAATTTGACGCTTATCTAATAGACTTCAAGTGAATTTTTAAGAGACTCCAATGCTTCTCTAATGGACTCTAACGCTTTTGTAAGAGACTCCAACACTTCTCTAGTGGATTCTTGCAATTTTCTAATAGACTCTAACACTTCTCTAGTACAATCTAGCACTTTTCTAAGAGACTTAGATGCTTCTCTAGTGGACTTTGACGCTTTTCTAAGAGACTCGACACTTCTCTAGTGGACTCCAACACTTTTCTAAGAGACTTCAAAACTTATCTAGTGGACTCTAAATTTTTTTGGGAGACATCTTGATGAGTTATAACTACATTACTTACCTTGAATCGACGTCTTATTAATAGAGGAAATAAATCCCAAACACTAAAAATTAAAATTGTTTCCAACTTAGAATCTAATACATGTCTACTTGCAATAAATTTTCAGTTCTGAAATCTTATGTATTCTATGATTTTTTTCATCTGGGTATATATTAATTTTCATGTGTTGCGTAAAATAGATTACATACACATAATCAATGTCCCAAAATTTTAGCATATAAGCTTTAATAAGAATACATATAAGATTGGATTAAGTTCTACACCACCACATTCCAAAATTCCTTTTTCTAACATATATTTGAATGTTTGTATGTCATTTATTGCAAAACTCAAAAGATGAGTCAAGCTCAAATATTGACAGATGGACAATATCACGAGTTTGATTAGGTTGAGGCTTCTAGGAAAAATGTTACTCAATATCCATGTCCATGTAACCATTGCAAAGGTGGAATAATTAGAAAAAGGAAATCATCTGTGGGCATATAATCAATTATGGGCACTCTAGAGTTATCCCTTGGCCTCAATATGATTATCTTGATGAATCGACTTGCATTGTATAAGAGGTCACAATGAGGGAAAGTAAATAGATGAAGCAATGAAAATGATTATATCTTGGTGAATGATGCTTTGAAAATACTTCACGAAAAATTGCAACTCATTTTGAGGGTGACATAAATTTCAAGGATAAGGATACAAGATTGTGGGAAATTTTAATGGATCAAGCTTTAAAACCTGTGTATCCACCTTGCAAACTAATTCTTTTATCAACAATCCTAAACATTCTAAATTTACAAGTGGTTCATGGATGGAAAAATGATAGTGTGGATAACTTTCTATCATTTCTACATGATTTATTACCAGATGGATCTTCATTTCCAAGCACATGCTATAAATGTAAAGCTTTGATTTCCAATCTAGGATTAGGTTATGAAAACATTGATGCATGTGTGAAGGGTTGTGTGCTATTTCACAAAACACTTGCAAATGAGATTTTTTTCATTATGTGGAGAAACACGATATAAAACATGTTTTAAATCAAATTCTCCAAGAAAGGTTCTTCATCACTTTCCTCTTTAAAAAGGTTACTTCAAATGTATAGGTGTCCAGAAATTGTTGAACATATGTAATGACATGCCCAAAATAAGATCCATGATGGTAAACAACGTCATCTTATTAATTTCCAAATGTGGATGGAATATGATTAAAAAAATGGCCTAATTTTGCACAAGAATAATGCAATGTAAGAATCTGGTTGGATTTAGATTGTGTGAACCCATTTTTATATACGAGGACTACTTGATAAGCCCGGTTAATATTCCTCCTTGGTTAGAAACCAAGCCATATTTCTTAATGCTTTCATTGATTATACTAGGGAAGAAAAGTGTAACTTCAAATATAATAGATGTTTATTTGGAGCCATTATATGATGAGTTAAAATAATTGTGGGAAGGGGTTGATGCATTTAAATATTTAAGGTATGGTTCTTGTTTGAGGTTCACATTAAGGGAAACATTAATTTTTACAATACATGACCTTCTGTATATAAAACCTTATTCTGAATTACTATCCATGGCTACAATGGATGTCATGCATGCATTATCAAACCATTTGTGTGACTCTCAAGTGATTTTAATAAGTGAATTAATTATGGACACTATGCTTACCTTCCAATATATAATTTATATCATCACAAAAACATGTTTTGATGGTGACGAATCCTCATCATAAATAACAAGTGAATATGTTATTGAGAAGTCTACAATAAGAAATTAATTTATGGAAAGTGGTGGTATTTTTGATGGTAAATATGATCCAGTAAATGATACAAGTGTAAAATTATTGTGTATATTATACAAGTTACCATAATTTACAAAATTTCTAATTAGACACATTGTTAACTTCATGTATTGTGAGAAAAATGTTTCTTGGGTTATTTTGGAAACTCTTTTTGGTGGGTATGATACAATTTTAGTACGAAAAGACTTGAAAAAACTAAAGATTCATCAAAATATTTGGGTTGAAATTATTAATAATGGAAAATTCAAAATCCACATGCTCCTTATGTGTTAATAGAGGCACAACATTGACAATTCATAATCTTGTTTTCTCAAAAACAATTTCCCACTAGATATGCAAGAAATTCATTGAGATGTCAAGCTGATATTAAAGGTTTAAGAGGTTTAAAGACCCATGACTATCATGTTTTGATTGAGGATATTTTACCTATTATAGTCATATCAAGTTTAGAAAAAGGGCCCAAAATTGTTGAAAGTATTGTCATTGATGTCAAATTTCATGGAGTGTCTGTTGTGAGTTTCCATTGATGTCATCATGTGTGAAGGTTGATTGTTAATGTGAGAAAGAGAGAATTTGAAGATAATTTAAAGACAAAGATGTTCTTGTGAATATATGTTGACAAGTAGGTTATGGTAGTTGTTATCCCAAATTTACCCCGGGTTAATTTGGAATAACTCATTTAAAATGGACTTAGCCATTATTTACAGGGCCGAGACGTTCAAAAAATCATCAAATTACACTTCATAAAAGCACTGGTCGTTGGCTTTCAAAAACCCATGAGAGACATAACCAATTCATTGGTGGGTCATTTAAAAAAATCACTGACGCTCATTTGGCCGCCAAATTCAACGCTAAAAATCAAGTAACAAACCACGTGGCAGCACTCGGAAATTTATAGGGCGATGGAATCCCATGGATGTAAATTCATCGAGAATGGGAAATAATTCATAATTTGTTGGGTCGAGGAAAGTTATTAAGGTCAACAAGGGGATAGGTGGCACATTTCTTTGAAGCAAACAAGTTTCTAAGTTCCCAAAGTTTACATTTGCGACACGAAGCTAGCAAGAACTTGAAAAATGTGAAGCCCAAAGATACATGGAGCCATTTAATAGGATCTCCTTTCATAGAATTACATCGTGTAGGATAAAGCAAAGTATGACAAGTTCGACAATGAGAACACTTGGAGCCTCCCCATTGGTTAATACTTTGCAACGAGCAGATGAGCTCAAATAAAAGATCGACATTTGCGAAGTGTGTGGAGCTTCCTCATTGGCTCACACTTCATAGTTTTAAGATGAGACTATCAAAAGTCTGACATAGTCAGGGGGTGTGGAATGATTTTATTGGTTGGATTCTTCACAGGTTTCAAATGGGAAAATCAAAAGGACTGACATCCGAAGAGCATTGAGCCTTATCATTGGCTCAAACTCCGTAATGGTCAGTTAAAGATATTTGAAAAGGTAAATTGTGTAGGTGCATGGAAATATTCTATTGTCTTGCATTTCTAAAGAGACTGAAAAGAGCAAGGATGGTCTGACAATGCGAAGAAACTTGGTTGTTTCTTATTAGCCCATATTTCATAAAGGATGAGAAGAAAAGGTAAGTAAAGGAAGTAAATCTTGATTCCCAAGCCAATCAAATACCAACACTGGCCAAATAAAAATACAATCCACATGTAGGAAAAGGTTGATCCTTGAGGTAATCAAAGCTACCATGTGTCATGTTCCTATGCTTCCCAACATGCAAAATTTTAAATAGCCATATCTTTTAATCCAGAGCTCCAAATCGGTAAAAATTTATATCATTGGAAAGGTCTCCTCGAGCCCTTCAATTTATGATTTTAGTGAAAATTGGTGGGTAAAAATGGAAAGAAATACTTTTGAGGAGAAAAGATCATTCCTATGCATGCAAACGATCAAATTAGATGGCTCAACAACCAAAATTAATGAAGTATGGTCTTTTCCTTCTTCTACAAGCTAAACAGACATGGGGGATGCATCTAACATGCCATGTTGCATGGAAAAATATATCTTCATTAATGACAAGATCAAATATGATCTTTTTTCCTCTCTGCTCTCTTTCTCTTGTTCTATATAATGTAAAAATATTCCAATTTTGAGAGAGCTCTTTTGTTGTAATGACACCATGACAAAATGGTGGTCAGTTTCCCATAAGTTCCACACCTTAAATTTGGTCTCTTGAATGCATTTCTTGCCTTATTTCATGAATGAAACAGAATTGTGCATATTTTAATAAATACAAAATATGTTTTGTGGCATGTCTATCTTCTCTAGCTAGTTTTATCTTGCAGCCTTACCTTTCTTCTCATTTCTGGCATGTTGTGCATATTTCTTTGCTTATAGTTTCAATTTTTGTTGTGTTGTAAATGTTTGGGTGAGTGATTCGCATGGTTCTTAAATTGTGGCATGTTTGTCGACCCTTTATTCCATGTTTTCTCTCTTTCCTTCCCCTTGTGGAGAGCTCAACCCCTTTTCTAGTGCTAATGCCCCTCTTAGCTTAGGATTTCCCTTTCATGTATCTTCTTTTAACCCTAGTTGCTTAAAATTTTTAGTTTAGGATCATATAAATTCATTTCCAGCATTAGGAGTAGTTTTAGTAGTAGAATAGGTATAGGAACCGGCCTTCTCCGGAGGTCTGTCTCACAAAGTAGCAAGTCCCACAACCTTTAAAATCCTAGGTTGTCTATGACTTGAGACAAGGTGTGATTTTGAGCTCCAACAATTTTGACACGCCAAAGTGGGACTTAGTTTGAAGAGCTTTCAAACTTCATATTATCAAGTTTGATGTGTTCTTGGTGATATCCAACCTTTGGAGGCATGTTCTCAACACATATAATGAATCCACTGATCTAAACAACCCATTATCTCATTTGCAGACCTTCCCTTCATTCCTTCCATCCATTTCCTCCTTTCCTTTCATCCTTCCATTCATTTTCATGTTTTCACTTCATCCATGGCTCTCCAAAGAGATCTTCTATTCTCTGATTTCAGTTCTTCTCCCCTCCATTTGCAACAATGGGATGATTTCCCCAAAACAACCTTGATAAACTTGCCTCTCTTTCATGGAAATGGAGATCAATCTCCTATTGATCATATCCAAGACATAGCCAACCACTGTGTCATTCACAATGTCATTGAAGAAAATGTTTTCCTTAGAATTCTTGCTCTATCATTCAGAGGAAAAGCAAAAGATTGGTTCAACAATTTGGATCCACAATCCATTTCCACTTGGAATTAGTTGGGAGAACAATTCTACAACCGGTTTAAGGAGAATGCAAATGTCATTGTCCTCATGGAACATCTCAACACAATATAATGGGCTTCAATGGAGTATATCTTAGACTTCAACATCATATTTGAGAGGACTTGGCACAAAATTCCTCAAGAATTCAAACCCTCACAAGGTATGGAATTCTTGTTTTATTTGAAGGCCCTTGATTCTAATTTGGTTATATTGATCCAAGCTCTAAGAGGAAACACTCTTCCTCAAGCATTTTACATTGCTATATTAGCTGAGAAGAGTCTCATTTAGGTTGGCCAAAGGAATTCCATCCCTAATGTTCCCATTCTTCCATATTATTATACATTCCCTCTATCTAACTATGTTATAATTCAACACCCCTCACCCATGTGTCATCCCCAACTAGTCCTACCATGTTGATGATTGTAGAACCATTGAAGAATGGTATGAATCTAACTGGGAAGATGAGATTGCACAAAGTGAACAAAGGAGGGAAGCCACTTCAAAAGGAAGTCAGTTAGACTTAGAGGATGCTCTTTTAGAGGAATCATAGTTGTTTGCAGAGGCGGAGAAAAGTCTAATCCATCCTACAAACACTCCCTTATTCAAGAAAGTCTGCATGATGCCCCCATTCATGGGGATGAGATTCAAGAGAATGGGTAAATCACAAGGATCAACCCATTGGTTCCCAAATCCCCTTTCCCAATCAAGTATCTAGCTAGTTTGGAGCCAAAATAAAAGTTATAACCATTCATGCTCAATTAGAGCATGAGGATGAGCTTCAACACACCAAAGGTCAACAACAATGCCTCCTAGATCCAAATGCAGAACAAATAAAGGAGGTATTATTTTCATTTGTTGTTGATACTTTGGAAAGGGTGAAAAACCAACTTCATGTTAGTTTTTCACTCTTACTAAAGACCATGTTCATTGCCAAATCAATTACATGGTCTCAATTTGTAAGAAAGGGAAGTTATTTCTCCCTGCCTATTTCAGGTTTTTTTAGCTTCTCATTTCTTTGGTTAGAGTAGGGTAGATTAGGTTTTCTTTCAATAAAACAAGTGCTTGTGCACACTTTGCATGTTTCCACTTGGAACATGTATGATTTTCCATTTTTATATATAGTTTTTAGGATTTTGTTGCTTTTCCATAGTCCATTTTAGTTCAATAATGTTTTAAATGCTAAATCATTTAGCCCCAAAGATCAGTTGTAGTTCAAGCCCTGTGCCTCTCCCTTGGTAATAAATGTAGTGTTTTGGGTGATTGCAAAGTGAATAAAAACACAAGCAATAAAATTTAAGAGCATATCAAGGTGGCCTCAAATCATCCCGAGTAGGTTTAATGGAAAAATTAGATAGTTGGGAAATTTCAAAGCTTCATTCAGAGTCCACATATCAACTTTCAGAAATTTCAATTCATGCTAAGCTCATAACACCTCAAGGCTAAGGTTTTAAAAGAAAAAAGACCATTTTTCAAAGTTTAGGGTTTGACTCCATTCCCAATGGATGCATAAGGCTATAGGTCAAATTTAGTAGGAAAATTTCCCCTAGAGGTCACCAAAACTGTTATCCCAAATTTACCCCAGGTTAATTTGGAGTAACTCATTTAAAATGGACTTAGCCATTTTTAGAGTCCCGAGACGTTCAAACGACCATAAAATTGAACTTCCCAAAAGCATTGGTCATTGGATTTCAAAACCCATGGGATACATAGCCAATTATGGTAGTGGGTCATTTAAAAAAACTATCTAATGTTCATTTGGCCTTCAAATTCAATGCCAAACATCAAAAACAAACTGTGCAACGAGATTCTAGAAATTTCTAGGGCGATGGAATCTCATGGACATAAAGTACTGTAATGGGCAAGAATTCATAATTCATTTGAGTGCGGGCAAGTTAATACGGTCAAAAGGGGACAGTGGATTATTTCTTCAAAAAAAAAAGTCTCTAAGTTCCCAAAGTAAAAATTTGTGATGCAAAGCTAGCAAGAACTTGAAAAATATGAATCCCGATGCTACATGGAGCCATTTAAGTAACTCATCTTTTGTAGAATGACATCGCATAGGCTAAATTGAAGTCTAACAAGTTATGACAATGAGAACACATGGTGCCTCCCATTGGTTAATGCTTCACAATGGGAAGAGGAGTTTAAAGAAAAGGCTGAGATTGTGAAGTGTGTGGAGCACCCTCATTGGCTCACACTTCACATTTGTTAGATAAGAATATCAAGAGTTTGACATATTGTAGGGGCATGGAATGATTTCATTGGTTAGATGTTTCACAGTGTCGAAGGGAAAATAAAAGGACTAACATGCAAAAAGCATAGAGCCTTCTCATTAGATCATACTTTTCAATGTTCAATCAAAGAGATTTGAAAAGGTAAATTATACAGTGTGGGGAAATATTCTATTGCCTCACATTTCTAAAGAGACTAATAATAGAAAGGACGGTTTGATAATGTCAAGAAATGTAGTTGTTTATTGGCCCATATTTTATAAAGGATGAGAACCAAAGGTAAGTAAAGGAAGTAAAGCCAAATTCCCAAGAAAATCAAAGACCGACAACTGGAAAAAGGAAAAGGTAGTGCACACGTAAGAAGAGGATTTTCCCTGAGCTAATCAAAGGCTGCCACGTATAAAGTTCTTGTGCTTCTCAACATGAAAAATTTCAAATGGCCATATCTTTTGATCCAGAGCTCCAAATCAGAAAAAAATTATATCGTTGGAAATGTCTCCTCAAGCCCTTCAATTTGACATCATCAAAATCTGATTTTGGTGGTAATTTTTGGGTAAAAATTCCAAACAAGACTTTTTAGGGACAAAAGAGTAGTCTTGGGCATGCAAACAATCAAATCGAGAAGGATCAACAACTAGAATTAATGAATTATGGGCTCTTCCTTATTTTATAAGACAAAAAACCATGGGGATGCATTTAACATGCCATGTTGTAGGGAAAATAGATCTTCATTAATGAAAAGATCAAATATGATATTTTCCCTCTTCTCTCTCTTCCTTGTTCTATATAATGTAAAAATATTTCTATTTTGAGAGATCTCTTTTGTTGTAATGACACCATGCCAAAATGGTTTCCAACTTCCCATAAGTTCTAGACCTCAAATTTGGTCTTTGTAATGTATTTCTTAACTTCTTCCATGACTAAAATGGAATTTTACATATTTTAAGTAATATAAAATTTATTTTGTGGCATGTCTGTTTTCCCTAGCTAGTTTTATCTTACATCCTTTCCTTTCTACTCATTTATAGCATGTTGTGCATATTTCTTTGCTTGTAGTTTCCATTTTTTTATGTTGTAAATGTGTGGGTGAGTGAGTCTACATGGTTCTTAAATTGTGGCATATTTGTCTTCCCTTTCTTCCATGTTTTCTCTCTTTCCTTCCCCTTGTGGAGAGTTTGACCCCTTTTTCTCAAAAAAAAAAGTGCTATCACCACCCCTCTTAGCTTAGGATCTCCCTTTCATGTATCTCCTTCTAACCCTAGGCCTTGGGCTTTTATTTTAAAATTAGATAGATTCATTTCCAATATTAGGAGTAGTTTAGTAGTAGAATATGTAGAGGAACCAGACTTCTTTAAAGGTCTGTCTCACAGTGCAAGTCCCACAACTTGGAGATAGTCCCATGCTGCCTCAAAATCTTGGGTTGTCTATGATTTGCGGTAAGGTGTAATTTTGAGCTCCAACAAGTAGCTTAGTGAGATAATTTGGCATAAGTATGTAGAGGTTATTATAACATTATTTGAGCATGTGTACATTTTTACAATGCATGGACAAAGGTATGTAAGTTAATTTAATGCTTGAAAACCAAGAAATAGAGAACAAGGTGAAGAAATCATGGCCTAATGAGGAATTAGGTTCAGTTTCCAAGGTAATTATGGGCATGTGATCTTTGTAAGGTGTGTAAAAAGTTATCCTAGGTGTGTTGGCAAAATTTTAGGTCAGGACTTTAAGGAGAAAGAATGAAAATGTGGTTTTCTAGGTCTGCACCTAGAACATTCTTGAGTTTTTCTTGTCCTAATGAGGTAGGTTGATCATTTTCAGTGCCACTGTGCAAAGGTGAGCATGGAAAGAGGTTAGGCATGTTTAATCAAGTATGTGGATGAAGTTTCAGGTCTTAGTTTGAAGGATAAAGAAAGATATTGCATTTTTGGTCCTATCGAGTTCTCAAGAATGAAGAATCCCAGCTCAAGGTGGAATTTGATATGTTCATTGGCATGTGAAATGTTTTCATGGGGATCTAATATCTTTGGGAGAGATAGAAGGGTTTACTAGCTAATATTTCCTAGAATAAGTTTTGAGTTTGAGGCCCTATCCTTTATGAACAATTGTTAACACCAAAACAACTCAAAAACCCTTCTAAAACCCTAACTTGAAGTCAATATGAGAGAAATTTTTCAAACAGGATTAGGAGTAATTTTTTTAAGTTTTATGATTGAAGCATGTAGAGTAATCTCCTAGCTATCTCTAGGTAGTGGTAGTTTGTCAAATGAGAGAGAAAAGGTGATGGTACATGGCTATTTTTTGAAGATTTTGTTGTAACAATCAAGTTTTGCATTAGAATAGTTGAAAAAATGGATGTTTTAGGATTCCATGGACCTATAATACATGTATATGATGGTTTCTAGACAAGTTTAGTCATTAAGTGGTCATACCAAGTCAATCTTTCATGATTGGTTTTTGGGGCAACTTGATAGTTTTTGGTGTGCATGATACAAAGTTGTTCTTGTACCTTTTTCCCTAAATAGTGGTATTACAAGCATGTGGTGATTACCCCAAGGCAGATTTTGATCATCTTGAGGGTGTTCAAGCTTCATGTTGTAAGGTAGACTTTGTGAGGTATACAGGGCTAATAGGAAAATAGGTTTGATGCTTGAGTTTTATGGTATGAATGCAAGTTGAAGAGATTTTCAAGATTTGAAAAGGTTATAAGAATTCCTTTTTGATGTTTTGAAAGTGTTTTGAGCTTTGAATATGTTCATGAAGTGATCAAGAAATGTCAAAGTGTAACATTAGAGCAGACCTAATTGAATTAGACCTTCTTGAGACCTAATGGAGGTTTGGGTCTATCTTGAAGACATGAACGACTAAGTAATGGTGGATTCATGTTTATTTCATGTTATTATAGTGTTTTATCATCTTCTGTGGAATACCTATGGTGTTTTAGTTCTTGTGAATAGTATATATGCAAATCCAATTAGGCCTATTTGAGCTAGTGGAGTATATAGAAAAAAGAGTGAGCTAAGTGCTGAATGCTTGGATGGAATAAGGTATTATAGACCATATGATGAATGAAATGTTTTTTTTTTTATCATCATACAATATTTTTTCATGATTAGGTCAATGCATATGTGACCTAAGTGAAGGTGAAGAAGCATGATAAACAAGTAAGCAAAGTGAATAATGTTATGAGTCTTCAAGAGCAGCAGAGCAGGTGTATGGATGTTTGAGGATTAGAGTATGTTCAAAGAAGATTGAAAGCATGATGATATATTAGAGATAGATATCAAACTAATGAGAAAAGAGTATAAGATAAATAATAGTAAAGAATCCCATTATTTATTGAGATATCAACAAGAAGAAGGTTGGAAACATCAAGAGGTGGTTGTGTTGGTGCCGAAGTTTTCCTTGCAAGTTGGTGCTTTATAAAACCCTAGGGAGTTGGTACTTCCTTGGAATTTTTGCTTTCGAATTCCTTAGGGGTTGGTGCTCTTTTTGGATTTTTGCTTCACTAAATTAGGGGTTGTATCCTCATTTTTAGTTGGTGCTTGATAAATTAGGGGTTGGCGCTCCTTGTGGAGTTGGTGCTTCACTAAATATTGTTTTTTTATTAATACAAATATTAGTGGGTTTTCTTCCCCTTGAGGGTTTCCCACATAAATAATGTGTTCATGTGTTCTCTCTTATCTCATGTTCATGTGGATGGTTGTTAAGTTTCTTTGATGGTTTTCTAAGCTAGTTGACATTTCTCATATAATGGTTAATGTATGTTGAATGGTTTTCTCGTTGATTTTCAACAAAAAGAAGCAATGTTTCCCACCTCCAACATGTTTTTAAATCCTCCAAATCAGCATTTTGAACAAATTCAAAATCAGCATGCATACCCATATGAGCAGCAATGCCAAAATCAGTTTGGCTATGGAGCTTTCCAAGAGCAAGAGTATGCATATAATGAAGACCATCAGATGCAAGATGCTGGTCTGTTGGAGAAAATCCAAAAGATGGAGGTAAAGATGGTGCAGTCTAGAGCAACAGCTCAAATGAGAGCTTTCAGAATTGGTTGCAGGACTCCTTGTCCATGGGGAGGCCCTTTTCCAAGACACTTCAGCCCTCAAGAGAAGCTGGACTTCATGATGAAGATGCTGCCCCAACTTGCACAATGGACAGCAGAAATAGAGGCCTATACACTTGTTGTTGAACAACCTTGTCAATGGGTAAGTTCTACACCATCATCTGGTTTTTCTCTTCCCATTACTCAAGCAACACCATCTCATTTGGAATTGCAAATTCTAAACTCCCCATCTGCTGTCCCAAATGTTGATCCCATGTCTCCACCTCTCAGTCTTCCACCACACCTCAATTCTTCTTTCCTTTTTCCTTCCAAACAGTCATCCCCTCCACAAGAGCTAAAAGAAATATGCTCTCCCCCAAAGAAACAAGAGGTTTCACCTCCTCTACCACCACAAAAAATTGCCAAATCAATTGAGTTACAACCCATCCCTCCTCTTGCATTCCCAATTCCATGTGGGGAAGAAGAAATTGCAAAAATCAGCCATGAAGGACAGCAAGAAGAGGAGCCCAACAGAAAAGAAATGACAGACAACTTGAGGGTTTGGGCTGCCAAATTTGGGATGACAAAGATCCCCTTGATGGTTAAACCTATAGAAGAGGCTAAGGTTGAACAAATTGTGGTTAAGACTGATCTTGTGGCAGCAGAAGAAGAGAAAAAAGAAGAAGCAGATCAGCAGTCAGCTTGCTCAGAATGTAGTGTCCATGTTGGCACTCTATTTGAAGGGAATGCTGATTCAATTCAAGTTGCACAATCAGCCATAAAGGAAGAAAGCTCAGAAGAAGATCTTGCAGTCCCAACTTGTCGTCTAGAGCAGCAGATTGAAGAGTTTGACTTGACAAACTTCATGCTGGAGGAAGAGTTCAATCAAGAGCAATATTGTCTTCAAACAGTAGAGAAAGGAGAAGCTACTCTGGATCCAAAAGAAGAGGAGCACAATCTAGCTGTGGAGGAGAAAATTGCAGATCCAAGGGCTTTGAGCACAAAGCAGGCTACAGGAGAACCTTTAGTTCTTCTTTCTACTTCACCTCTCTCAAGTTCTAGTACTGAAGAGGAGTTTGATCTCTCAAACTCAATGTTGGAGGGTGAAAGAAACCATGGTGGTCAAGTTACAGATCAAGAAGACACCATGGAGGAAGTTGAGCATTTGCAGCAGGACAGCCATGAGGCAGTTTATCTGTCAGATTTGGAGGACTGTTTTGATGGAGAAGAGCTGGTTGAGTTTCCACCATTCTCTCTTTCATCATCCACATTCCAAACACTTGAGTCTGCTGTCATGAAGGAGAACATTCATTTGCAGCAGCCTGCATCTTATAGCAGCTCTTTGGAACCAAGATTGGAAGATTTTAATCTTTCATGTTCTTCATTGGAGGAAGAGAAAGGACAGAGGAATTTCACCATTTCTTCCACACCATCCATTCAAGAAGGTCTACAAGAAGACTCCATTTTTGGAGTTGAAAATCAGAGCTATGGGCATATCAAACGGATCAGACCTTGCCCAATCAGGTATTTGGCTTTATTGGAGCCAAAGGAGAAGTCACAACCAGTCATGCTTTCTTCTGAGCATGAGGGTGAGCTACAAAGTACCAAGGATCAGCTGTCATACCTCTTCAATCCAAATTCAGAGAAACTAAAAGAGGTATTGAATTTGCCTTCAGTTGATACCTTGATGATTTGGGTGGAAGACCAGCTTCTCGTTGATTTTCCATTCATCTAATCAACCATGTTCAATGCCAAATCAATTGCATGACTGCCACTTTTGAGAAAGGGAAGCTATTTCTCACAACCAATTGCGGGGTTTGTTTAGCTTGCCTTTGCTTCGAGTTAGAGTAGAGTAGGTAGGTTTTTTTTTAGTAGAAGTGCTTGTGCACACTGCATGTTCCATTGGAGCATGTATGATTTTCAGTTTTGTACATAGTTTTTGTGGTGCTGGTTTTGCTCTTGCTGTTCATTTCAAGATAGCATTTTGGTGAGAGTGACTCCATTTCGAGGGTTTCCAAGTGGCTCGAGTGGAGGTTTTCAAGTTCGAGATCGGTTTGTAGGCTACAACTCATGACTCCATGCCCAATGGATGCTTCAAGTAGGTAACTTCATATAGCGAGGTAGATGACCCCGCCGAAGTCGCTAAAATTGTTATCCAAAATTCACCCCCCAGGGTAATTTTGATAACATGCATCAGATTATTCAATCCCAGAAAGTATATTGATTCAAGGCAAAAATCATGTTTCTGGGGTCCCCTCGGGTTCTTTCTAACTCTCCTGTCCAAGAAGAAAACCCAGCAAGTTTTAAAAATGTGAAAAATTTGCAAAAGCCAAGCTTGGTGCCGAAATACAGAGAAAATCGGCTAAGTCCTAGCCCAGGCAGCACTTGGGACAGTTGGGACGTCGAGGTGCGAATCGGCCGAAAAGCCGCTAGGTGGTCATGCGGCAAAGATCCGGGAGACAGTTGGGACATCGGGATGCGTGGGGCGTGAAAAGCCGAACCAGCCGAAAAAATGAAGAAAATTGCCTAAGTCTTGTTTCACGCGGTTTGGGACAGTTGGAACAAAAGTACGCGTGGGACGCGGATCGGCCGGTTTGGCACAAGTCAGTCCATTTCGGGCGGTTCGGAGATATTTGTCCTGCAGTCTGGGATAGTTGGGACAAGAGTATGCAGAGGACGCGAACCGGCTGGTTCAACCAAACAGAGGACTTTCGTTTGGGACATCCGGGCCAAAAGTACGCGCGGGACGTGAAAAGCTGAAAGAGCCGAGAGCGAATGGAATCTTGCCACGTTGTCTTCACCGCAAGCAGAACAAGGAAGCCCGAATCGGGTGGTTCAAAGAAATTTGTCCTAGACAGTTTGGGACATCCAGGCCAAAAGTACGCGTGGGACGCGAAAAGGTGAAATGGCCGAAAAGAGACAAGGAGGCCCGTGGACGAATCAGAACGTGCCACGTGTCAGAAGAGGAAAAGTTGGAAATATGGCTAAGTGTTTCGCCAAAAATTTTAAAGACGAAGGTCTGCCCCGTGGCCCCTGTCAGCGAATGAGATATCACCACGTGTCCCGAACAGGCGGATAGGCGGGGCCAATTTGGAAAATTTTCCAAAGTAAAAATGAAGGAAATTTTTGAGAGAAAAGGCCGCGGGAAATTTTGGAGTGTCAAACCCGCACCCAATGGGGTTTTGACACGTGTCCAAGCGTAAACATGTCAGGTGCAGGCCACAAAAATTGAAAAAGGATGAGCCCGCCAACGAATCAGAGCCCGACACGTGTCATCCAAGTGGCAGAGCGCGAAAAAAATTCAAATATTTTCCCGCTGATCCGTTTTGGCCTGTTTTTGCCCTAATCTTCAGATTGCCATAACTTTCGATCCAGAGCTTGGATTTTCATGTTCTTTATATCAATGGAAAGCTGGTGAAATTCTCTACATGATTCCTAAGTCAATCTTGCATTTTGGTTCAGTTTGGAGAGAGAAAATCAAGAAACATCTCTGGCGCGTGGTAATGGCCAGAACTGACGTTTCAACAACTAGTTTTAATGCGAATGGGTCGCATTCTTCTCCAGCACGGCCAAAAATGTCAGGGCATGGGTCTGTAAGGATGCCCATGCTGTTTTAATGCATTTGCATTCAATGAGGAATGGCTCCCATGTTTTTCACGTTTTCTCTCTCCTGGGCTCGACCCATGCATTGTAAAAAGCCAGATTTGGCTCATTTTTCAAGTGGTGGTTCATCTTTTCAGCTCTGCCCTCCCTTCTTTTCTTCTCTAGGGTTGAAAATGGAGTTCAAACCTCCTCCCCTTCTCTATAATGGCATTTTTCCTTTTACTATTGAAATGATGTTCTGTGCAAACTTCTGGAGCAACAAAAAATGTGTTTTGTGATGCATCTGTCCATCCCTGCTCGTTCTTTTGCTTGTTTTCTTCTTGCCTCTCTTCACTGCAGGTATTTGTGCACGTTTGAATGCTCATTACAGGTTTAGAGCTGTGTTCTGTCGACACTAAAATTTTCCTCCATAATTTCTATTTCATTAATGTATGTATTAGGAATAGGATGTTGTTAAGTATAATTAGTAGTAGCGTCTAATAGAAGATAACGGCGCCATCAGTACGGTGCCGCCAATAATGTGGAGTACGGTAATAGTCAAAGTACAATAGGAATGTTGTAAAAAGTAAATATTTGTCGTAAGTGGTCCAGTAATGTTAAAATGTCAAAGTTTGGGTAATTAGAGAAGTAGGGTCTACATGATTAGGAATTAGAAATATTATATTGGTAATAAGGACAAGGAGTGAGGTCATAAATATTTTGTGTATTTTATTTGTAAAAAGTCTAAAAATGTGGAACCCATGTAAAATGATAAGGTTTATCTTATCTTAAAAGATAAGCTTACATGTACAGATAAGAGTTAAGGTATGGAATATGATTCGTCAGAGTGGATTTCTTATCCTATCTTAGAGATAAGATGGATAAGCCTAGAAGTTCTATAAATAGAGGCCACACCCTCATTTAGCATAGAAGGAAGTAGTGAGAAATATTGTAGGAAGTGTGTGAAGGAAGCCATCGGTTTAAAGGTGTGTTGAAGAAGTCATTAAGAGGTGTAATTGTAAAGTTTCTCCCATAGTCTTAGTGAAAGGCAAGTGAAGTCAATAACACTTGAAGTACCTTATGGGTGAGATTGTAACAATTTCATTTTAATATTATAATTTACTTTGATATTTCAGATTTTTCATCATTCCGTCTTATCATAGTCGATGGTATTCTTGTGTTATGTTGTTGTTTTGTTTCCAGATTACATCCACCAAACTAAAGGCTGTGCATTAGTAAATAATCATAGCACGAGGAGTTCCCGGTGAAGAATTATCATAGTGTCGGATTGGTGATGACATTTTGGTTCCGTTGCCGGGACCATTCCTCGTTGGTGGATTTTCTGGAGAGATATTCCCACTTAGTCAAAAATCAATTGGAGGGTAACCTTGTTTTTACTGTGCATAGTAGTTACCATGGTAAAGTCATTTTTGCTGTGAATAGTATTTATCACAGTAAAGTCACTTTTTACCGTGAATAGTATTTACCGCAGTAACTTCACTTTTTCCTGTGAATAGTGTTTACCATAGTAAAGTCATTTTTACCACAGTAAGTCAAGTTTTACCATAGTTTACCGTGGTCATTTCTATTTTCTATTACAGTGATTCCAATTATTTGTGCACATAAGTCTTGTTGATTGTACTTGTGGGTTGGTATTTTACGGTGGTTACTTTTGAAAATGGGAAAGATTCATGTTTTTTCAGCTCAATCTAATGAAGATGCTTCTTCTTTCATTCAAGAGTTTAAACGATCTTGTATTTGTAATGGCCTCATAAGAAGGGAACAATGGACTGAATTTTTCCTACCTTTTTGGATGGTTCAAAGACTTAGGTGGTTTGAAACACTAGGTGATAATGTGAAAAATTCATGGGATTTATTAATCGAAAGTTTTCTTGAAGAATTTGGTGAACAACGAAATATACGAGATCTCATGATCGATATCACAAAGCTATTCCAAGGAGAGAAGGAGAAGATAAGGGATTATCATGCTCGTGTTCTAGAGCTAAAGAGGAAGCTCGATGCCCAGATCCGGAAGGAAGGATTAGTGGATGGGTTGATGAATGGCATGGATAATCTCCTCTGTAAGCACTTCATTCTTGGGATGAAGCCGAGATCAAACAACGAGTGAAGTATGACCGCCTAGCTACCATTGAACAAGCAAAGGAGATTGCAAGAAGGCAAGAAGAAAGCATGGAAGAGGAGCCCAAAGAAATTGTTGCTAAAGTAGAGCCTACACCAGCACCTTTGGTCCAGAATCCACAACCACTCCCGGTGAGCACAAATATTTCTCCTAGTACATCTACTGAGTATGAAGATCTACTCAAAAAGATGGGTCAGTTAACTATTAATCTTCTTCAAGGAAAAGAATTTAGTTCTTAGGGAGGAGATAGAGGTCCAAAAAGAAATATTTTTGAAGTTGTTTGTTATGGTTGTTATAAAAAGGGTCATTATAAGTATAATTGTCCAGATAGAGCTTCTACATCTGGTAAAGGAGATAATGATAAAGGAAAAGCACCTGTGAATTCTTTTGATGTAGTAGATAAGAGCAGAAATAATGAAGTAGATGTGTTTGTAACAAAAAGAAAGAAAGAAAAAGATAATCAAGATGGAAATGATCCTAAGAAGATGAAAGGAGAAACTAATAAGAAACATAGGAGAAGAAAGCTGGGTGTGCAGGATTTTCTGATTTCACAGGGGCAAGGACCATACTCCATCTTGGAAGATCTGTCCAAAAGGCCTGCAAATATTACATATGGTCAACTCTTGGCTATGTCTTCTGAGAAGAGGCGGGTGCTGCAAAGTGGAATCAATGCTTGACGAAGGAAGGAGGTTGAGGTCCCTATTTTGGGAGGCAGAGGCGGATCCCTATGCTCCATAAGTGAGATATTATGTAATGGTATTTTAATTCATGATGTCTTAGTTGATGGAGGTGCTCAGATTAATGTAATGACCGAGTCTGTAATGAATATATTGGGGTTAAAAATTAATCGCCCTTCAACACTTATGTTAAGGTCATTAAATAAGGGAAAACTAAACCGAAGGTGTAGTTTCAAATGTGGCAATATCTCTGTTATGGGTGTTGTATGTGTGGTAGACTTTCGGTGATGAAAAATGGTACATGTTGCAGCATACCCAATCGTTCTGCTGGGAAGACCATGGCTAAGGAGAGTTCATGCAAGAAACTACTAGAATGAAGGTTTCATGACACTTGGATGTGGTAGAGAGAGGGTGAAGATAAATGTGATCCTCGACATCATAAAGCCAGAACCTATGGATTCAAGTGATGAAACTGATGATTGGACATCCTCTGATTACTCTAGTACTAGTGAAGTGGACACTGAAGATGAAGAAAGTGAGGTGGATGTTTCAGTCATGGATATCCTTCCAGTCACACCAACTCATGACCCCATAAAATTATCTGAAGAAGAAGTTGATGATCGTCTCCAAAAAATAAAGATTGGTGATGTTGTGATGGAGAGTGAGAAGGAATCCTACCTCCAGCTCTTTCGAAGGTACATACACATATTCACTTTTTATTACAAGGAACTTTGTTAAGTAGGTTGGGTAGAACATTCTATTGAGCTGGTAGATGGTGATAAGCCCATAAAGTAAATGCCATATAGAATGAATCCTAATTTTTCCAAGACTGTAAAAGAAGAAATAGATAAGTTGCTTGATGCAGGATTCATATTTCTTTGTGGAGAATTCGAGAATGGGTTTCTCCCATTGTGATCTCAATAAAAAAGAATGGGAAGCTATGCATTTGTGTTGATTACAGGAAGCTCAATAAGGCAACAAAGAAGGATCATTACCCTCTTCCATTTTCAGATCAGATCTTGGATGAAGTAGCTGGCCAGGAGTGCTATAGTTTTGCTGATGGATATAGCGGCTACAACCAAGTTCGTATAGCAGAGAAAGATCAGCTGAAGACCACGTTCACCACTCCTTGGGGAACGTTTGCTTATAGAGTTATGCCTTTTGGGTTGTGTAATGCTCCAAAGAACATTCCAGCGTTTGATGAATAGGGTGTTCGAACCCTACATTGGGACCTTCATCAGAGTATTTCTGGATGATTTTTGCATCTATGGGAGCAAGTTGGACCACCTGCACTAGATGGAGACAACATTTCAAAGGTTATATGAAGCACAAGCCTCACTAAACCCTACAAAGTGTGTCTTTGGATGTTCTAAAGGTGTTTTGTTAGGGCATGTTGTATCCAGAGATGGTATTGGTATTGATCCTGATAAAGTTTCAAAAATCAAAGATTTACCATTTCCTATGAATAGAAGTAAGTTGAGATCATTTTTAGGCCATGTGGGTTACTATAGAAGGTTCATCAAGAATTTCTCAAAGATTGCATGACCACTACTTGATTCTTGAAGAAGGATGTTACTTATGAACCAGGAAATAAGGCGCATGAAGCTTTTGGACAACTGAAGGAAGCCCTGGTGTCTTCACCTGTTTTGAAGAATCCAGATTGGAGCAAGCCATTCATTGTGTACACTGATGCCTCAGATGTAGCACTAGGAAGTACTTTGAGCCAAAAGGATGAAAATGGGAATGAACATCCAATTTACTTTGGGAGTAGACAAATGAGCAGTGTTGAGGTAAATTATACTGTAACTGAAAAAGAGGCTCTGGCTATCATTTTTGTTGTAAAGAAGTTTAGAAATTACTTGCTAGGGTAAAAATTTCTAGTTGTAACAGATCATCAGGCTCTAAAATATATTGTAAATAAGCCTAACCCATCAGGGAGGATAGCAAGATGGATAATTTTGCTACAAGAATTTGAATTTGATATTATAGATAGGCCAGGAAAGAAGCATGTTAATGCAGATGCACTCTCTCGAGCCTATGATGGTTTAGGATCATCTTGTGATGATGATGATTTCCCCGATGCAGCCTTGTTATCCCTTGACACAATCCCTAGTGAATACATAGATATTTGGAATTATCTGAATGAATTCAAGTTTCCTGATGGTGCCAATGCAAAGACTAAGAGAAAGATTACTCAAGCCAGTCGTCCATATTCTATTATGCATGGAGTATTATTTCGAATAGGACCTGATGGACAGTACAAGAGGGCAGTTGGACATGATCAAGGGAAGGAACTGCTAGAAGAATTCCACAATGGTACATGTGGAGGGTACTTCTCCGGACAACTTACAAAGCAAAAAGGATCTTGGATGCGAGTTATCATTGGCCCCTCTTTTTAAAGATTGTTATAATTATTGTAAAACATGTGATATTTGTCAAACACATGGTAACCGTAAGACTTCATCAGCTCCATTATGCCCTATTCTTCCACTTGGTCCCTTTGAAAAGTGGAGAATAGACATTGTAGGTCCACTTCCAACTACCTCACGCCAAAATAAGTATATTGTAGTTGCCACAGATTATTTAACCAAGTGGGTTGAAGCTAGGCCATTGAAAACAACTTCCATGGATGAGGTGGCAAGGTTCATATATGAACGCATTGTCACCAGATTTGGTTGTCCATTAGAAATTGTAATAGATCAAGGAAGCCACTTCATTAATGAGGTAGTAGAAGCCCTAGTTAATAAATTTTCTATTAAGCACAGGAAGGCAACAACATACAAGCCAAGTACAAATGGACAGGTGGAACGAACAAATTTTGTGTTGTGTCAAATTCTAGCAAAAGATGCGGCCTTGCGGTACATACATAAGTGGGATAAAAGGATTCATGCAAGCATTGTGGGCATATAGAGCAACATCAAAGTCAGCAACAAGATACTCCCCATTTCGGTTGGCCTATGGCATTGATCCAGCTTCTTCCTCCGAGTTTGATATTCCCACCGTGATAGTTATGAAAAATGAAAGAATGGATGAAAGTGATTCAAGAAAAGAAAGGTTGGTACATCTTCATTTGCTAGAGGAAATGAGGGAAATAGCAAATGATACAAGCCATAAGAAGAAAATGAAGCAGAAGGAATAATTTGATTTAAAGATCCGTTGGTCTCCATTTCATGTGAATGACTTGGTTCTAGTATATGATTCCGATACAAAAAAAGAAGAGAAAATTTCTTTTAAACTGGATGGGGCCCTACAAAATAGCAGATTGTGCATGAAAATGGTACGTCACTCGATGGAGGAATTGGATGGCACTCCCATTACGAAATGGGTCAACCACAACAAGTTGAAGATTTTCCAAGCACCATAATAGTCTACTCCAAGGACGGAGTAGAAGCTAGGAAGGGGGAAGACGTCGACACTAAAATTTTCCTCCATAATTTCTATTTCATTAATGTATGTATTAGGAATAGGATGTTGTTAAGTATAATTAGTAGTAGCGTCTGATAGAAGATAACGGTGCCATCGATGACGGTGTCGCCAATAATGTGGATTACAAGAATATCAAAGTACAATAGGAATGTTGTAAAAAGTAAATATTTGTCGTAAGTGGTCTGGTAATGTTAAAATGTCAAAGTTTGGGTAATTAGAGAAGTAGGGTCTACATGATTAGGAATTAGAAATATTATATTGGTAATAAGGACAAGGAGTGAGGTCATAAATATTTTGTGTATTTTATTTGTAAAAAGTCTAAAAATGTGGAACCCATGTAAAATGATAAGGTTTATCTTATCTTAAAAGATAAGCTTACATGTCATGAGATAAGAGTTAAGGTATGGAATATGATTCGTCAGAGTGGATTTCTTATCCTATCTTAGAGATAAGATGGATAAGCTGGAAGTTCTATAAATAGAGAGGCCACCCCCCTCATTTAGCATAGAAGGAAGTAGTGAGAAATATTGTAGGAAGTGTGTGCGAAGGAAGCCATCGGTTTAAAGGTGTGTTGAAGAAGTCATTAAGAGGTGTAATTGTAAAGTTTCTCCCATAGTCTTGGTGAAAGGCAAGTGAAGTCAATAACACTTGAAGTACCTCATAGGTGAGATTGTAACAATTTCATGTTAATATTATAATTTACTTTGATATTTCAGATTTTTCATCATTCCGTCTTATCATAGTCGATGGTATTCTTGTTTTATGTTGTTGTTTTGTTTCAGATTACATCCACCAAACTAAAGGTGTGCATTAGTAAATAATCATAGCACGAGGAGTTCGGTGAAGAATTATCATAGTGCCGGATTGGTGATGACAATTCATGGATTTTGGGACATTTTCGTGGTGAAATCTATCCTTGGGCCTCGTGATGCATCTCGTCCATCCTTCCCATCGCTCACCTCTCTTTGTTTTTCATGGCGCTTTGATAGATGTTCAACATTTTCCTTCTTTGGTGTATCACTGTTTTAGTGTAGGCTCTATTTTTTCCTTTTCTCTCTCTCTCTGTCTCCTTGGCATGGTTAGATTAGGATTAGATTAGCTTATCTGCACTAGAATAGCTTGTGGCAGGTAGTTTAGGAAGAGGAACCAGCCTTCTCTGGAGATTCCTTTCTCATCTTTGCAAGTCCCACACTTGGAGAAAGGATTCCATGTTGTACAATCACACTGGATGCTAGAGTGATCAACCTAGAAATCTAATCAACGTCCGTCCGGGTGCTTTGTGATTCGCACCAACAATTCCCTTGTTTTTAGTGGGTGTAAAAGTGACTACACTTTAGATGAGCTAATAGAGTGACATCTTAACTAGGGCCTAATGAAGATTTCTTACAATACTTTGCTCAAAGGTAGTAGTCTATAGGGAAACTAAGATATATAATTTGGGTTTTGATGAGGAAGGGTCGAGTAGGCTCATTAGAGGGAGTGGTAAAATTGAATTTTGACTTAGATTGAGTAGGTGGTTGAAAATCATGGGGGTGAGAATGGGTGGCAATCCAAACAACATTGATAAAGAGAGGGGGCATTCTTTGGGAGAAGTGGTGTTTGGAGGAGGAATGGAAATAAAGGTCCTGGATGAGTGAGGGGACTTAGAGATCTTAGGTGATGGAGGTTTGATTGAAGAGTTGTGAGGGGAGGTGGATGAACTAGTAGATGGAAGAGGATGATCTTCCTCGATGAGGAGATCATCTTCTTTAATGAGATTATGGATTATAGTTTGAAGGGCCTTACAATGTTCAGTATCATGTCTAGGAGCTCAATGATATGCACAAATAATATTAGAATCAAACCATGAAGGTCTTGGTCCACGTGAATCAAAGGATTTGATGGGGGAAGAGTGATTGAAGATGCTTGAAGTAAGCGTCAAACTATTTCTGCATACGGACCCATGGGTTTTTTTGGAGAAGTGGTTATAGATGAAGTGGATGAAGGTAAGAGAGATGATTTTCTTTGATGAGGCTTTGTGGGAGCCTTTTAGTCTAATTTGGACTTAGAAGAAGAAGTAGGTAATTGTGATTTGGACTTAGGATTAGTGGATGATGATGTTTATTATCCTTTAGTGATGATAGGGTTTTGGATGGGTTTGATTCTAATTTTATCTTGAAAGAAATGGTATATGGTTTTGATTCATATTTTTACTTGAGAAAAGAGTGGATGGAAGGCCTAGCCCCAAGATGGATGGAGGTGCACCTAAGATTGACGATGAGGGATTAGATTGTTTAGGATGATCAGATTTAGGAGGAGAGAGTTCCAACTTTTTGTGTGGATGAGTGAGGTATTTTTGAATAGGAATGCCAAGGTTTTTAGATTTTTTTGTGATGATTTTCCCTTTGCAAGGATAACAATGATTTCAACTGGGGGTCCACCGAGGTAGAACTAGATGATGCAGATTTAATTGTAGATGAATATATTGAAGATGGGAGTGGTTTTTGAATGATTCGTTTAATGAGATCAGAAGGAGTTGGAGAATATGTGGGTTTTGGGGGCATTGTTGTAGGAGTGGTTACACTTGTGGATGGTGTAGGAATATCATGTGTGGTTATATTAGGTGAGGATGTGGATGTGGACTTAGGTTTAGATGTTGATGTGGGTGTAATCACAATTGTTGATGTGATTGAATATAAGGGTGTGGGACTGGTTATAGATGTGGGGATGGGTGACAAGGGTGTTGAGATAAATGTTGATATAAGCGAGGTTGAAGGACTAGATATGAATATTGATGGGGAAGTAGTAGATATTGATATGGATTGTGTGGTAGGTGTAGGTTCAATAGTCATAGGTAAAATACATGTAGAGATAAGTCGAGATGTAAAAGATATTGTAGGTGAAGGGGTAGAAATTTAATTAGATATAGGTTCAACGGGTGAAAGGATGATGAGTATAGGTGATGAATTTGATTCATGACTTAGGGTGTTGATAGTATGAGCATTGGGTGGTTGAGATGTCTGAGGATATGTTTTATTATTAGGTGGGTGGTTGGGAAAAGGTTGCTTGAAAACGTATAGGGGTTGATTGGGAGGTGCATTGGGATTTTCTAATTGAAGATCACTACGGTCTATGAGTTTTTGTACAAGGTCTTTGAATGTGTGACATTTTTCGATGTCGTGACCATGGACTTGGTGATATTTATAATAATGTTCCTTGCGATACCATGCGGGTTTGGGTCACGAATCATCAAAGGGTCAGATGAGAGGAAGTTGAATGAGGTGCATAACCATTAATTTTTCAAAGATGGAGCTATATGATTATCCAAGAAGAGTATAATTGGGGGTTGGTCTAGGAGCCCTTTGTGGAGGTTTGGTGTGAGATGTAGATGTAGATGAAGACTTGACTATGATAGCATTAGTTGCACTTTTAGTCTTGTCATTATGCTTGGATGACTTCGTGAACTCGGATTTTTATTTGTTATATCAAAGCTTAAGATGGAATTTCTCAAGGGCACAAAGTTCAAAGGTGAATGCCTCTTTTGCCTCTTCAAAATTTTGGAATAATTGTATTTAAAGAGTAGAGGAAATATGCTTCACACAAGACCATACAAAGATCTCAATTAATTCAATTTGTGGAAGGTAGAAGGATAATTGGTTGATTATGGCATGTCATAAAGTGATGAAATATGTGATAGATTCATCATCAAATTGTATGATGGCATATAGGTATGTAATGGTGATTTTACTCGTAATATTGATCAAAAATTGTTCTAAGAATTGTTTCATGAGTTGGGTGAAGGAAAATAGAAAATGTTGTGGAATTTTGTCGTACTAATCCAATGCGGGACTGACCAACAATATGGGAAAGGTATGAAGCAGAAGGTCTTGGTCATGAGTAATGAGGTAGCATGCATGCCTAAAGGTACGAAGGTGTTGTTGTGGGTCCTCCTTACTATTGAACTTAGAGAACTTTGGTAGCTCCCAATGTGGAGGATAAGGCTTTACGGGGATTGATGGATTGATAGGTTCATTAAAAATTTGTTCATAGGAAAAGGTGGTCTTGGATCCCAAGGTAGCGGCTTCAAGGTTGGCCATTCTACTTAATAATACATGCATGGGATCATTGGATGTTCGGGGATGAGAAATTGAAGGATGATATTTCAAAATATATTAAGTATATGGGTTAGGTTGGGGATGAGGTTGATATGTTTGAGGATGAGTAGGTGTTTTGGAAGTATTTGATAAGGGGGATATTGTTGAATGGTTAATACTAAATAAGTTGAGATATAGGTTATTTTTGGGAGATGGGAATGTAGTAATATTGATGGGATTGTGTTGGTTGTTGAGTGATGGGGATGTTAGATTGATTTTGTATGGGATGAGTTGGGATATAGGTATGGGGTGGTTGAGTTGTTTGAGTTGATTGATTGGGAAGTATGTAACGAAGGAACTTTGAAGAGGAGGTTGATGGGTTTGGGTTGATTTAGAAGGATGGGGTTGTGAAGTGATGACATTTTCATGGACATGAGAGGTGGAGATAAGAGGTAAAGTTTGATTATGATGTTTAGATGGAGGGGGAAGCAAATGAGATTCTTGTGATGATTGGATATGAGCACTAATAATTGTAGTGGATGATGAGGTGATGGGGATAGAAGAGGTGATAGTGGTGTTAAGTCGAGACAATTTGGGGGAATGGGAACCACCAATTGAGTGGTTTGGTGAGCGTGAGATCCATGTTCTTGTTGAGATATCGCTAACTCATTCATGGATCTTGGGAAGAAGATGACGAGTTGCAAGGTAAGAACCTCTGTGGAATCTGAGTGAGGAGGATAAGGATAGAGTTGTTGGAGAGGAGGACCATTGATGGGGAGATGGGTAGCCCTCCTAGCAAGGTAATCATGGAGAGCTTCGGGGTTAGCATCAAGGATTTATTGGAGCTTCACACCCCACGAGGGATGATGGGAGAGTCTAAAAGCTCCCATATAAGTTTTAGATGAGGGTGTATCCAGTCTAGATGGGACCGAGTGGTGATAAAGAAAGGGGTTGGTTTCAACATGGGTGTTAGATTGGATAGCCTGAGACTCTTGAAGAGGGGGAATGTAATTCATAGGTTGAGTAACCGTAGAAGAGGTGACCAAACGGGAAGAAGAAATGATAGAAAGGGTTGAAGTTTGTTGGGAAAAAATAGTATAAGTAGGAATGTCGTTAGATGTCATGGTTTGTTCCATTTTTCTTGCTTGAGAACCTATAATAACATGCATGAAACAAACAATAAAATAAGAAACTATGCTGATTTTAATTACTCCAAACAATTCACACAAAAAAGTATTATTTATCTTGATTATTAAAGATGTGTGAAAAGGAAGGAAAATGGGCTTAAAGCGAACCTAGAAAATGGCCAAACTATGGATGGTTTTAGGTTGTTTTGGATGGAGTCCTTGACATACCCTAAGGTAAGTGAGGCCCAATCTTTGATGAATACCAATATGGGGCCTGATATTGGGTCGTACCCCCGCACTTCACGTACCGCAACGATAAGGATGTCGGGAGATTGGCCAATGTATCAATAGCCAAAAAAAAATATAACGTGGCTAGAAAACCATGGCGACTTTCCTATTAGGTGATGAAATCCCAATAGTTCCACCTAGAAGAATATGTTTAAGATGTGTAGTTTTGATGTGTGCGTTTTGGATGTGTGTGATAAAAGTGAATACAAAGAATTAACCTCCTAATTAGACTATATTGTCAAGAAAGTATGAAAGTTATTTTTAAGTCCAAAATGAAGTGTTATATTCAATGAAGACACTCAGACAAAGAAGGAAAAATGATGCAAAAGGAGAAAATAGAGAAAATAAAGAATACTTGGATAACACTTTTTCCTTTTTTATTTTTATTTCTAAAGAAAACAAATTGATTCGAGAAAATTGATCCACCATGCACACAAACAAGAAAAAATCCCTACTGCGAGATTCGTAGAAAATATATAGAAGAAGATGGAAATGAAAAACAAAGAAAAGACTCACCAAAGAAGGGTGGGTCCCACAGAAGCATGCTAGAAGGTTAAACTAATATTCTTGTCCCTTTTGCAGATTAGTGAAATGGAAATAAATAAAATAAACAACTCCAATATGAGAAGGTTTAAGGTACCTCTAGATGAGACGACGATGAATACGGGTGCAAAAAGATATCCTCCTCACATAAAGTTAGATGACATGCAAAACAAAGAGAACTCAACAAAGAAAATAATTAGTAGATAGATGGGTGGGTTTCCTGACAACGTCATCCGAGAAGTGAAAACTTCCTAGGATGGATGTCAACCCACTTTTTGATAAAAGATGAATAAAGTAAGTGATAAATAACTAATATGATGCGCAGAATCGAACTAAAATAGAAAGATGAGATGTAATAAATAAAATAAAATGCATATGTGATCTAAGTTAATGTAAACTAAGCTTAAAAATGGGTGGGTTGATGGTGACCGAGGTGATGAACCCATTCGAAGGCATCTCTGTAAAATGGTGAGCCAAACATCAAACAAAAGGAGCAGATTTGAAAGACTTAGAAGATGATATGGAACTGAAAATGATGTAGAAATGTATACATCGAATGAAAATAGAAAGGATTTAAAAAATTAAAGAAGAAGAGATCTACTTGATAGGGTCAATGGCGATTGGTCCCAATCGGTAGCGGCTAATCGGGTCGATGAAGATGAGATCCGAAGCTACAAGTGGCACATGAGATACAACCTAGAATTTACCACAAATAACCCATGCACACCTTTGGCACATCACTTAGCCTAGACTAAGCATTCACCCAAAGTGCACAAAGGTACTAGGCCCCTCCTTAGAGTTGCTTGTGTAGGATGTGAACATGATGGAGGGTTAATGCATTGAGATCCATAAATAGTATAAACATTCTACGAGAGAATACTCCTTAGATCATATAGTTAGCAAGATAAATTGGGCAGCAGAGGGAAGCGGGAGTAAGTCACATAGCAAGTAAATTGATAGAAAGGAAAACGACTTCATTGTTGTTTAGAGAGTACCCTTTCACATGCATCATCTACACAAAATTAGAGCACAAAAAATTTTGGGCTTGCATATGGGAGTAGTACCACCACACAAACTATATGAGTTCAATATAGTATTACTATTGGGACATAGGGAAGTACATCTTCTAGTCCACTTTTGGATACATGTGGAGGATCAGGAGGCATAGGTGGTTCTAGTTCTAGTTGATCTGATGGTTCTAGAGGTATAGGTAATACAGGAGGTTCTAGATCAGGTCGGCAAGGTCCACACCAACCCCATAATATTTACATGGAGATGTCTCTTTGTCGATAGAATATAAGGGCATAGAAGATGTTCTTGATCACATGTACATGTGTGAAATACTATGGTGCACAAAAGGGATCACGGCTTCTGAGTGTAAGGAAAGTCAATTTGTAACTACATTACAGGGACACGCACACAGTTGGTACAAGAAATTTTACCCTGATTAGACTTACGTAGACTATGCAACATTCAAAGATGCATTCCTTAAAGAGTTCTATATCCTTGAGTTTGAGTAGAAGAGTATAAGCACGCTCAAGAATATTAAGCAAGGCACTACTGAGAGTGTTAGGGAATATGATTCCCATTTCAAGACTCTGTTGTCTAATTTTTGTATGATATTCACGTAAGCCAACACGCATAGTGGTTCATTGGAGGTTTGATTACACCTTTTAGAAGGGCACTATCACATAAGATATACACTCGATCCACGTGAAGCTCTTGAAGCGACTTTATGCACCGAGGAAGTTGGGAGCATAGACATGGGGGTGAACCCATTTGAAAGCACATATTTCAGCTATGGAAAAGTATTTAGAGAAATTATCGATGAACTCAAAGCACATGAGACATGCACGGAGATTTGGTGTACAAATTTTCTAGTAGAAGGGAACACTAAGGATAGTTATTCCCACATATCGGTGTGTTCATTATTACTAGATTATGAGATATGTCATTTAAACAATGATGCCATCTGCTTCCCACTATTGCAACACGCAATAAGGAAGAACGTCTCTTGCTATTGTAAAATTTATAGGTCCACGAATCATGATACAGAACACTATCGGCTGATTGGTCAGATCCATAATGTTATAGATATTGGCGTACGATAGATAGGAGTATCAAATAACTCTAAGGGTAATGGTGAGCATCAAGATTGGGATCACAATCAAGCATGCTATGATTGGAATGAAGGACATTTTAAAGGAGGTCGAGGATACCATGGTGGATTCAGAGGCCGAGGTCGTGGTGGTGGATGAGGCGAGTTTCCTCATGGAACATGTTATACATGCGGATCTCTTGACCACTATAGGTGTGAATGTCCTCATAATATTACTTGTTCTTTTTGTGGGAAGAATCATAGTTATGAGGAATGCCTAGACTTATATGAGCATCTTAGTAAGCATCATAAATAAGAAAACAAAGGCACATGGATAGTTAGGATACATCGTGTTATGGGAAATCAATGGATGCCCAAGTTGGAAGTGGAATCCGAGGTATTTCTTATAAAGATCACTACCCACGCTGAAGTTGTGTGTGCTAGAGAGGCGTTACAACAGAAGCCTACTATCACTAAAGAGGAGGTTTTACATGCCTAGTACCTAGATCCTGCCCATCAGAAAGAGGTTTATCAAGATACCATGGAGGTCCTTAGAAATCTTCAGCCTTAAATATAATGTTTAAAGGAGCAATCACGGAAGATGGAACTAAAGGAGGCAGAGATGGTCCAGTTAAATATTGATGACTTGAAGGAGGTGTGCAAAATGTTGCACCAGGAGAATATCATTCCATTAATAGGGAATTTCCTAAAGGGAAACACTCACAGAAAGTATTAAGACTAGACAGTATATACCACATGTAAATCTTCCCCATAGCTTGGACTATGATAAGGAAATCACTCTAAATGTTGTTGTGGATGGATGGATTTTTAGTAATATATTGATTGACACAAGTGCAGAAGTCAATGTGCTTACTTTAGATGCATGGGTACAGATGGAGAGACCTACATTACAGCCATCTTCTAATGTATTATTCATAGCTAATTGAACCAAGGCCACTCCTATCATAGTTTTAAAATATGCATCCATTACTATACAGGGATATATCAATTTTGAAAACAAGGAGGAAAGAGTTATTATCCATTTAACCGATGGGAATTATATGCCCTATGTTTAGCCTTTGAGTGAGGAATATTTGAATAGGATTTATGTACGCACCATCTGGGACCCAAAAGTGCTTGAGCCAACTAAAGAAGGAATCCTTTAGTGGGAATATGCATAGTCTATTAGAAATACTATGAGTATTTCTTGTGATAATTGGGCTCATGCTACTTATGAGTTGGTAGGGAGCGAAGTAAGTAGCATATTTACATGGAATAGTAAACCTCGTTGCGTTATGAGATTAGGTAATAACCACGAACCTTTGTACATTGGGGAAGGGGACCCTACGGTATTTCTACGTGCCATTGAGGAACAATGGATGGATCAATTAGAGAGAAGTAGTATGCTAGCATATACCCTGCACGGTACATCAACACACTAGAAGGTGGTTCACAGGGATAATCTTGTAGAATGGAATGAATTCATGATTTCTCTTACAACTCGGTTTTCTAGAGCAATGCACTAACTTGAATATGCACATATCATGGTAATCAACCTATTCAACACCACATCTAGTAGTGTGAGAGTAAGCTGGACATAGGGGTAGGAAGATTTACCACCGTCGCTATGGGTGCACAAACTTTATTCTACTTTATAATGTTGTGCATGTGTTTGGTATGTTTATATAGAGCTACATAGAGAAAATGGAAATTGGTAGGATTTGATTATACGTATGGTCCAGAATTTTGACTACTTCTCTACTAAACCTCCAATAGAAGAGGCATTAAGGGTTATAAATCAGTTAACTATGGGAGACACTATAAAGGCAGAAGAACTCATTTAGGAGTTATTTGATGGAAATGACTCAGGAGCGTGTTTTTCTATAGAAATAAAGATAGATGCCACACTACTTAAGTGTACTTGCTTAGAGAAAGAAAAAGGGAAGATGGTATACATGGTGGATGATAAAGAGGTAGAAGAACTAGCTATAGACCATTCAACGTGGTGTGCGCGAGGTCTTAGAGAGTGTAGATAACAACACACACGCCTATCATGAACCTATGAGATCAAGAAAGTGAATATTGGTATGGATCTTTTGAGCCTAAAGAGGTAATAATTGGATATTATTGGTGCGAATCTGAAGTAGAAAAAATAGTGGATTTTCTCCGTGATTTTTTAGGATTTATTTCCTAGGGGCTACCATGAATTGAAAGGAGTGCATGTATTATTAGGAAAAATGAAGATAAATCTTAAGGAAAGTGTGCCCGGTTAGGAAGAGACCCTACAGGATGAACCCCAACTTGTGTGAAAATTTCAAAGAAGAAATTAACAAAATGTTGAATTCTGGAATCATCAAGCCCCTGGACGAGCCAGAATGGGTTAGCCCAATGGTGATCAGTATAAAGAAAGATAGTCGATTAGGATCGGTGTGGACTACATGGATCTAAATGATGGATGTGTGACTGGTGATCCTTTTACTATGCCATTCATAGAGGAAATATTAAATGCGTTGCAGGGCATGAGATCTATTCCTTTATAGATGGATTCTCTGGGTATCATCAGGTTAGGATTGCACAGGATGATTAGGAAAATACTACTTTCACCATTAAATGGGGAAGTTTTACATATACTATGATGTTGTTTAGAATGAAAAATGTTCCCGCTGTATTTTCGTGAATAGTTGTTCAAGCATTCCAAGATTTTATTCATCTTTTCTTGCAAGTTTACTTAGATGATTGGACGATATATGGGCTTGTTAAGGATCATTGTGACAATTTGTGCTTAATGTTTGAAATATGTATACTGTTAATAATCTCTTTGAACATAAAAAAGTGTGTGTTTTCTACACCTTTTGGCACTCTATTAGGGCATATTATCTACAAAGAAGGTTTGTTGGTAGATCTAGCTAAAATTGCATTCATTGTTAGCCTAAAAGAACCTACCAGTCAAAGTGAGGTGTAAATTTTTTTGGGTCACACTAGGTATTATAGAAAATTTATCAAAGGATATGTTAAGTTTTCCACACCCTTAGAGACATTACTAAAAGGAAAAGGGACATTCTATTGGGGGAAACCGTAGTAGTGTGCATTCGAGACATTGAAGGAGAAAATTACTACAATGTCTTTTCTATGCTTTCCCTCATGGGACCAACCATTTCATGTACATGTGGATGCTTTAGGAATGACCATTGGCGTGGTGTTGGCTCAGCCTGGTGAAGGTATTATAGATCATCCTATCTATTTTGCTAGCAGAGCAGAATTATACAACTACAGAGCGCGAATCTTTGTCAATGATCTATGCACTACATAAATTCATAAAATACCTGCTAACAACACCATTTATATTCTATACCGATCACATGGTAAATAATCCAGTCTTATAGGGGCACATATGTCGATGGGTGCTCTTATTCCAAGAATTTGATTTTACAGTTATGGTAAAACCAAGGAAAAGTAATCTTGGCCCAGACCATTTATCAAGGATCTGATCGGGGAAGCGCACAAAAATTGAAGATATAATTCTAGATGCACAGATTATACATGTTACATCATGCACCTTAAGACATGGAGGATATTGTTGTCTTTCTATACACAGTATGGCGCTATACGGACTAAAAGACTTATAGAAGAAACAACTTGTAATTCATGTGGCACCTTTTATGTTGATCAGTGGTGACCTATACAAGTTAGGCTAAGATGAAGTACTACACCGATGTGTATTGGAGCATGAGCACACAAATATCATGGAAGAGGCTCATGGTGGTATTGCAGGTGGGCACTATGCAGGTGATGCCACTGCGTGCAAAATTCTACTCGCTGGATTGTGGTGGGAGACCTTGTATAAGGATTGTAAGGCATATTACAAGGCCTATGATCACTGTCAGCGCCTTGGAAAACTAGGGAAAAGAGATGAAATGACTTTAAGACCTATTTCTAGTGCAAAATCATTTTAAAAATGGGCTATAGACTTTGTGGGTCCTATTTCACCAACCACGCGTAGGAATGGATCACGCTACATCATCACTTGTATAAATTATTTGACAAGGTGGGTAGAAGCAACACCTATAAAGGATTGTATTACAACTACAATAGCCAGTTTTTATGGGAAAATATTATTACAAGGTATGGATGCTCGCTAATTTTTACAAGTGATAGGGGTACATGGTTTCGAATGACACAATTAGAATTCTATTGGATAAGTTCATTATTGCACACCATAAGACTATGCCATATCATCCTCAGGAAAATGGGACTGCTGAAGCTTTCAACAAGATTTTGAGCCAGATAGTGACGTTGGAAGAAAATATTGAAGAAGAAAATATTGGGATGATAAAGTTTCTATCGTGCTTTGAGTGTATAGAACAACATACAATAGGTTAAACAAGGCTACACCCTTTCAATTGGTGTTTGTCGTATAAGTAGTTCTTCTTATATAATTCATGTTACCTTCTTTGTGTATTGCACGTGGTGGAGGTATAGGTGATGAGCAAGCATAAGAAGAACAAGGTGAAAAGTTAAACAAACTAGATGAGTGACATACTGATAGCACGTTGGATTCGAGAAGAAAGAAAAGGCCAGGTAGAAAGCATGGCATGACTGGCACATTAGGGACAAAAATTTTGAGATTGGAAAAATGGTTCTTATTTATGATTCTAAGTTTCTGTGCCATCAAGGAAAACTTAAATTACATTGGTTAGGACTGTATGTTATCACTCACATACTTGAAACAGTGCTTTCAGTTAGAGGTGCTTGATGGAATACGGTTACCTAATTACTTCAATGGGAGTAGGTTGAAGCCCTATTATAAATCAGTCTTCTTGGTGTTTGTAATAAGGTAGTGTTTCCATTTAAAGTAGGTTTTCATTTATGTATTCCATTAATGTATTTCCTTCTTCATCACTATGCTTTGTTATTTTAGTTGGTGTTTTGTGTAATAAGCGCATTTGTGCATTGGAAGCTAATTACCATTTATAGAATTTTTATGTACAGAGGACTGCACATACCATTTGTGGGGTGGCTATTGAAAAATGGGTACACATAAAGAAAAAACTGCTATAATTTCTATTCAAGTTTGGAGAGTTGTTGGAAAGAAGATTGCTTCCAAACAAGGACTATAGATGGAGATAAATGAAGGAATAATATAATGCGAGGTAAGAAGTGGTGTGGAGAATACCGGGATAAGGCGTAGTGGTGAGGTACTCTGGCACATGGAAGGATGCTAAAGAGAATTCTATATCAGAAGGTAGGAATATGCACTAGAAGGTTATAGCTGAGGTGTGAAGATGTACCACACAGAAATTGTGAAAATGATCGATTAATGAGAGGATTTTTGGTAGGTGAAGGAGCAATAAATGCACTAACTTCTTAAAAATCTATATAAGGACATGATGTGAGTTCATTTTTACCATTGTGATCATAATAATTTGAAAGAGCTAAGTGCAATCGAACTGAGTGACACATATTGAGGTGCGAGAGAGTGTTAAACTAGACATGGAGAGCATATTTGTGCGCAGAAGAAGCTTACATCCCCATTGGTGAAGGGTTTGAGTGAATCAGACACATTGCAAAAGAGCTAGGGCACATGATTTCAAACTAGGGCACGTAGATTCGAGCTAGGGTTTGAACTTTCTTGCTATAGAAGATAGAAAGCGAAGCATTTGCACATTACAAAGGACATGAAGGTGAGATTTTCATATGGCACCAAAGAAATTACTGCCATAGGAGCCAAAGGAAAGAAGAAAGTGGAGGTAGAAGTTGAAGTTGCGCTCGAGAGTAATTTTTCAAAGATGCAATACCCAGAAGGTGTTATAGTTGGGAAAGAATGGGATTCCCACATTTGTAAGTGTAAAATAAGTGATTATAACCACCGCACATCGGATAATAAGGATTTAGATGTGTTGTTGAGCATGAAGACCAACAAGCACACAAAGTGAAGGACATTTCAATATATGATGACGCTAGGGAGAAGTTGTTAAAGTAGGTTGAAGTCTATCAGTTGTACGAGCTCCCTTATTTTGGCAAGTATGAACCATTATACCAATGGTTAATGAGTAGAGTCCATGAGGACTTCTTCTATTTCATCAGACGGAGGGTTAGAATCACAAGTCACCTTGATTGTAACAGCGACAGGATTAAAAGGCACATACATAGACCTAGCTAGTGACCTGATTGATAAAGCAACACTCATGGAAACATGAAAGGAGTTGGGATATACAAAGGGTCGATGTACGAGATGGACATTGACAAGTTAAAGAAGTACCTAGTGGTTCAGGAAGTTGCACATCTGGTAACAAAGTTGAATGACCAAGAGAGGTGGTCGTAAGTGAATACAATGTGGCTACATATCACGAGGAGAATGTCACAGGGAGTGATCTACAACATAGCATGATACATTGTAAAGAACATTATCGAGGAAGTGCACATAGGTGATAAAATCAGTTTTGGCACTATTTTACTTTCTTTAGTATTTATGGAGATTGGAGTGCCCGATGGGCCGAAGGACAAGATCTGGGAGTATCCCATGGAGAAAAATACCTTGCAGAAAGGTTTGAAAAATATTTATTTGAAGGTTTGATGAGTGGGCCATTTAAATAGAGCATGAAGATGTGATATGATAGGCTTTGCATGACATTTGAAGAGGAGTGGCACATTCCTAAGGAGTTATCGTCAATGGTGGGCAAGCAGTACAATTTGTGGTGTACCATCACTTCTGAATCGTGTGGTTCTCTATGAGGGATGGGACATGGAGCCCATGGTGAAATTTGTCATATGCCTTCATAGGTATGAGAAGGAAGAGATTGTGCAAGAGGAGTTAGATTCTATTACATCGGATATTCCAGAAAAAGCAAAAGTCGCGCTAAGTGATTGGCAAACCTTAGAGGCTAAAATCAAAGAAGAATATCTAGAGTTAATTCTTCCAGTTGAAACAGAGGACATTGTAGGGTGAAAGTTCATTCTTTGTACAATAATTCTTTAATTTCCTTTCATTCCCATTCTTTATTCTTTAAAGTATCAAGAGGCAACCATTTCGGGGTGGCAATGCAGTTTAGTGTGGGGTAATGTTGAGCAGACAAAGTATGACACTTAGCAAAAGGTACACAGAAGGTTTGTGCGTGGGAATAGGGTGCGTTCAAAGGCACAGAAGAATAGGGAAGGAAACACACATGAAATATAGGGATAGATTCGAGACTTATCCATTTTCAGGATTATGGGATATTTTTGGAGATAGCATGCAGAGCACACAAACTGGATAAAGACTTGCGCAAAACACATAGGCTATTTTTGAAGAGTGTCTACTAAGTGCTTTGCATGGGTTCAAGTTAATAATAGAATTACTACTACTAGTTAACCAAAAGAGATCTATTATTAGCGCACTTGCATGTGTGTCTATTATTGTAAAGGTGCATGGCTATTTTCAACATGCGACCTATTTTGGGAATTATGTAAGTGGTGAAGGGCAAGTCCCCACCCTTATAAATATGTAGTAATCTACATAGAATAAACAAAGTGAGTGGTGAACTATTATGGATTTATTCTTCCAGAATGATGCATGCATAATTTTATGATATTGAATATTGTAAGAAGCTTATGTGTATTTATTGTGTTTAATATAATGGAGTGTATTGACTAATTCAAGGTGTTAAACATGAACATAACTAGTTCTTGCATGGTTGAATTCATTATGGCTATTGTTTAAATCCATTACTCCTTAGATCTAGATCTGGAATATGCTCTGTAGAATGTTTATACTATTTATGGATTTGAATGCATTAACCCTTCATCATGTTTGCATCTTGCACAAGTAACTCTAAGGAGGGGCTTGGTACCTTTGCATGCTTCGGGTGAGCACTCGTCTAGGTGAGTGATGTGCCAACGTGCTGGGTTATTTCAGTAAATTGGAACCGGTGATGTGCTAACGTGCTTGGGTATATATATATATATATATATATATATATATATATATATATATATATATATATATATATATATATATATATATATATATATATATATAGAAGAACTAGATTATATATGACTCTTCTCATTTGACTCATTTTATCTCATTTTTGATATAAGGAAATAATGAAAATCTCTGAAGATATAGGTGGAAGAAAATGTAATGCTCATGATGAGACCTATATCAATCATGCTAATGGTGAGAAAAATAATTTTGTAAAAAAATATGGCATGGTAAGTATATTGGACTTAATCTTGTGTATATGAGTTTTTGTTTTTCACTTATTATTTACTTCAAATATACTAATATTACTTTTTTGTGCTAGTTTTCAAAGAAAACTCAATTTCTAGTGGGCGATAAAGTGGAAATGATAGATTCAATCACATCAAAAGTTTGGTCATGGAAGGATACATTCACTTGAGACATGTCATGGAGAGAGGCTTGGTCTAAACGATGTCAATGTTCATGTACTAAAAGTGTTGATAGATGTTCCTCTTCCTTACGAGGACAAGCTAGATGATTGCACCAATTTATCTAAAAAATAATGTTCCTTTTTAAAATGTGATAGAGTTATTGTGCAAGTATTTTATACAAGACTTCTATAAACAATATCTCATGACATTGATCCGGGAACTAAAAAATTTCTCATGTTTAACTTCTTTGTATGTAATAAACTGATAATGTTTTGTTTCTTAGAAAAAATGATTTGCATCTGGTGGTTTTCAGACAAATTCTGGTGGAAGCAATTTTGTACATATATTAATTTATTTTTGATATTCTGCAGAATCTATGCCATGATTTTTACTTGTCAGTGTTATACATTCTCTTTGTATTTTTGGATTTGATTGTATTAATTTCTTCAATTATTGTACCTCTGTGTTTTTATTTTTGGAGGATGGTGAAAATTATAACCATGTTAAAGGAATTTATTTTGTATTCAACTAAATTACATTTCGAGGCAATTGAGAGTGAAACGACAACAATCATTTTCTAATTCTATAGGTTTAGTTTTACTTTGGTAAATTTATTGTGACACTTTCAGCAAGACTAATTTAGTCCTAAACCCTACATTATATAGAAATCTTAATTAGATTTTGTTTTAGAATAATTTTGTTTCTTACCAATTTAAATTATTTATATTAGCTTGTTAAAGGAAGTGATGTTGTAGTCACATGAGTTTCATTTCAAGAAAACTCATCCAAATACTACTACATCAATAGTTGAGGGAGTAATTTTACAAAAGTTACGAAGAAATTGAGAGTGAAAGGAGTATACTTGGACAAAAATCATTTTCTCATTCTACAAGAATAGTTTTATTTTGGTGAGTTTATTGTGATACATTCCAACAAGAATATGATTTAGTCTTAAAACCATGCATACTATAGAAATATTTATTGGCTTTTGTTTCAGACCATTTTTGCTTACCAATTTATAAGTGAAATGACATTGATTAGTGTATTGATATTATGATTGAGTAGTGATATTTATATTTAGATATTGCAGGATGAAGATGAAGGTAATGGAGAGGGAGGTGAAGATCTAAGTACATCTGGAAAAGAGTTGAAGAATCTATTAGAAAGACAATATGGGTTAGAAGGTGATAATGGGGAAAAATATGTATGCTTTTCCACTCTTCCTATAAGTTTGTTTTGATCATTCCTCCCAAGATTTAAGCATTAACTTTGTGTAATTTGCTATTTTTCGACTTGCTCAAACATTGTGATGTAGAGGTGTAGAGGTGTTTTGTCAAATGATAAAATTTGGTTAGAAAAACATAAACCTTAACTTAAATGTACTTTTCTCCAAAATAAAGTACCAAGGGTTGGATCCTTCTTGGTGCTTCAAAAGAGTCAATATGAAAATATTAGGTATCAATGAGTTAGATAAAGCTTTAAAATATAATCTTTTAAATGAAAAGGAGTATCTAAACCATAATCAGGCTAGTAAATATTTCTATTTTACTATATTCGACTCGGTGACAATATTAACACAATACATATTCTATAAGGTTTCAATATAAATTTTCATATTAAATGATACATCATCCAAAAATAGACATTTTGATAGACTCTAGCACTCCTCAGATGAAATTTGACACTTATCCGATAGACTCGACACTCTTCGATGAACTTTGATGCTTCTCTAATAGACTTTGACACTCCTCAAATGAACTCGGGTGCTCGGATGATAGAATTTGATGCTCCTCACATGAACTCTAGCGCTCGAGTGATAGAATACAACACTCATATGATAAAAATATTGGGAACATAATGTAGGTAAAATATAGTATAAAATAGGCTACTTTGGGAACTCATCATCTCCTCCACACCCAAAATCTTGCAATTCCCTTTCTAAGCTATTTATCTTATTTTTCTTCATCACGGAGTCTCATCAAATCATACTCCAAAAGATATAATGACCAAAATAGTTTCGTTTGAATTATGTACCCTTTATGTTTTATAATTTTATGCTCTCATTAAGTGAAGTGAACTAAACCTTCATCTCCTTGTTGTTTACTATTTGGTGTAGGATATAAGATTATGGGAGGCCTATACCTCATTCCTATCCATTATTTCCCAAATTCTCTCATGAATTACATGATGGATCTTTCTCTTCTAGATATCCATGTTAGAGTAGTAGGGGAAATAAATTCTCTTCTCATCATGTAAAACTCCATGGAATCCCATCTCATTGTACAAGATGACAATGCAACAACAAATTTATCTATGTAAAAAAGTTAATAGTCTGAAATTGCACCTTCCATCTAAAGGAAATATTGTTATCCTACACTTCCACTATAGATTAACTGATGAAATGTTCAATAAAATATTTTGGCTTGGGGTACTCAAACTCATGAGTAAGTTGGTGCATGTCTCTAAACTGGTGAAAGCTTATTGTTCCTTCCTCCATATGATTTGGTTTTGAATATATATATATATATGTATATGTATGTATGTATGTGTGTGTGTGTGTGTGTGTGTGTGTGTGTGTGTGTGTGTGTGTGTGTGTGTGTGTGTGTGTGTGTGTGTGTGTGTGTGTGTGTGTGTGTGTGTGTGTGTGTGTGTGTGTGTGTGTGTGTGTGTACACACACACACACACACACACACACACACACACACACACACATCTTTCTATACCTCTCCAACATATAAATTTATCATGAAATCAGTGATGTGCCCCAAAAGGTAACTATGCAAGAAGAACTCACATAATTGATTTTGTTGCTCTATTGTGTTGGTAAAGTATGTTTTCAAGAATTATACTTCACTTTCCATCTCATGAGGTAATTTTGGAAAATTAATAACATTTTCCACCCATAAAATTTTTCTTTTAGAAACAAATGATAGACTGTAGATGGTTTTCTACATGATGCCAATGCTTCTCCATATTGACAAAGAAAGAGACAATCCTTATGCTAATTCTTGATTTTCCCACATTGAGCCTTTTTTAGTTCTCTTAGAATTTTCACCTGTGATTTAGTTTCTTCCCAAATATTCATAATTTGCTTAGGATTCAAGATGTTTTTCTCATCATTTTCTATTAGAATGACTAGAGGAGGGATTTGCACTTTAATAGATTCCATAGTCTAATTTAAATCAGAAATTTGAGTGTCTTTTATTAATAGTTGACTTTTTACTTCTGAAGTTCTTTTTGTAGATTGGAAATGTTGTCTTTATTTTCATTATTATTTTTATGTAATAGTTGAAATTTTTAGCCAATTCCAAATAAGTGTATTCTTTTTCACTAGTCTCTTACTTTGTAAGAGCTAGATCTTCTTTTATACTCAATAACTTAGTATCCTTGTTTTGTAGTTCAAATTTTGAGTCTTGACATTGATTTTTAATTCAATAATTTTAATTTGTTTATGAGCTAGAGATTATATCAAAAATTATACTTCTTATTCTTTTCACTTGATCAATAGATTTGTTCTTAATAGGGTTAAGGATTAGTGTAGTTAATGGTCCTCTATGAGATCTTATTGTAATTTGAGCCCTTATTATTCCATTATTATTGACTTTCCTTTGTCTACCTATGAGGAATAAGAAGGTTGAAAGGAAACTATTTATGATTCCATCTCTGTACATATTTGAATATCAATGGATTATGCTATCTTTTGAACATTTTTAGTACCTACCATTTCTTGTTCATTGGTGGGCTCTACTCTTTCTTGCATGTCTGTAGGCTAGTGATTCTTGATTGATTGGAGGATGTTGATTAAATGATTCTAATATTTATGTAATATCCCAATCTTTGATTTCTTCTTCCAATTCATCTATAGGGAGAATTATTTTTCTAATCCTTTTATGTTGTTCTTTAGGGGTAGGTTCTTGTGGGGATTCCTCTTTGTTGTCTTTTTCTTCTTGAATTTTTTCTTGAGACAATTTCTATTGTAAGAGGTTTCTCTTTGACCCTTTTTCCATTCAATCCTAAATGAGGAGTCGGTTCTTGTGGGAAGGTTTCCTTCCATCCTTAGATTTTATTAGTGAGGGTTTAAGGATAAATTCTTCGTAAGAAACTTTTTGTTACTTTTTCTCAAATGGGAGGAATGATTGGAAACTATTTTCTGCTCACCTTATGATAAAATTGTAGACACATGTTTCTTGGCTACACCCCTCACATCCTAAAACCTATCTCACTATCCTAAACCATGACTTCACCCCCATAAAATCACATTCTACCTCCCTGTAAATCTCATTTACCTATCCTAAACCTCCCTAACCACCTATAACCCATCTTAACCCATTTTAATCCTAACCATCTAACCTCCTAACTCCCTTAACATCCTCATAACCATTTTAAATCATCCCCATACCCAAATTTACCCATTTTAAGTGGATGAAACCAATTCTAAGCATTTTTTCCACTTTTCTTGGATCACCAACGATTCTAAAAAATCACCAATGATTATTTAAGAAAAATAAAACTTCATAGAATGGATCCTCAGACATTTTTAATGAAGCTTTGACTCATTGAATAATTATAATACATTGCCATGATCATATTGATACCTTCAACATCCTTGTTATGTCCGTGGAAGCTTTGTAAACACTGTAAGGTTCCCAAAAATCATTTCTTAATATTTCTCATCCAAGGTAAGATCTTATCACTTTTCTTCATATTCATCTTATCAATAATTCATATATAAGATCATATCATTCCTCATATCATTCATTTTGTATCCAATTTACATTTTATTAAAGAATCAATATTTTAATGATTCATATAAATATCTAGATACCCTATAGAATCACTAGCAATCCCTGTCATTTTAGCATTTTAATCAATTTAATCATATCTTCCATAAAATATCAATTTATTTTTGTCTAATCTACATGTTTCTAAGTTTTTATCTCTGTAGATGATTGTACTAGGTTAGGAACATCTGATCACAAGTATATACAACCTTTCTATCTTTCAAAAATCCTTCATCTAGGAGCAATTTTAAATCGTGCATGAATTCAACCTTTGTGCCATTTCCTTGACACCGAGATATTGAAGATGTTAAAGATCGAATTTAATTCATACAAGTAGAATTAGACATTATTAAATAGGATTGGTTTGATTCCTTCGAGGAGTTTGATATTTTTTTAGCCCTCACCTAGGCCACCTATCACATGGAATAAGATCTCTCTATCCCTATGGAGTTCTAATCTCCCTTTCATTGTCGGTTATCTTCTTATCATTAACACTTGATTGTAAAACAAGTTGACACCCTTCGAGGAATACCATTAGTTTGTGGGATTGACCTTTGTCTAGAAACTCATCATATCTTTGTCTAATATATCTTGTTTAGCTATTTTGCATGTAGGTTCTCTCATTCACTTTGGAAGAAGAAGAACTACATTCGTATTACATCCATTCGTCCACGACATTGCATTTTCGGTGCAGGTATCTTTAAACACTTTCGTCTTTCAAGTTTTATGTGCTTATCATATAATTTACAAACTGAAAATCACCTCAAACATTTTGGCCCATGCTTAACCAATACTTGTTGTGAATACATAAAGAAATGCATCAAATTTCAATAACATTCCAATCTCACACATATCCCTAGCCACGCTCTTCAACCAAGACAAGACACTGTGACCTTTTACACAATGGGGATTTACCTTCTCGACCTTATCAACCATCATTCATCACAATGAAACAATTCTATCATGAAAAAAACTGAATATTTAATTAAATGGGTAGAAGCAATTCCCCTTATATCTACTAAAGTAGATAAAATTGTTGACTTCATCCATCATCACATTATCTGTCACTTTGATATCCTCATAAAATCATCACAAATAATGGAAAATCATTCAAAAATAAGAAAGTTTAGAAAATTTGCGACACTTATAACATCAAGCTTATATTTTCCTCACCTTATTATCCACAAGATAATGGCCAAGCTAAAGCATCTAATAAAACACTCAACAAAATTCTCATGAAAACTGTTGACCAAGCTAGTAGAGATTGGCATCTCCAAATCCCATTTGCATTATGGGCATATCAGACCAGATTTCAAACACCTATGGGTGTTATGCCCTTATCCTTAGTATATGACACCAAATCTTTTCTTCCTCTCAAAGTTCAAATCCCATCCCTACACATTTCTCTCAAATACTTCATCCCTGATGAGGATTATCATCAAGAATGCCTATCACAACTTGAACTATTAGATGAACGTCATTTAACCTCCCTTGAACATATCAACATCTATCAATAATGAATCAAATGAGCATATAACAAACATCTCAAACAACATGAATTTAACATTGGTGATCTTATTCTCAAAGAAAACCAACATGTCACTAACATGGAAAAGAGTAAACATGGAAAGTTTTCTCTGAACTAGCTTGGACCATATATTATCACTCATAAATATGGTTTTGGGGCTTATCATTTAGCCTCCCTTAATGGTAAACATGAAAAGGATCCTCTTAACACCTTGGACTTGGCTCCTTTCTAATGTTAAAATATCGACTCATGAGACCTTAGTCAAACTATGATCTCCATCTATCAGCTCACACATCCTATCACTCTTGTAATGATTTGGAATCATGTGGTATTTCATTAGTACACATATCATGACCTTGAATATGGGTGCCATGGATCTACCTACTCACAATTAGGGAACCCCACAATCATTACTCTCACCATCCCCCTATCTCATCATATTTAATGACATGACAAGGATATAAGTGTAGCTTGCACGCTTACTTATCCCCTTCTAAATTGGTTATCTAGCATTTCCCTAGCTCAAAATCAAAATATCCATGGGATGGATATAATCAAAATATAGACTGATCCCTTGAAGGATGACTATCAATAATCTAAAAAGTCAATAAATCCGTAAACCACTCCCTCGAAGGATGGTTACTATAAAAATAAAAAATAAATAAAATTGTAGATCACTCCCTCAAAGGATGGCTACCCAATCAAAATACACAACAAGTACTTCTTGCATCGATTAGTCACCATATTAAAAATGTCTTCCCACATTTATCATCCCTCATATAAAAAATCAAGAAAAAAACCATCCTAGGAAATCTTCCCGCATTGATCAACTTGTGAAACATAATAAAGTTGGGGAAAAAAAGATGGAACTATTAAGAAGAACCCATTTCCTAGTGCTTGCTACACACAAATCTTTCTCGTGTCAAAAATGATAGATACGACTATCCCACATTCATCAATGATCCTAGTATGACTAACTATTGTGAGTCATATGTTAAAATTATTTACAAATCCGCATGTGTAGTATCACACATTTAAATTAGTCTACAATCATACAATATATGTGTTCAAAGTAGTAAAGAAATAAACATTTCACATTCTATTCTTATCCATCATATATTACATTAATTAAACAACAAGATCATCATTTTGTCACAAAAAAATCATAATCATCAAACATCTCTAATCTAAAAATATACATTTCACATACATCCATAACTCATCATATCAAAATCATATATATAACAATGTTTATATATCATCAATTGCTATAAATGAGCCTCATACATAAAAATATATACATCAAAATCTATCTACAAAACTACCTACTAAATTGAATGTCCATCTATCGACAATCCCTCAAGTTTTTCTCCCATGATCATAATCTAGGCCCCTGGATGGTCCCTCACTCGGGCCTCTAGGTGGATAAATCATGCTCTCGCACTACATAAAGGAACCTATCGTCGTTAAGCCAAAAATATATTATAGTGAGGCTCATCGGAAGCATCTCGCCTCACTATATCCTCGTAATATCAAATCGATCACATAAATATTGGTATTTCATTGCACTAACATCACTAAGTGGCCCCATCTTAGCACCTTGGTTTGAGATCGATAAGCTTATCACTCTAAAGGAATTTTGTAAGGCCTCTCGGTTCCATCTATGTATATCTCTATCACCTCTCACCTATGTGAACTATGTTTAAATAGTAGTGAGCTATTGGCTCAACCCATATCTCTCTCTAGTAATAGTATATCTATCACTAATTAGTGTAGCCCACTCATCTAACCATGCAGCCTTCTCAACCTTTAAAATCACTATAATAGCCTCTAATAAGGCCACCCTATCATCCTCATCTCCACCCTCACCACCACCCCCATCACCCTTTGGTGTAGCCTCTACACGAGCCCACACCCTCCACTTAAAACCATCTAGGTGTCCTTGTTACCATACATCGTAGGAATTTATCAATCTAACATCATCATGCCCCACCACTCCCTCCTTATCCGCCATATCAAATACCTCTTGAATAGGAAGAAGTGCTATATATAACTCCACATTATCTCCCGATAGGCCACTACTACCTCGACACATCTTGAATCAATCCAAATTATAACCCAACACAACCAAATCTAATTATCTACCACTTTGATCCTCCCTCTAACCTTGCACCCACCTATCATGTTACACATTCATCAACTCCCCCTCTACACTGTCCATACATAAAAACCTATATAAGGCCTCCAAATAATGTCTACACCCCGTAGACTAGATAGGAGGTGTCTATAATGATCCTAACCTCGACAAGCCATTGGTGCATGATCGATCACCACCTCATAAACCTCACAAGATGCTCCAAGAAAACCCATATCACCCATGGAACTCCCCTTGGCCTAGCCACTGCAATGTTCTAGTAGGCCCAACACTCCAATAAAAATGAAAAATCAACTTGGAGGGAAAACATATGGGGATCGAATGAGTTAGAGCTTCACTACAAATTTTGGGGATCTATTCTATGAAGCTTGATTTTTCTTAAATAATTATCGGCGATTTGTTATAATCGTAGGTGATATAGGAAAAGTGGATATACCCACTTGTGATTGGTTTCAACCACTTCCAAATAGGTAAATGTGGGTATGGGGATGAGTTTAAATGGTTATGAGGATGCGAAGGGAGTTAATAGGTTAAATGCTTATGATTAAAATGGCTTAATATGGGTTATAGGTGGTTAGGGAGGTTTAGGATAGGTAAATGAGATTTATGAGGAGGTAGAATGTGATTTTACGGGGGTGAAGTCATGGTTTAGGATAGTGAGATAGGTTTTAGGATGTGATGGTTGTATCCAAGAAACATGTGTCTATATTTTCCCTTGTTTCTCAAGTGGTTTGTGATGGAAAAGTCACTGGACAAAAATGAGTGGAATGATTTGATTTGTATTGGATAGGTGTCCCCCTCAAATTGGCGGTTATTGCGATGAAGTATGATGATTTGGTTTGAATAGGTGGATGGATGAGATACAATTATGTGATGTTTTGTTTCAATTTAAGATTCCCCAAGACTGGGCATGAAAAAAATTACCACAAAGGTTGACTTGTGTGAACAGAGAGTCAAGTGATATGGGAACTAATGGGTTCTTGAACTATAGATGCATGATTTATAAGGAAGTGGGTGTAGGAAATGGTTCCCAAAAGGCATATAGTATCCACAATGTGTCGGGAGACACATGCTATATATAAAGGATGTTTCCATAAAGGTGGACTTACGTGGCCAGGAAGCCAAGAGATAGGGGAACTAATGGGTTCTCGGCCTATAGGTGTATGAATTAACAACAAGAAGGGAAATTTTCTTCCGATAGCTGCGCAAAATCTGAAATGGGTTTGATAAAGCGAGTCTCTGTATTGATTAATTTATTTTGATTTTTAAAGGGTCTTGGGGCCTAAAAAAGGAAGCACACTTAGAAATGTGCAATTTTGGCAAGGAATGATGAATAAAATGATGATTTGATGAGGCTTAGAGGCTAATCAATGATGTTTTAGATAAAGAGGAGGTAATCAATAGTGATTACCATATGTTGGTGGTGATTTGACAAAATCATTAGTGATTAGCCCAATCGTCGACGATCGAGTGGGTGGAAAAAGTTTTGATATAAAAGGTAGTTTGGAGGCTCATTTGGTACTATTATGATTTGAGAACCTAAGAGACCAGAAACCCTAATTTCTAAGATTTTCACTATTTTGGGTGAGATGGAGGTAACCGAGGTGTACATAGGTGACGAAGGTCCACACATTTCGAGGTAGGTAGGTTTTTTTAGATTTTTGAGTTATTTTTTAATTTTATTTTTCTAGAAATTTATAATTGCTTAGAAGCGCTAGCGATTTTGTATGAAATAATTGGAAATTGATGGGTCATTGATGATTTTCATAGGGCGCCAACAATTCAAGTAGAGTCGTTGGTAATTCCAATGTTTTGATAAGAGTTGTGATTTTTAAAGTGTATTTAATTTATTTTTGATTAATTTTTTATGGTTTGTTGTTTCATTTTGGGTGTATGATAGAGAGAGGTTGAGTACACGAGATAGGATCCTAAAGATATTAGATAATGTTCGGATGCAATTATTAGATGTTGATCGGAATCACTTAGAGGAGGTTGAATTAGAAGGGATGCATCATTACAGATGCATTCCTAGAGACATGGGGTTATTGTTGGCATTATCTAAGAAATGGGACCATGTCATAGGCACATTTGGTTTCCTATAGGAGAGATGACCATGAAATTAGAGCATAAACATAGGATATTGCACTTACCAGTATAAGGTGAGTAGGTTTATGTGATTGATGAGGCAAGTAAGGATGCTTTGCGATGCAAAGATTGTATGGGGATGATGGAGATGATGTAATCTATAATTTTGTGGATTTTTCATATAGAGCCTTATATAGTGAGGATGAGGAGGTTAAGGCCCTAGTTATAATGGTGATGATTGGTATTAGTTGCTACACTTTACCGCATTCAATTTGGAGGCAAATTTTCATGGATGTTGACTAAAGTGGTATCGATATGATGACATACAAGACAAAGTTTTCTTGGGCCCCTTTTTTATTAGCACGGGTTTATAGGGAGTTGTGGTCTTGGAGTACTAGACACAAATTCAAGGTTGATGTGTCATTTTTATTGGAGTGTTGGGCCTATGAGAAAATTTAAATGTTTTTACCAAGGGGATTACCATGGGAGAGATGGGTTGACTTGGAGAATCTAATGGGGTTTATGAGGTGGCAATTAGATCACGTAGCTATAGGGCCTATCAAAGGTGATGATCATTCAAGACTACTCCTAGCTAGCCTACGGGGTGGAGATGTTATTTGAAGGACTTATACATGTTTCGATATGGCTAGAGATGTAGAGGGGAGTTGAGGGATGCGACACAAGATAGGTGGGTGTGAGGTTTAAGAGAGGATCGGTGGGATCTAATCAGATTTAGTCACTTTGTTAGGTGACAATTTGGATTGATTCAGGATGTGAAAGAGGCAACGGTGGCCTATTAGTGAGATGATACAGAGTCACATATAGCCCTACTATCTGTTCAAGAGGTAGATGATATGGAAAATGAGGAGAGGAGTGGTGGGGAATGATGATTCTGGAGTGATAGAGGACTACACTACATGGTGGAATGGGCAACTAGATGGTTTTGAGAGGTGGTTGTGGGCTCATGTAGAGGTTGCATTAGAGGGTGGTGGTGGTGGTGAGGGTAAAGGTGAGGATGATAGGGTGGCCTTATTAGAGGTCAAGAAGGCCACATGGTTAGATGAATGGGTCACACTGATTGGTGAGATAGATATTGTGACTAGAGAGAGATGGGTTGATCTAGTAGATCACTATTGTTCACAAAGAGCTCACACAGTGAGAGTTGATAGAGATAGATATAGATGAGACCAAGATGCCTTACGAAAGGCCTTTGGAGTGACAAGCCCTTCAATCTCAAGGGTTGAGTTACGAGTGCAACCTGAGCTCATACCAATGGTCATATAGGGCCACCTAGAGTGATTGTGGTAAAATACCATGCTTTATGTGATGAGATTTGATATTATGAGGATATAGTGAGGCGGAGGCTTCGGATGGGCCTAGTTATAATGTATTTTTGTCTCAATGATGGAAAGTTTCTTCAAGTAGTGTGGCAAGTATGGGTTAACCACCTAGAGGCCATGGTGAAGGACCATTTAAGGGCCCATATGATGATCATGGGAGTAGCACTCGAGGGAGTGTCTGATTGAAAGACATTTAGTTTACTAGGTAGTTTTGTAGATAGATTTTGATTTATAGATTTTTTATGTATGAGGATCATTTGAAGCCCTTGTTGATGATGTATAGATTTATTTTTGATACATGAGGCTCTTTGAAGCACTTGATGATGATGATGTGTGTGTGTATATATATACACACACACACACACATATGATTTTGATATTTGAGTTATGTTTTAAGTTTGTCATGATTGTAATGTGATGTATTAGATGTAGTTGATGATTATTTGCTTAATGATTTTACTTATGATTTTTATATGATGAGTTATGGATTTATTTGACATGTATATTTTTAGATTATAGATGTTTGATCTAATTTTCATGATTATTAATATGTTTGTGACAAAATTATGACCTTGTTTTTTAATTAATGTACTTTACGATGGATAAAAATAGAATATGAAATGTTTAGTTCTTTACTACTATGTACACATATATTGTATGATGGTAAAATGATTTAAATGTATGATATCGTATATGGAGATTTGTAAAAGCATGTTAACATATGAATCATAATAGCTAGCCATACTAGGATCATTGATGGATGTGGGATAGTTGTATCTATCCTTTTCTAACACAAGAAATATTTGTGTGTAGAAAGCATGGGGAGACCAGTTCTTCTTAATAGTTACCTTGTTTTTCCCCCAAATTTATTATATTGCACAAGATTATCAATGCGGGAAACTTTCCTAGGATGGTTTCTTTATTGAATTTTGATATGAGGGTTGATCAATATGGGAAGCCCTTTTTGATATGAGGACTGATCGATACGGGAAGTCCTTGTTGTGTATTTTGATTGGGTATCCATCCTTCGAGGGAGTGTTCTATGATTTTATTATTTTTATTTTTATTTTTATGGTATCCATCCTTCAAGGGAGTGGTCTAAGAATTTATTGAATTCTTTTATTTTTGAAAGTCGTCTATTGAGGGATCGGTCTATATTTTGATTGGTTCCATCCCATGGATATTTAAATTTTGAGATGGAGGCATCATTTGAGTAACCAATTTGGAAGGGGATAAGTAAGTGTGTAAGCTACACTTATATCCTTTTCATTTTGTTAAATAGGATGAGATGGGGGATGGTAATGTAATGATTGTGGGGTTCTCTAATTGAGAACATGGAACTTTTCCATGAGGAATATGCTATGAGTAGAGTTGTGTTTCCCATATTCAATGTCATGAAAGGTGTGCTAATGAGAATACCACATGATCCCAAATCATTATAAGTGTGATAGGATGTTTGGTATGATGGATGGAGGTCGTAGTTTGAATAAGGTCTCATGAGTTGATATTTTAACAGTAGAATGACCAAAAGTGCATGACACTAAGAGGATTATTTTCAGATTTATCATCAAGGGAGGATAAATGATAATCCCTAGACCCATATGTGTGAGTGATAATATATTAGTGATATGTTTGTTATCTTTGAGAACAAGATCACTAATTTAAAGTCACGTTGTTCAAGATGTTTTTTATAGGCTCATTTGATTCATTATTGATATATGTTGATATGTTCAAGGTTGGTTAGAAAAATTCATCTAACAGTTCAAGTTTTGATAGGAATTCTTAACGATAACCCTCATCAAGGATGAAGTATTTGAGAGAAACACGTAGGGATGGGATTTTAACTTTGAGAGGAAGAATGGATTCAGTGCCATATACTAAGGAGAAAAGTGTAGCACCCGTATGTGTTATAAATATAGTTCGATATGACCATAATGCAAATGGCATTTGGAGATACCAATATCTACCATCTTGATCAAAAAATTTCATGAGACTTTTGTTGAGTTTTTTGTTGGATGATTTGGCTTATCTATTAGCTTATGGATAATAAGGTGAGGAAAAGCTAAGCTTGATGTTTTAAGTATAAATTTTTTCTAAAATTTCTTTTTTTGAATGATTTACCATTATTTGTAATTATTTTATGTAGTATACCAAAGCGAAATATAATGTGATGATGGATGAATTCGATGATTTTATTTGCTTTAGTAGAGATAAGGAGATTTATTCCACCCATTTTGTAAAATATTTAGTTTCTTTAATGATGGAATTGTGTTGTTGTGATGAACGACGGTTTATAAGTATGATAATATCAAGCCCCCATTGTGAAAAAGGCCATAGGTCTTGTGTTAGTTGAAGAGCGTGGCTAGGGATATGTTTGAGATTGGAATGTTGTTGACATTTGATGCATTTCTTGACGTAGTCACAAAAATATTGGTTAAGCATGGGCCAATAGTAGCCCATGCGTAGGATGCATTTAGCGACAACCAAACCGTTAAAGTGTCCACCACATATGCCACCATGTACTTCTTGGATAACTAGACGAACCTCCTAAGTTTTAAGACACTGGAGGAGGAGGATGTCAAATCCTCTTTTGTAAAGGATACCTCCTAGTATGACGTAACATGATGAGCATTTTTCAAAGGATATTTTTCCATTTCTGGATAATTTGGGGGATACTTTTCTAGTGGAGAGATAATCATATATCTGCATATACCATGTGTGAGATGAGTTGTTTTCTATGTGATTTATGGTGGGTAGATCTATGTTGGTGTAGGATGGATGATCAATCTTTTGTACAACAACGAAGAGTTTGGAATTATCTGGTGATAAAGGGATGAGAGAGGCAAGTGAAGCCATTGTGCCTATGAATTTATTAGATGAATGAGGGGTTGTTTGAATTTTTTAATGGTCAAATATTTGTAAGAATTCTTTGGCAATATTAAGGATTTGTACACCAAGGAAGTTAGAAGTTTGAAGTCCCATGATGAGGGCCTCATATTCTGCCATGTTATTAGTACATTCAAAATTAATTTTGAAATATAGTGAAATAGGAGTGTCCTAAGGGGGTATTATTACTATTTCAGAACCTCCCCCCTGCCTGCATCTAGACACGTCAAAGAATAAGTTCAATTTAAGAGGGTGTTTCCATAATCCATATTTTTGATAGATTCATTCGGAAAGTGTTCACAAGGCAATTGATTAGTAGGAAGGGGAGCTACCATGATTTGATCAACAATGATCTATCCCTTAATGGATTTATTCGGGATAAATTCAAGGTCAAATTCAATCATCAACATGAGCCATCTGGTGATGTTATCATTATGATACAACTTGGAATGCATAGATTTGAGTAGATTAAAGTTGGTGAAAATGTAGGTTTTGTGATTGAGGAGATAGTGAAGGAGTTTGGAAGTTGCGAAGTAAAAGGCAAAACACAACTTTTTGAATTCATAATAATGAGTCCCATAAGCATGAAGGAAAGTGTGAGATGATGTAATAGAAAACTTGTTCCTTACCTTTTCATCTCAATGCACCAACATGGCTCCTAAGACATGGTTAGGAGATATAAATATAGAATTCCCCCTCATGTGGATGTATAAGAACTAGTGGTGATAAAAGGTATTGTTTGAGAGCGTCAAAGGATTGTCGGTTATTATCGTGCCACTTGAAGTGGATGTCCTTTCTTAGATGGTGATGGAAATGATGACCGTGTTCTAATAATTGAGAAATGGAACGACATATAGATTATAGCTTTCCTTGAAGGCTACTAATTCGTTTGAGATTGGATGGTGGAGGCATCATGAGAATGGATTTGACTTTATTGAGGTCAACTTTGTGAGGATTTTCCTCCGAGGAATCCAAAACACACTTAGAAGGATTAAGGAAAAAGAAGGACTGTAAAAGATGCACAAAGATCATGTTAAAAATAGATAATTGGTCTCTTTAGTGTTTGGATTTACCTAAGAGATCGTTGATGTAGTATTCTCTTGTTTTATGGACATGGTAATGAAAGATGTAAGTCATGACGCATTAATAAGTAGCTCCTGCATTTTTAGGCCAAAGGGAATTACTCTATAGTAGAAGGTTCCTCATGGGGTGATAAAGGATATCTTGTGATGATCCTTTAGTTTGATAATGATTTGATTGTAACCAGAAAAACCATCCATAAGGGATATCATCTCGTGGCCTACTATTAAATTGATGAGTTGGTCGATGTTGGGTAGAGGAAAATTGTCTTTGGGGAAAGTGAGGTTCAAGTCTTGAAAGTTCGTGCATGTGCATAAATTTCTAGTAGCTTTAGTGATATGTACGATGTTGGAAACCCATTGTGGATAATCAATGGGTAATATGAAGTTTGCCAAAATAATACGTTGAAGTTCATTTTTGACTAATAGTGTGACACAAGGGTACATCCTATAAAGTTTTTGCTTCATAGGATTAGCATCCAGGATGGTAATGATATTGTGGATAATGATGTTAGGGTCTATACTAGGAATGTCACTATAGGACCATGTGAAGGCTTGACTATGTTTAGATAAGAAAGTAGTGAATTGTTGGAGTTCACATGAGTCTAAGGCTTGGCTGATTTTGACAATGTGTGGCTCTTATGGTGTGCCGATATTAACATCGGTGGTTAATTCATTGAGAAGTGTAGGTGTGTTGGGAGGAAGGTTTTTATGAAGATAGTTGTCTTCATAACTCATTTAAGTTAGGATAGCATCATCGTTGTGATAATGAAGGATGTTGATAATAGGGGAATCTTCATCTATCATATGCGGATGCGTGAGAGGGATAGTTTTGGTATTATCATTAGCTTGATAATTTAGCGAGTCTAAGTGTAATAACATTCAATAAAAAAGGTAGATTGGATAGATACGGTTCCATCATAACCAGATGGTGATTCTAATAATGGTGACATTAGTGTTTGACATTCGATTTGTTGATAGTGATATATTAGAAGAAGGTAATTTGAAGCCGAGGTTGTGTTTCTCATGAGGTTTTATCAAGTATTCAAATGGTAATTCATGCGGACCCTACTCATATCGACCTTGGATGAATCCTTTCTGCTCCACAACAATGGAGGTAAATATGGGAAAATTGAGGTTTATCCAAGAATGAAAAGTCTGAGAAAAATGGTTTTATGTGTGGTTTCTCGTCGAGATGAGTTGAAAGGAGGTCAATGCGTTCATACACTAACTATGTTCAAAGGAAAGGGGGCCAAAGGAAATGATATTTCCTATGTTAGGCTCATAGAGAGGTTGTTTTTCAGGTATCTCATACATTTTAGGCATAGGGAATGCATTAAGAGTTAGAAGGTGATATTCCCCCAACAAAATACATTGCATGATGTATTTAAAGGATCGATTGTATGATAGTTTGGATGAGGGGATGGAAGAACTTGTTGAAGATTGATCTAAAAAGGTAGAGTCTTATAGTGGAAGCAGTATGTCATTAGGTCTATAGGTCATGTGACAGGTTTTGAAAGGGTTAGGGTCAATGGGACTTGTGAAGGTTTTACCCTCATGTTCATATTTTATACATCTATGTAATGTTGATGGGATACAACACATAACATGTATCCAAGGATGACCTAACATCATGTTATATTATAACTCTCCTTTTATAATATAGAAGAGATCATGAAGACTTTTAATGCCTACTTTGATAGGTAGAATGATTGTGCCCAATGTGGGGAAACAATGTCATTGAAAGTGCAGAGCACATCGGTGATTGGATAACAATGGTGTTAGGTAAATGAAGTTGCTTAAAGGTGTGAGATGATATTCTATTTATAGTGGTACCATTATCGATCATAACTCTTTTAACGAGAGTGTCATTGATTTGGGTGGTGACAAAGAGAGGAAGATAGTGGTCTTTAGGTTGTAAGGAAGGAATTTTAGAGTCTTCAAATGTGATAATGAGAAGATATTTAAAGAGTGTCAATGAGGTTAGAAAATTTTGGGGGTTCATATTATGGTAGTACCGAGATGGATTGAAGAGCTTCAATCATGGCTTGTCGGTGATGTGGAGAGTTTTGAAAAAGCTCATAAAGGGACATATTGAAAGGATTTTGATAACAATTTTTGTATACATGTCGTAGATTAGATTTGATGCACCACAAGGATGGAAACTTTGTCTTTAGAATATGATTGGTTTGGTTAATTTGAGGAGAAACAAAGATGATAGAGACTTTGGGCCCACTTTGGTTCGGGAATTTGGAGCATTGTTCATGTTTTCTTATGGTTATATAGATGATATTTATCGAAGATGAAGGGATTTACTAGAGGAATCCTTGTTTTTACTAGATATGATATCAAACAATGATTTGGAATTTATATTTTTATGGAATCAATGAGTCGATTGATTTGATGTTGGGATTTGGTTGCATTGAGATTAGTAGATGGATAAGAATGATTTTTATTTGTGGGGAGAAGTATTTTTCTAGTGAGGCTTCATACTATGGCATGAAGATATTTTCAATCCTCTATATAGTGTCCCGGTATTTGACGATAAGCACATAATGCCTTATAGTTATAAGGAAGGTTTCCACCCTAGAGGATCGAGAGGGCTTAATAAGGGGTAATGTTATGATTGTTGATCGGATGATTCTTTCAAGGA